>VXBI01002229.1:1218001-1364638 GCA_013397375.1 Toxostoma redivivum | reverse complement strand
TTTTTTTTTTTTTTTCAGGAGGTAACGACTCTCCTCTGATATTAAGGCTTCGGTTGATGAAATACAGCTCTTTGCCCTGTGTGTGCTGTAAAGGCAGAGTATGGGACTTTTCTGCAGTGGATCAGAGATTGGGATGGAGTTTGGTCATTTGATTTATGAGCTGGCAGGAATGCTTAGTTCTGCAGAAGTAGCACACTCAGCCCTTTCATAGGCAGAGGAGAAGGGCAGGGAGCACCTCCCATTGCTCTCCAGGGGTCTTCCATAAGCAAGCCCCAAGTGGCATTGGCAGGGAGTCCTTATTGCAGCTCTGCTTGCCTTAGTGCTAGATTATGGGAAGACCATGTAAATGAGGAGGAGGAAATGCCAGCATCCCAGCAGACCTCAGCACACTGAAAAAATATATAGTTTGTGTGGCCCAAGACTCAGACTAATTAGAATGAGAACAGCCCCAATGAAGTCATCTCCTCTGTCCACCCTGGAGGGGCAAGGATCTTCTTAAAGAATGTTTTTATTCGGTTCACATTTTCCAGGACAAGAAACATAACTAGTACAAGCACATTCTTAGCTTCCCTGCCCTGTACTGCTTTGCTGTGTACAGCTTAAAATGCTGAGAGATGTGTTCAACAGAAAAGCTGGGATTGGCTCCAGGGGGAAAGGGGGCAAGTGGTTAAAACTGAATGATGGGAAAATCCTGTAATTCAGACTGAGAAATTCTCCTGACAGCCACTGTTTATTCTCGTGCATCTCCTGCATAGAGTTCAGTGGCCCCCACCTTGGGTAGAGCTTCAGTGCACTGCTGCCACAAGAGCAACTGCAGTCAAGAGCTGTATTTCTCCTCTGACTGCTTCTGTCAGCCTTTCATGAAACTAATTCTGTTGGGTCCTAAAATGTATTTCTTTGGTACTATAGCCTTCTGAGTGGACTGATTGCCTAAAGTCTCTTGTGTACCCACTCATGTCCCTTTGGGCTGCTGAATGTCTCAGATGCTCAGACTGGTGTAGTACTGAGGCTGCTCCTCAGTCACAGGATATCAAGGTCAATGACAAGTTTGCCAGCTTTGTCTCATGCTGGTCACCTCGCACCTGCTCTTTGGGATAGTTTAGAAGGATTCATGTAGAGATGAATGAAGTTAAAGCCATGCTACACCATTTTTATGTTTCATGAGCAGTATCTGGTGTGGGCTTGGCAGAGAGCACTCTGGGAGCAGCAGGTTCAGTTCTTCAGTTAGAGTGGCAGAATTTTGATAATTGAGATTGCCACAAACTGTGCTATAAAAGCACAGCTTTCCTTCTGCCTGCCCTTTCTCTTCTATCTGTGGCTTGCAATGCTGTCTCCATAGTTTCTTCTATAAAAGAGTCAGCCCAGGTAATCCTTTGCTTTGCTTAAATGAGTGATTAGAGTCTGACTTCTTGTTGTTTTTTTTTTTCCTCGTGGGAGAAACTCCTTGCCCAAGTCTCTCTACTGACTTTGTGTGGCAGCCAACCCTGTGGGCAAAGGTGTGACCTCAGAGTGGATAATCATTAATGTTTACAGACTTTTTGGTTCAAATTGTGTAGCCCTTACATGATGCAACAGCTTTATGGTTGGACTTGATGATCTTAAGGGTCTCTTCCAACCTAAATGGTTCTATGATTCATAACGTCAGCTAGCATTCTCTGATTGTGTACTGCTCCCCGACACTGTTATAGCAAAAGTTCCTATAATTTCAGCTCGTTACAGATGCAAAAGTACTTTTGAAGACAGTAATTTTATCTCATCTCTAACCACACTGCAGGTTTGCAAGCCAAGTTCAAAAGCTTTTACGACTTTAAAATAAAAAAAAGTTATTCTTTACAGGCTGATTATGGCATTGGTTATCCCAACCATTAAGTACCACCTGGAAGGCCTTTGTATTTTGTGAGTATATTATATTATCATTAGTAATAGTTGTAATGATAATCACTTCCACATTTCTATTATTTTGTAAGCTCCGTAAGTTTATTCTGGCAAATACTGATAAGTCTTCTTTTCTGGGGACCCAGCTTAGACTTCATTAAAGTGCCCCTCAGAGGGTGCCTAAATATAACCTTTTTAACTTGTGCTAAACTTACCTATTGTGGATTGGTCAATTGTAGTCAAGTAAGAAAATCCCGTGGTGATAATGGATTGTCTTCTGGATTGTCTCCTCTGCCAGCATGTCCTCACAGATTGAATTTTAGTATCTCTGGCAGTTTTTTGCCTGAACATCTGTGAATTTGCATGGGTTTTATAAATCAGTTCTCCCAACACCACCCGTTAGCCATGGGATTTGAGCCTGCCATAATCATGGGAGGACAAAGGATGGGAGTTATTTTTTCTAAAGTTGGCTACCTAAGTGTTAGGTGTCTAGTTTGGAATGCTTTTGCATTAGGGTGGAGTGAATCCCATTGTGCAGATGCCGGCTTTATTTTCTTGAGGGCTTCATGCCTGATTTAATGTTAGGTGGAAAAATTCCAGTCTTCCTAACTTTGCCAAAATTGCAGAGTGGTTAAAGCGAGGAACCAAGGTGGAACTAGATTCATGCTTTAAAGCCTTTCATTCATGTTTATCAGTCCATAGCCTGATTAGCAGTCTGAGAGCCCTGACTGCCAGCTCTGAACTGAAATCTCACCCCATGGCTTCTCAAGTTAGAGGCAAACTCAACACCCAGATGTCAACACATGCAGGGGAGCTCCTTCCCAGAGCATTACACCAGCATTGGCAAAACTGGTGATTTAACAGCCCATTCAGAGAGATGGGAAATTTAAAATCCCCACTAAAATACAAAGGAGAAAGACATAGTAAATTCTCAAGGCTACAAAAAACTCCTAAAAATAACCCAAATGGAGGAAAGCTATTAATGCAAAAGTAAATAATTATGTTAAGGGAAGCAGCTAGAGAGGCCAGTTGTGTAAATCACTTTAAAGGGAACAAGCCTTAGATAAAATCCATCCTTTTATCACACAGATAAAGTCTACCTTTGGATGCTAAATAATTGATAGGGTTTGGCAGAGCATTCCATGGCTGCCTGCACAAAGCAGTGGGACTGCTCCCGAGGTCAGATGAGTGGCAAAGAAAAATGTTCCTAGAAATGCTGTGCATCCAATACCAGCACCAAGGAACAGGGCTTGTATTCCCAGCACCTCCTGAAGAATTTCTGCATGGCCTTGAGAAGGCATCCATAGACCTCACAGTGAAAAGAGGACTTGGCATTGTTCCTCACCTTCTTAAACTTCCCCCCATGAAATCAGGTTTCTGTTTTCATAGTTCTGTGTGGTGATCAGTGAGGTGTAGAGGCCTGAGAGAACACAGCCAGTTCCACTGCACTATTTTTATTATTTTTTATAATTAGAGAAGACGAATTGTGCTGTCTGGTGGCTTCCAGGGAGCCCAGGGCTTGTGTGGGGATTTTCTTGCTTTGTGCAGCCCTTGCACCACTTCAGCACTTCAGCATCTGTCTGTATATGAACATCCTGACAGGAAAAGGAGATGTCATCGCTCCCATTCTGTAGACTGGGAGCACAGGGGATTTTTTCCAGGGCCAAAGTGGCTGAAATGGGTTGAGCTGTTTTAGAGGGATGCCAAGAAGTGATTATCTCTGGGACTTGAGAAGTTCAGATGTGGTGTACGTGGGACATAGTTGATAGTACAGAGGTCTTAGCTCAGGTTCCTTGGTTCACCATATCCACTAGCAAGCCCTTCCTCTCAATGATATGCCATGTAATCATGGTCAGATGACTCAAATCCTCATGCCCATCTGCCAAACGGAGGCGTTGTTTCTTTCCCTTCAGGAGAGCTGAACACAAGTTGTCTGTGCATCATCCAGAGCCTCTGAGAACATCACGATGCAGCAGTCAGCTTCATTCCTCTTGATTGCATAAGGGTATGAAAATGCTCAGTAGCACAAATAGGTTATCACTGAATTTAAACTAATTCATCAGTGCCTTTGTTCAGTACCTAGCACAGTGGGCTTATAATTTGGGGCTACAGATTTTTCCAGAACCAAGTGAGACAAAAATTGCAGAAACCTTAAAATCTGAAATAAATCGATATACCATGAATTCTGTGTGGGGACTATGCTTGACAGGATGAGTTCTCTGATCTTAATGGTAATGACAGAGAATAAAACCTCAGCCAAGATTGTAAATTTAGCTCTTGAAGGAATGAAGGGGATGTAGTACTTTCATGCAAACTTCTTCAGGTTTATGTTAAACTCATGATTTCATATGTGTTGGAAAATGACTTAAACTGGGTGTTCTGTGGCTCCCATGGTGGTGTTGGGTTGAAATCAGGCAAGCCTTGCTGGAAAGAACTGAGCTAAACTTTGGGCACATAGGCTGAGTCCAAAATGAAAATAAATTAAAAAAATTGAATGTGATCCCACATGGTCACAAACTTGACTGAAATCAATTCTGTCTAGTCTGTTAGAGAGCTCCGTGGGGGTTTCTCTCCTCTTTTTTTTATACCTCTTTCCTTCTCCTGGAATCCCAGATCTTTTTAAGACCATCTCATTGAAAATGCTTCCAATTGTAAGTAAATCATAAATAGGAACAGGAGTATTGTAAGCAAAATATTTATATTTACTGCCACCAGTATCAGATTTTTAAAATACAGTGACATTTGCAGGGATTGAATGGTGCCATTTTATCCAGAAAGCTGTTCTATTCTGTTCTCTTCTCTTACAGTGATCAGCTCCTGACTGACAGATTTTCAGAAAAAATCACAGCTTGCAACAGATGCATCCTTAAGTAAACAGTTAAAATAGATGTTTTGATGGCTTCAGTTGTATTGATACAAAAGATCAGAGTCTGACATTGCTGAAAACTATCCAATAGAGGAGGTGTCTTCTTCTAAGCCCCTGGTCCTGTGTGTGTTGCTTCAACAATAGTTTAATAGTTTAAAGAAAGCAGAGATTTTATGCACCTAAAAGGTGCTCTGAGCCAAGAGAGAGCAGTAGACATTCACACCACTGACCCTGGAGCCAGAATGTTGGCTAATATTTTAATTTTACCAAAATGAAATTTTTGTTCTATTAGTGAGGTGATAAAGTTATCTTTATCCCTCAGTTTTTCTACCTGAGGCTCACCCTGGTTTGTGGCTACTCTTTGTGGGATGGACCAGCAGTGTTGGGGGCAATTTCCTACATCCTGGCTGGAGTGACTATCCCTGTCCTGTGTTAATGTGTGCAAGTGCCTTCTTGCAAGTGAGGCTTGAGGTTAAGCCAAATCTGTTTGTGTTGATTTGCAGGTACAGCTGGTGACGTTCTTTCACAGAGGCATTTACAGCCACACTATAAAGTAAAATGAGAGAAACACAAAGGTGAGGACTTTAGGCATTGGTTTGCACGTCCCGTTTTAACGAGAGGAATTATTATGTGTTGTGGGAAGCTGATCCGACTCCCAGAGGCTGCTTGTGTGAAGATACCCATTTTTTTGGTGGCTCCCTACAGTGAGGGCACAGAACTGAGCCTGGAGAAAATTAGTTTCAGTTCCTGGTGAAGTCCCAAACTTCCTTCATGATTTTGGGAAAGCTGCTTGACTTCCCTTCACTCCCTCATTTATATAATGAACTCAGGTTGTTCTTTGGGCCTCTAGGCCCATCCATCAGCATCTGGTTAGCATGTTTATGGCATCGGTCACACGGAAACACTTAACGGGTCAGACTGGGGGGAACATTGCCATCTCCCACTCCCCACTGCCTGCAAGAGGGTGCTGCTGCCTTACAAGGGTAACCTTGTTCATATGTCTTAAGTGTCAGCCTGCTGCTGTCCAAAGGGGAAAATAAAAGTTTTGCAGGTTTGGGGAAGGTAAGTTTAAGTTCTTACAGTGAAGGTATTTTCAATATCTGTAGTGGAGAGACTGTTTGAGGGTATGGAGATTGAGTATTCCAAAGGGCCATGCTTGCTCTGAAGTGAGAAAGTTTTTCACGTGATCTTACCTGGAACTCAGCTGGAGAACATCAAGTTGTTAATAACAATGTGAATATTCTGTATCAAAACAAGAGAAAATTATTTTTCTTAGTTCAAAACAGTTACCTACGTATATAGTCTATGGGTGAGCTCCAAGTACCTGGGTGGGGTTTTGGACACACCTGGATGAATTTACAGAAGCCATGGAGAGCTTCAGCATTCACCCTGACCCAAGCAATAGGCACCCAATAGGCATGTATATTCACCCAGTCTAGCAACAGACAGTGATCTTAGCAAAGTCCTTTGTAATTAGACTCCTGGATGCCAGGTGATGGAAGGATAAAATCCTTGTCATGGGATAATAGCTTTGGAGAGAAATTTTGTTTCAGCTTACCTTCCCATTAGTCTGCTGTGCACATGCACACTCAAATACTGTAATCATTGCAGAGGAGCTGGCAGTACTCTTGTTTGGTGCAATTTTTTCCCTTGGAAAACTCCAAAGGAGCTTTCCTGTGCTGTTACAAAGACGTCCTTAAAACATCTTTACTGCAGGGTCCTGTGTTTCAACTGCTGGAGCAGCGACTCTTAAAATAGAAATGAGATGCCTGAATGTGTGAAAAACATTTGCATCTCCTTTTCTGAGCTCTGTGCATTCTGCATCACTTCTGTAAGCAAGTTGAAAGGGTTGAGAGTTTTGCAATTTTTTTTGCTGCTTTTAATTCCACTCAGAACAATGTCTTTGCAGATGAAATAAGATCCAAGGCTGTCTTTTGGTCACATAGAGTCACTGACACTTGAAACAGGCTGGATTTATATGTAGTTACTAAAAAATATATAGCAAAATTAAAGTTTCAGACACTGAGTTCACATGCATTGCCCATTGTAAAGATAAGTAACGGCTGTTATAAGAACACTTAAATGGTTACCTTTGGGACATAAAAGGGATTTTTGAAGACAGTAAGTCTTAATACAGAAATGTTTACTCATAAAAAATACATTTGGAATGGGGGAGAGGAACACATTTCCTATTAATGTGGGGTTTGCCTTTTATGGTAGGTTGTAGCAGGTCTTTAACCTCGGTAGCACTTGAGTGAGGATAGAAATGAGCTTCCCTAAGTACCAGCCCGAAGGGCCTTTCCTCAGTGCCAATATCTGCAATGGTTTTAGTTTATTCCTCCTTTCTGTGACCATAATGAAAAATTATTCTTTTCCAACCTCAAAACCTTCCCATAGTTAAGTCCTGAGGGCAGAATAGATATGTCCTCCTGAATTTGCTTCACTTAACCTTGTGTTTTGTGAGATACTGGGCTGATGGCCCAAACCAGTGGGGATTTGAATTTGAAGGCAGTGTCAGCTGAATAAGGCACAAGAAGAGAAGAAGGAATTGACCCTTGAAAGCCATGGTTATGGATACCACAAAGAAGAGTTGATGTCTCTCTAGGCACTTACAAAGGGTGCAGCTGTGCCCACATTCCCAATCTGCCTCTGGGTGCATATGAACTAGATGGTGACTCATGTCACCTGTGAGTTTTCTAGTAACAGTTCTGCGGGTAGTTTTGAAATTCTTTTCCAATGTTGAGTGAAGCAGAAGAAAATGCCAGGAATATTTGATCAGTGTGAACCCTATAACTAGGGAGGATGTGATTTCTGCTCCAAAGTTTTGCAGAACTATTGCTTGATGGGGTAGGACACAAGGTGCCAGTAATCTTAGAGTCATAGAGAGAAGCTGAGTCCTTTATGGAAAACACTGTGGACTATAGTCAAAAGGCTTTACTCAGATAAAATTTTTTATATACAGAGCAGCAGAAGTAGCCTGGACAAGTTGTGTGGGAGGAGGGCTGAGCTGTACAGAGGGATCTGAAGGCCTTTAACCAGCTGCTATACAGAGATATGAGAAACTAGAATGTAACAACAGGGTTTGAGCCAAAATACACCATTTTGTGGAATCCTCAAGAGGAAAACTTGGTAGCAAAGGGAAAAGTTAGGGAATACTACACAGTCTGAAGTGAAAGAAGAACCTGGCTGGGTGCAGAAAAAGACAAAAGGTAGATAAGCTGGATAAAAAGTACACGTTGTTGTGAAGATGAGGTTACCAAGATGAGACTACTGGATTTCTGATGAACCTTTTCTTTAAGCCCATAGCCCAGTGCAAAATTAGTTCTTCACATACCAGTGACAGGGCAGAACGATTGGTGGGCTTTGTTATTCTTATTCCAAAACATCATGCTCGTCCAGGCAGTAATCATTTAGGTAAGTAACAGAAATTAGGTTTTGAGTCACATACTGACCTGTCTTTGTAGTTAGTACAGCATGTTCTGGTCACGTAATGAGAGAGAAGACAGATTAAATGAAAGACAGGCAGGATTTTCATTCAGGAAATTGGTATGGTAATGACAGATACGCGGTCTTGGCATGTTTCAGATAGGCTTCATCTAGCCTCTTCAGGTAGCAGATACAAGCACGGCGCTCACTTATATTCACCCAGTCAAGCATGAGGAGGTAACAAGTTCTCTGGGGAGGCTGGTATTTAATATCTGCCAGATGCCTGCTGGAGAATACTAATGCAGATCCCAGATTTAGTTTACCCTGGGAATGCAGATGGTTGGTAGCAGCGTGCCTGGCCCAACAGCCACATCTCCCTTAGCTCCATGGCAGAGCTGCCTGGATTTTTATCCCCTGCTATTTGGATTGTAAAAATGATGGCTTGGTCAAAGAAGCCTTTTACGGAGTTCCCTGGGAGGAGGGTTAGCAGGCAAGAGAGGGGATGACACTGGAGTTTCTGTTGGAGTATCACACTCTTGGACAGGGGGAGCAGCCACATCGATCACCCTGGATATCACTTGGACCATTCTCTTGGGCAGGACCAGCCAAGTGCTGGGAGGCAGTGAGGGCCACAGGGAGGATTTGTGGTCGAGGAGAAGCTTCAGCCAGCTCCTCCACTGTGTGTATTCCCCTCTGAGACCATAGCAAGGGCAGAGGGAGGTGGCAGTCCTGTGGAGATCCTGCAGCTTGTCCTCAGGCTGCAGCAAGGAAGGAACTGCTATGGGTTTCACTTTCTTACCAAATAAAGGGAAAAAAATCCCCAAACCCCCACAAAGCTACATATAAATCAGGGCAATAAAACTGCCTGTGGTCGCGATCAAATTATACGGTCTAAATCTATATAAAAGAACTGGAGCAGGTTCAGTCCAGCACTAATGTCCTTCTTGCTGTAAACAGTGAATGGGGTGTAAGGAGGAGGAGGGAGGGCAGGCACTGGGCTCCCAACACCAACACACCAGGGAAACAATTTGCTGAGGTGGTTGAACTACGTGTTTTCAAAATCTGTGTCCATAAGGGTTTAAGAAAAGGATGTCGTCTGCTTACTTGGTAACTTGTGTGTGGCCTGTGAGTGGTTTCAGATACTGGGCCAAAACCAAATAATCTCTCCTTTTAGAAAATTTTAAAAGTATGCGTGTGTCCCAAAAAAGAACAGAGATTTTCCCTGATGTCCCATACTCCCGCCACAACGCCTTGTGTAATTGTGGCACTGTGTGCTGTTGAGATGGGGAGAGAGAGGTTGCTGAGCTATCCCTGCTAGAAACAGAGACCAGATATGATTTGGGCTTTGATGAGACCGAGTTAATAGGCTGTTTTTAATGGGAGAAAGGGCTACCAGGGTACATCGTATAACTTCAGAATTTAGCTGAATGCTGCAAAAATGTCCATATTAGGACATGGTCCTTACTAGAAGTGAAATAACAGAACTTTCACAGTATGAAGAACTTGTAGATGAAGTTGAAATTTCTGATGGTGTAGGAGAATTTTAAATTGAAGAGTTTTGCTTCTTTTCTGAGTATCCTGGTCATGCTGATGAGTTCATAAATCTCTGTGGGGTTTGACTAATATCCCGAGGATCTGCACTGTCCTTCTCTAAAGTGGTAGCAGCCTTCAGTATTAATTAAGGGCTGTATTAGGGGAGAGCAGGGGAGCAGGAGGGATCTTTCAAGTCTGGCAGCCCCCTCTTTCAGAGGAAATGAGCAGAGACTGCACACATTCAGCCAAAAGCCAGTGGGACTCCCCTTGTCTGCACAGCAGCTCCATGGGGCCACCAGAAGGTGTGAAAGACTCCTTGGTGGGAGGGAGAAACTTAGAATCTTCTGGGGCAAGGGGGTAAAGAAAAGCCAGGAAGCTAAAAGCAGTAGCAGGTCTAGGCACAATCCATCGAAGACCACTGCAGGCACCAAGAAATTTAATAACCTGTTATATTTATGTAGCACATTTCATCCTCAAAGCGTTTTGCGAACTTAATGATGTGCAAACTATGTGCACACGTATCCTTTCATCTGCCAACGACTGTAGCCTCCTTCAGTGTGAAGCCTGATGATGGCTGCTTTGCCATCACAACAGTACAGAACAGCAAGGGGAAAATGCCTGAAGTGCAGGCAGATTTAGGGAGGAAAAACATTACCTTTGGGCAAGACAAAGGGATTGAGAACACTTGTGCTGGCAAAGTGTACACATCTTCTGTGAATACAGTCAATCAGATCTTTTAGCAATCCCATCAGATAGAGCTTTCTTTCGGGAAAGCTGGAAATTTCACCTTAGCTGTCTGGAAATCTGGTGTGAGCTCTCTTGTGTGCCAGTTGGCAGTCTCCCACGTCAAAAAGTAGTTGCTGACTCTGACTCACATGAGCTGCTTTTCCACCTGAGATCCAGTGGGATCAGATGACAACGTTTTACGGATGGCCTTGTGATGTTGTCCATTTCTTAAATTCCAGTTAATTGCATTCTCATCTCAAAGGAAGGGTGTTTATTTTTGAGAAGGGTCAGTAAGTGAGCATTAGAGATCCTGGTAGATGTACAAGTTGATAGCATCAAAAAGTTGTCAGGAAAGAAATAAAAAGTGCCACACCAGCAGTTTTGCCCATTATCATCCCAAGGAAGTTCTGTATTTTCAGGCATGATAGTTTTCAATGTCACCCGCCCTGTAAGAATTTTGGTGTGCCATCTAATCCCCCAACTTAATGAGTTCTGCAGGGATGCACCATGATAACTAAAGATCATTTACCTGAATTGCTTTTTAATTTCTGGAATGGGAAGCTGCTTGTGCAGCAGGATAATTACATTATAATTTACAGCAATCCAAAATCAATAAATTTAGTCATATTGGGATAGAGAAGGAGGATGAAAATCCCCCCACCATTAAATTATTTCACAGTCTGTACTTGATGTTCCAAGAACTCAACAATAAACTTTGGGGGATGGTAGAGAGGGTTGGAGAATCACTGGCTTCCTGAGGCTGGCCAGTAAATCAGCTTTGTCTGGCGATTTCTGTAGTGAAATAACACATGGTGTGTTTGCAGAAGAGGGCAAATACAGCAGATAACGTCCTTTTTCTGATTTATTTTAATTATGGAATATTTTGAAAGAGAGAAAATGCTTTGTGCTCTCTGGCCCCTTACTCTAGTGGGGAAAAGCTGATGAGCCATCACTGGGTATCTACCTGAGCCCTGCTTCCTCCCTCAGTGTGACAGTGGAGTTGAATAATTACTGGGATGACCACTGTGGGAGCTGGTGGGGTTTCAAGCTCTTGATGTCTTCATCAAGATGAGATTGGAAGCTTTCCTCCAAGTTAGTATTTTTGCCATGTACGAGCCATTTGGCTCAATGATTCATCTCTCATAAGGAGAGTGGGCTGTGCAACATCAGTGCACCCTGAGCTTCCCTGTCCACAAAGGGCCACTTGAGGGATGGGTTTTTCTTTTGAAGTGTTCAAAACACAGCAGTGCTCTGGTCACTGGTAACACTGGGGGAGGAGGGATGACTTCCAGTGAGAAGGTTGGTCTCAGTTGATCCTTGCACCTTCTGCCAGCACTCTTTGGTGCAAGCCAAGCCCAGTGCTAATGCCGCCCCTCCCTGGGCCACCAGCCCAGTGGTGTCCACAGTGCTCCATGTTTTCAAGGGTCCACCCTAGACTCAGGTTTGGTTCTGGCAGGTGAGAGGAATGGCAAATAGACACAGGTAGCCCAAACACACTCCTCCCTGATGTAAGAGAAATATTATTGGAGCAGGTAGTTCAAAGGAGTTGTGATTGGAGCTGTGGTTTTGGTTTGGATTTTTTTCCTTCTACTTTCTTTAAAATAAAGTTTCCTGGTTGTATTAGATCCCACCCATGTCTTTGCAGAGGTATGGACTGCTGAATTCATCTCACAGGAAGATGTATTAGGTGTTTCTGGACTTCCCCCACTCAGACTGACTCAATTTTATTTTTCCTTTGAAACCACAGAAAAGCTGTCGATGCTGCACCCAAAAAAAGGATGTTGTATGAAAAGGAAATCACTTTGTCTCTTGTATTTGAGGAGGATTATGATCTGGCATGACCTCATTATGGGTTAGGCGAGGATATTTCTGGAAATACTAATTAAATACTTTTTCCATCCCTTGTGCCCTTGCAGCAAGTGTAGACATTATAACAAGAAAAAGAGGGGAAAAAAACTGTCTGCAAGGAATTTTTTCAAGTTCTTTCTCCACTCAATTGAAGGAAGTACAGTTACAGTCATGATAGCAATATTACAAGCTATTAAACAAAGTTTTCCTAGATGTGATGAACTAGAGGAAAATAATTATCTCAAAGAAGACAGTAAGTGCGAGATTCTTTTGGTGCTTTTGTCTATGCCTGACTTCACGAGTCTGAATTGATCTTGTTTTTTCAGCAAGATCACTCTGGACTGCGGAAAACATCCTACCTTGTGCAGTTTTTTTTTGCTTTAGTTGCCCTTCCCCAATCAGGTGCTGTGAGCTGTGGCATGGGCTACAAATCTGTTACTCTGGCACAGCCAGAGAAGAAATTATGGTACCATGTCTTAATGTATTTATTAATGGATATTCTCCTATTACTTCTCATGGTGTTTTCCTCCTGGGCTTACCCATTTTGCTTTTAGAGATCTGTTCTCAACTTGTGGCATTTCAGTGACTTACAACAGCTCTGAATTCTGCCCCAGCTGTCTGAGCTGTTTCCTATTGAGGTCAGTGGGAGTCTTCCACTTAACCTCAGTGGAAGTTGGACTTGGCCACTGACAAAATGTCTTCAAAAATTGCCTTCAGCAAATAAGCTTGTAAATGTTAGCACTAAAATAGTGACATGCAGGCCCAAATACGTCTATTGAAAACACATGCTATCAGATAATTTGTGTTCCTACAAAACCTTCCCACATCAAGATGCAGAGGCTGTAAAGATTTTTAAATTTTTTTAATCATATATTTAGTGCTTTGGTTTGCTAGTCTACTGTGTGGCATATAGGGTTGTGTCTAAAGAGGCAAACGCCAGACTTGTTTGAACAAGCGGTCGGTGGCTTTTGTTTCCGGTTATTGTTCTAAGTCTAGAGATGTGATTCTTCTTTTCCATATGAATGTGAGATTTTGTCCAAATTTCAGGATTCCACTGGTATGTAACAATATCCAGTCCTGTATGTTGTTTAAAGTCTGGTTGCCTCCATGGAAATGGAACAGGACTGCTATATTGTAGCCAAAAGAAGGAGATGGATGCTTTCTCACCTAAACTTCAGGAATTGCTTCTTGACCTGCAGAAGCACATCCTTACATTGGAACATCGCAAATGGAGAGAAGATGTGAGGGAATTGCTTTTCTCTCTCTGTACTTCACAGTGGCTAAGGTAAATGAAAGCTGTGATTAGGGTGGCTTGGGACAGCTGATGAGTTCACCATGGCTTGTCTGTCATCAGCATTCTCAAGTGCTGCGCTTGAGTGATGGTTAAGGCAAGTGGAACTGGGTGATGGCTTAAATGCCTGTTGTAAATTGTCAAGTCCCAGGAGTGGATTGATAATGAATAACTTGTTTCAGAGCAAAGCAGGGGCAGCTGTGGAAGTGGTAACTTCATGAGCCATCCCCAAGCCCTGCTGCCTCTGCCTGTCAGAGAGCCAGAGATACTTGGCCTTCAGCAGAAGAAAATTAAAAGATTTTATCCTGACTTACCTGAGATGATTGGTCTAACCATCTCCATCCTCCTGATTCAAGTCAGTAATGTTTGAAAACTCCACCCAGCCACACGGGTGATGCAAATGCTGTTTTTTCCTTTGTTTCTGGTTATCTTAGAGAAGTAGGTCTTTGTAGGGATCAAAATCAAAGCTCTTTCTCTAAAGTCTATTAAAAATGAGTTTTACCTGATTGCCTGGAACAGGGAAATATTTGTCAGGGTGGACCTTCTTGAGGAGCTAATGGAAGCTGGAACTCAATAGATAAAACATTGAGTAAGCTGGACTTCACCAGGACAAACACTTGGACTTTTCCAGATTGTATCCTTTCCTCCAGTGGGTCATACTCACATACTCATATCAAGGTGTCTTGATAGGTCCCTCTGTGTGTATGTGGTGGCAGAAGCAGCGTTTTGGGGTAGCTTTTTTATTTTTGACCAGCACATCTGTCTGTGCTTAGGACTTCAGGAGGGTGGAGCAGGATATGCAGGAAAGGTACCAAGACCCATCCCACTGCAAGGGAGCTAAAGACATTCAGAGTGCTTTTGCAAATTGAACATGTGGTGGCTGGTCCAGCCTGGGCCCATTATCTCGAAAGGAAGAGCACCAAGAGGCACTGTACAGAGATTTAACCATGCCACAACATTTTTCCCTTTGCAAGAGGAGGGATGCCATTCCTCCCTTTAGCCTAGGAAGCTTTTGAGAAGCTCCAACCTTCTTCCTCTCTGGCTCTTGAGCTGAAGTAGGGCTGTTCCTTTGGGTAAATGCACTTGTAGCATAAAGATGCAGATGGTTCAGGTCCTGGTCACTGCTGTTACAAAATGCTGTGAGACTAAAGCACAGCTTGACACAGCCACTGAGCCCAAGCCGATTATGCGAAAACGTAACACATGAGCAAATTCAGGGTGAGGCAGAAGAACAGTATGGGATTTAAAAATCTCAGCCCTGTTATTAATTTCTCTGGAAAAAGTGAACTGATGATAGTGCTTTTAATTTATTAGTATTTAGGCTAAAAATATGTTGGCTCTGAAAGAAAATTATAAAGTAAAGGGGAAGATGAAATAAAATCTCCCTCCTCCTTCTCCTCTTAAAAAAAATGTTTTGCACAAAGACAATTCACTGATTAGAAATGAAAGTTGTAGTCCTGTGGGGCCAGGTTGGAATTACTGCATACCACTTGTCTTTGAAATCAAGGCCTCCAACCTTAATGTCCAGGTGGGGAATTCCAGTGGCTTTACTCTAATCCAGGCAAATCTGAAATCCAACCCTGTTGGGAGGAAACAATGTGGGAAACAGATTCATCTTGATCTCGGCTTTGTGCCTTGGAAAACGATTAAGACCAACTGTTAAGCAGCTCCAATAGAGTTCACAAACCTGCCGGCCTCTGTGTGACACAGATTTCTCAGTTCAGGCTTCACCCCTTAAAATAACAGATGGAACTGATATGGTTAAGCTACAAAGTGTCTTTCTGTTATTCCCCAGTTGTTTAAATATTAGTTCTGTTGAAAATTATTTTTTTTCTCTGATTGCTTTGCTCCAAATAATTTTTTCCCACTTAATATTGCTACTTTAACAAAATCAAACACAAACTATTTAATGCTACTGACAGGCAGCCACTATGACTTCTGTGAGAGTGATGTCCTGAGACACTAAATCCTGTGCAGCATTGCAGAGGTCACATACATGGTCCTGTCAAACTCACACAGTGGGATTCCTTCTATACTATTTTTCCTGTCCCAATCTCAGTCAAGATAACTGGTTTTATAATGGCTTTTGAGGATTTCAAAGTGATTTAGAAAATCAAGTCCTTTGAGGTAGAAAAGTATTCATGTTCTGCATGTAAATAAAAGCGGGAAGCAGAAAAAGCTGCTCTTTGTTAAAGCTTATTTTGGCAAATCCATGAAGAAAACCAGGGACTCACATGTCCATTTACTGACATAGTTGTTAAGAAGGTGTCCTCCAGAGAACCTGCATCTATAAAATTTCAGACCTGGTGAATGCTGGAAGAACATCCTGGCCTTGCAGAAGCCTCCTGAAAACAAAACTTAGAAAGTTTGGAGGTCTTCATGTTCCTGCAACACTGCTTAAGGGAGGGTGCTAAGAAAATAGTAACCAAACATTAATGTAATCTTTGTTATTATTATTTTTCTTATATTTATTGGATGTGGTTACAATCAACACCCATGGGTAGCAAAACTTGTTGCTGGTTTGATTCTCGAGTAATTTTGCAAGTAGTTACTAGCAGATTTGTGAAGTTTGGCACCTGACTATGCTATTTAAGGGTGGGATTTCAAAAGCTTCCAGGGGAATTTGGAGCACAGATCCCTCCGTTTCTCCCCTGCGAATAGACATTTTATTCTTTATAGTGGATTTATCATTATTGCAGTTTTGGCAAGAATGTATCAGCAAATTTTGTTTAACACAGTTCCTCAGCATTCCATTACTTAAAAGGCATGGATTGCTTTGTTCTCCCTTTTTAGACAGCTCATCCAGTAGGTGATTTTTAAAAGTGCAATTAAATGTGCAGTATTATGTACCTCTTTTACACCATGTCAAGGATAAAGGGATTGATTCTACTTTCCTTTTTCTTTTTATACTGAAGGTATTTTGCTAAAGCCCTGTGTGTGTGTATGTGCATGTGGTGGCCACTAGTCCAGCTCCATGCATAGGCATTGTTCATGTCTCTTGCTAGGACCAGGAGGAGCCAAGAAACCAGAAGAACTATAGAAAGGCTTGGTTTTGAAGGGACCTTAAAAATCATTGTGTTCCAAACCCCTGCCGTGGACAGACATGATTTCCACTACACCAGGTTGCTCAAAGTCCCATCCAGCTTGGCCTTGAACACTTCAAGAGATGGGGTAGGCACTACTTCTCTGCAAGTCCCTTTCAGCCTTAAAATTGGGGCAGAAAGTTTAGTCAGTTTATCATGGGGGAATGTTTCTCCCATTAGTGAGGTTCTCAAAGTCAGGTTTGCTTTCCTCTTTATCAGCCCCTTTGTCTCCAGTGATTGCCCCATTTCACCCCTTGGAGGCTGCCCAGACACCACACATTTGAGCTGAAACTGGAGCTTTCTCAGTTTGCACCTTGGCTTGAAGCCCCACTCCCAGTGTCCAGCAGGGATGAGCAGGGTAAAGCCTCCCACTGATCTGTTTCAGGGTGGAGGACTGTGCTTGCCTGCAGGTTGTCCTGATTCTCCTTGCAGGGTTCCAAGCCCCTTCTTCACCAAATAGCAATCCCTGTCCCATGAGTGTCAGTGCTCTGCTTCCAGTGTGCTTTGCTGTGGTCCCTGCTGAGTTCAGAGATATCTAAGTTGAAGTTTTGAGCGCAAAAGTTGGACTGAATGGGGATATCAATGTGAAAAAACACTATAAGGTTCTGCCTGGTTTTGCCTTTCACCTTTGCAATTTTGTATAGTTGCTTGCAGTTAAGAATAGGCGTTTCCTTCTTCTTACATGCTGGGAACGCTGTAAAAAATTAGAGAGCGTAAAAGGGAGCTCTGTTAGCACCAAGCCAGAAGTCCAGCCCAGGAGAAGCTGGAAGGAGTTTGAGAAAAGTTCACATCTCTAACTGAGTAGGTTTTTATGTAGCAATATACATACTTAATTTATGCTTGCAGCGACAGCAGTTGTATATGCTAAAGCAGGCGTGCAGTTACATGTGCGCTTCTGCTTGGGATTCCAGGACTTAAGAAAGAAGCGATTATGATCATGGATGAGTTATACTGTAACGGCTCTTAGCGTTGTATAAGCAGCATCTGTATGCTGTATCATGCACATGTGAAACTGTTTTTATTATATTAATTTGATTTCCCTGGGAGATTGCATAGTAACTGTTTGTGTTTCATGGCTGCGCAGAAACTTGTCTTGCAAAGAGTTTATGTACATGGCTCTTGAAAAGGCAGAATGTACAGAGATGGCTAACATTTACACACTTAGAGTTAGTATTTTTTACAATGAAAAATCCAGTTGGTTTGCCCCAGAGGAGTTGCCTCGTGAGATTTTCATTATAATTCCATAAATCTTGCCAATTATTCTATTCAGGTACATTTCTTAATGAATAACAAATTTGTTTTGATAGAGTTAGTCCTCTTCAATAATTGAGGGAATGGTTGGAGAGGATTGGCTGTGAAGGAGCTTTTGCAGTTGTCTGTGTGAGATCTCTGTTTCTATTTATTTATGTACTTATTTTATTTTATTTATTTATATGTTTTGAGCAATCATTTTCTCTTAGACTTCTCCCCATGATAAAACTAATTTTTCACAGGATGCAATTTCCTCTTTTTCCTGGTTCTTCTAAGGCTTAGGAAAGTATGGTTCAGCAGTTCAACCTGCTATATTGAGCTACCTCCTTAAAAAAGCAGATGCACAAGACCTTGCCTCAGAAGCAGTGGAGTATTTAAACTTCTCTCTTTCCCAAGTCCATCCCCTAACTCGATTATTTACTGTCAATGGTGTTATCCATACAGATTTGCTCTGGTATTTTAAGACTTTTCCTGAAATTTTGTCCACACTAATTTCTTTCTTCTTAAAGGTTCCCTTGGGGGGAGCCAAGTGCTAAAATCTCTTCCATTTGCAGGCACTGGTGAGTGGTGTGTTACAGCTGACTGTCTCGAGTGGAGACTTCAGGGTTGCATTTGAACAGCCACCTTTGCTTTTGAGTGTGCTTTTTCTGAGGCTGACAGCTTCCAGTTTTGCAACTACCTCTGTCAAAATCAGGAAATTTTTAACTTCAAAAAAAACTCAGGAGAGGAGGGGGCTTGGACGATCAACTTTTCATGGTTTTCATTCTTTGCAACACAATAGCAGGGTAAAGAAATTACACGCGGAGAGATGGATTCTAAATAATTATGCTGATTCAGTGTACAGAGATATGCCAAGCCTTGCCGCAGAGGTACTGATGCTCTGTTTTATGTGGCTTTTACATAGTATAGAAGAAGCCTCATGAACACCATAACAGGCTTCTGAAATCTTCCAAGGACTGTTCCAGTATCCTACTAGTCCCCTTCCAGAAGAAGTACTCAGGTAGAATGGTGAAAACAGGAGATTGCTCAGGACTGCAAAGAAAATTCATGTACTTTAACAGAGTGTAAAATTTTTTACAGAGGTTAAGGTTATTTTTGGCACTGGTAAAATAAATATTTATCTCTGAGTTTTGTTAAAAGAATATTTAAAGTGTAGAGGCCATCAACTGTTGATGTATATCTCCTTGGTGGGGCTCTTCCCATTCTTTTTCAAGCTCTGGGTTTAATAGTAGTAATGTTCTTGTCTTATATTTTAGATAATGGTCATCGTATTTTCTTGTCTCCTTAGAGACACTGTGTAAATTAATTAGCTAGTGTTTATAAAGGAGGACACTCAGATTCTGTTACTCTGACTAATTACTCTCTGAATACCTGTATTGATTTATAGGAGGAGTGTCCCCAGGATGGGATGATGTTTTGCAGGGAGAAGAGCATCTGTGTCTGGTCAGAAGTTCCCTGGTTTGACGCATGCTCCTGGTTACCTAGCCAGCTCTGATATTGACAAAAAACTGATACTTACATATGGTACCTTACCTTCTCCAGGCTCTGCAGGATGCATTTATTACAATGATTATCTCTCATGGTTTGTTAGATCACATAAAACATGACTTGAGGGGGAAGTCCTCAGGTTTCAGGGTCTGACCATTGGGGGAGGCAGTATCTACTGTAGACCAACATATTTATGAGTGCGTGTGTTTGGGTGCATAGATAATGTTTGTACATGTCAGATCAGGAGAAACTTATTTCAATATGTATATTTTTTTTCCTGATCTAACAAGTACAAACTTCAGCTGGTGGTGAGAGCACCACTTTGTAATTGTATTTAATAAGGAAGTGGCCTGGAGCCAAGCACCCAGAGATCCCAGTACTGCTGGGTTTGGAAATGAGACAGGTCATGGTCAAACTCTGTGGTGCAAACACATCCTTTCCCTGCAGTCCATCCTGGCAAGGGCTCTGGCACTCCAGGTAGATTTTCTCACCAGAGAAACCAGAGCTTCAGGCAAAAACTAGGCCTGAAGAACATGAGCTGGAAAAATCTGATGACTAAACAACCACCAGGTTCAGTGGATCCCTGAGTTTAGCAGGTAAACCTGTTGTTCAGATAGCAGCAGCAGCTCAACTTTAGTAGCCCAGGCTGCAAAATCCACACAAACCCTGTGCACAATTATCCTGTCCTGAGGCCAAGCTCCCACACTAGCTTGGTACAGATGAGCAGTTTCCCCTAATAAAGGATGAAAGCCATGCATTGGTACCAAGGGGCTGGAGAGCAAGCAGCAGTCAGTTGTGTAAAGACCTTTTAGCCCTGAGCATCCCCAGTTTCATGGCTTGCAGTGCTCCAGGTCATGGTGCAGAGTGTACAGAGCAAGACCAGCTCCTCTATGTGACTTGTACCCCATTCTTTTCCTATGACCAGTCTCAGCTGAAGGAGAATGTATCCCAGACTAGATACGTAGAGAAGGATGAGTATTTCAGCCTGCTATGACTCAGAAGCAAAGTAACAGCCCTTGGTCTGCAGAGGTGGAGCTGGGTATATGTTGCAGCCCAAGCATAATAAAGGTCTGGAGGCTATAAGTGGGGAAAACCATTCAGTCCTGACTTGGCAAAGCTCTTTAAAAAAGAGCTCTTTGCCCCAAGCCACAGAGCCTCCCAAATCTCAGTTGGTTCCCAGAATTCAGACACCAGTGTTCCTACAAGAAATGAACACACACAGTTCTTTTTAATAAGGGTTGAATTGGCAGCTGCATGGAGTATTAGTTACAAGAACATAATAGACGCAGTAGAGGGGAATCTTTAAGCCACTAAAAATGACTGTAGGGAATATCCTGTCACTCCTGGAGTAATTTTCCTTTGGCTTCTTCCAGTCATGCAGCAGAAGTGTGCAATTTCAAGAAGGTGAACACATGAATACCTTGTCACCGGGACACTGCTGCTCTTGAGGCTTTCACCACTTCCTAGATTGCATTAAGGGCTGTGCTTTGCTGCAGCTTTTAGAGATATCTCTGCTTTTGTCAGCCTTTTCCATGTCTGAATATATGCTGAGTGTTGTGACCTTTCAGCACAGCGTGGTTTTTGTGTGGCATCATCTCAGTTTTGCAGCCTCAAGGGTCAGATGTTGTGATGACTCAGTTTCTACAGGGACAGAGATTATCTTCTCTGTTATAGAAGTTTGTTCCTGCAGAAACTCTCAGTGTGTTTGTCTGTACATATATTTTCATAGTTTATTCTTCTTTAAAAGCAACCTGAAATCTTTGTGGATTCCAGACTAGATGCAGTGAAAATGTAAATGTGACTCACTTCTAATTTTCTTTGGGACTTAATGGATTTCCTTGTTGGAGCAATATATATATGTAGAAGAAAAGCCTTGGATGAGATACTATTTCTGTGAAGCTGAATAGAGGAGCTTTCCTGAAACCACTTAAAATCTGTTTAGGGCATGCTGGTGGTGGTGTACAAATGGGCAAACTTAAGGCTGGAAAGATTAAGATCATGGCATCAGGGGAAGAACATGAAAACTAAAAGTTTCAGCCCATTTGATAGCATGTAAGAGAAGAAACCAAAGTTACTGTTTCTCCTGATTTGGCCGCTATGTACAGCTGCTCATGTAGTGCTGCAGCAAAGTGTCTTCATCTGAGGCAGTCCCCTGCATTTCCTGGATAAACCACTGATGGTTAAACCACAGCAAAATATCCTCATCACTAAGTCTGCAGATCTGGAGGAGAAAGAAGTGAGGGGTAGGAACAGTGGATGTTTTTGCTGGTTGCCAAGATTTATAATGATGATTACGATGATGATGAGTAGCTGAAGGAACGTTGCTCGCATTGTAAACCACTGATCTCCTGACGCTCATCAGCAGAATTTCAGCTCTCAGATATTTTAGTGCTGGGATGTTTTCTATCCTTATCCAAGTGTTTTATTTAATACAGCTGCAGCCAAACCCCCAGCATGGTGGCTTCCAGCTGCAGAGTCTGTGAACCCCCTCCCCAGGCCCCCCCGAGCGGCTGCTGTGCTGGGAGCCCAGCGCAGAGAGGCAGAGGCAGATGTCGCCAAGCAACATATCTTGTTTATCTTTTATTTATTGCAGGTATTTATACAGGGCAGGTCTCTCTGCTCCTGGCTCACAACTTTGCACCAGTGGCGGCTGCCGCTTGCCAGGCAGAGGCAGGGGGAAGGCAAGGGAAGGGGCATGAATAATGCAGCACAACATATTTATTGACATTGTCAAGTTGAGCCTCAGATCAAGTTTAGTGGGTAAAGAAGAGGCTTTGAATTCCTGCCGTACTACACATTAAGATTCAGATAACTTGATTTCGTAAAATAAGTGAGTCCAAAAGGCTGAGACACAGGAATGCTGTGCACAAAATGCACCTAGTTTTCGTCTTTCCTTTCTTTCACCTTCTTCTTGTGTTACTAGTGTGGAACTTGACATGGGGTGTAAATTGTCTGAAAAAGATTAGCTGGCCATGGACATGCTTCTGTTTTCTCCATCGCACATCTCTCCCACCCTGCAGGACTGCTGCTATGTGTGCTGAAAGCTTGTTCCTGTGCCTTCCAAATCCTCATGTAAATTTTGGCACTTCTTTGATATGTGCCATCATTTGTAATTGTCAAGGCAAAAGTAATGAACTATTCCAGTAAGTGTGTGCAGGGTACAATGCAGCTCCCGGGAATGGCCATCGTGCTGCAGCAGTGGTGGAGCAGCCCTGCCTGCATCCCTGTGCTCCCAGCAGCCTGGGCTTCTCTCTGTGCAGGAATGGTACAGACTGCTCAGGCTTAGACAGCAGTGATTTATGTATTTATTTATCTATCTATTATTTATTAGAACACTGGACTAGGCCTCAAGAGTTATGTTCTGTCACAAACTACTCCAGTTGTTTTGAACGTGTCATTAGGGCTGGGATTTCCTTAAAGCAGGTGGCAGCAGTCCAACTTTTCTGCTGTTTGAAAAGAATGACAGCAAGTCATGGAGAACATCAAGGGGTGGGGAGAAAAGAGAAGTGAAGAGCAAGTTAAATTAGCACTGCGTACTTCAGAACCCCCCACCCTTCATGTTCCTATTTTCATCCCTGTGTGACATTTCCTTTCAGCACAGAGAGCCCGAAACATAAACTATCCTTAGCTGCAGTGACTTTGCAGCACTGTGGACACAAATTACTTATTTCAGCAAAAAATTTGGTATATTTTTATGTACATAAGAGCGTATGTAATTTAATTTTAATATGAGTTGCCAGTTACATAAACTGCCCTTGTGCTTTGAGTCCTGGACACCAACATCCCTATGCCCCAGCTTTTGTCATTACACCTTGGTTTGTCCCCTCCTTTTGGGGAAGCAGGTGCTGGTAGTGGGCTCTGAGGTTAGGAATTCATCTGCAGCTGCTCATCCACAGGTAGTCAGTAATTCCTTAAGGCACAGTTCAGGCGACATTTATTGATTGATACTCCTTTTGGCTGCAAATAGTAATTGCAGATGAAAAAAAAACCCAACAAAACTAGTAAAGGTAGGTAGAAGCCAGACTGGCCCTTGCATGTGAGGTACTTTACTGGCTTATAGCCTCTGGTTTTTAAATGTCTGTGCAAGGACACCCTGTTGTGTCTATGTGTGTGTGAAATTAAAATGGGATTGTTATTCAGCCTGCATTTTAAGTGCCTAACCTCTCAATTTTGAAGACATCCTTCTGCTTTGTGGGAAAGCTCATGTGCTTTAAATTGTATTTTTTATTAGGGGGGGGAAGAAGTCTACAGGGAATTTTGTGGACAGTTCACACTGTCAACTCAGCATTTCTGCACACTAGAAAAACATAAGTCTTCTCAGTAAAAAAAAAAAAGAGCCCCTAAAGAAATGATCCTAGTTCTACACAATTTTTTTTTAATTTAAATGTGAAGGGTCTGGGATTTTTTTTTTTAATTCAAACAAATAAATATTTCCCAGAAAGAAAACATAATTTCACTCTGTCTATGGCACACAAGGGAAAGAAATAAATGATTACTTGACCCCTGGACAACACGATGCTCTTTTTTTCTCCGTTGTCTGTTTGTGGTGCAGGAATGTGCAATCTGCAATCAGAACTGGCAGATGCACAACTTTTGTTTGTAAAACTGACTTCATTATTCCTGCTTTAGGGGTGGGCTGGCCAAAGACGTTTGGGATGCTGACGGTTTCTGGCCTTCCTGTTGAATCATCCCTATGTTTGGCCTGGACTGAAGGAGCAGTAGCATTGCTAAGCTCAGATGCAGTGTCTTGGGAATCAGGGAGCAGCTAGCATGTTTTAACCATAGTTTTTTAGCACTAGTTCACATTATCTCAGCGTTATCATGGTTTTACTCCACCCTGTCCCTCGATTTTGTTTTGACAACTGCTGAGACAGACTTTTTGGACCAGGGTCATCTTCTCACATCCCATGCAAAGAGTAGAGCAGAAGTGGTTTTTACTGCAGCTTTACATAGCACTATCACATTACAAATAACTATGATCTAATGTTATATATTACCCTAGAGCTAAATATCCCAGCCACCCACCAGTACTTAGCTATATTTTACTCCTGATGGCTTGTGCAGTGCTGCACCTCCTGCTTGTATCACTGTAATGACTGTCTTCCCTTATTTACCTTCTCAGATGTCTGCCCTAGTCTGAAGTGATTCCCTTAAGGTTAAGACAAACACACTGGGGACAAAAATGATGTGTGATTATGTAATTAAAGCCTGTATTAATTTATGCAAGGTAGTCTGAGCAGCCCAAACTTCTGCATTTCTTTTGGAGTTCTTGATTCCAACCTCCTATTTGTCTAGTATGAATGACTTTTTTTTTTTTCATAATTTTCCAAAGTGAAATTTCTTTGTTTTCTTAACAGAAAATACCAGTTCCACTATGCCCAAAAATGATATTTCTGTTTCCTTTGCAACCACCCGTGGGGTTTGAACCACAGACCTACAGCAATGTAACAGAGGTCTCTATCATGTGCTAATTAAAAGGATTCAAACCAAAGTCAGACAGAGGGGGAAAGCAGCAGCTTGGGGCCAGGTGTTAAAATGGGGGTTTGATTTCGGGACACATCACATCCCCTCTGTGGCAATCCCCAGCTGATCATACTGTTGCTGACCTTCCCCTTTTGTTGCATGTCCCTTTCCAAGTCTTATTTGGAAACTTTCCCTTCCCAATGCTATGGGACTGCCTTTCTCCCCCTCTCTCTTTGCTGTTATTCATCCCTCTAATTGTGTAAAATGTTTTGGGCTGTAGTTTCCATAAAGAATGCTATGCAGACTAAAGTTGGTGCTGCGTATATGAAATCGTGATCTGTAATTTGTATTTTCTTTGCTGTATAACTCAAGTTTATTAAATAAGGATGTGGTTGGATGTAGTTTCTTAATATCAAGTAGACAATACAATTTGGTTTTACCATTTTCTTTTGTTGATCCCTCTTTAGTACTTTTCATCTCACTTAGAAGCACAGAACATTTGAATTGTGGCTTTGTCAGCATCATAACAGTGGGTCAGAGATGCAGGAGATGGAGAGGAGGTCAGCAGGAGTGACTTGAGTGTCTGTGACTCAAAGTGACCAGCAAACCCCCTGGGAAGAGTTCAGTATCTGTGAATCTCATCAGTCTGTTTATTTTATTTTACTTTCCTAGTATTTAATTATTGCTAGCACTTAGAAATCCTGCACTTAGGAGTCATGTTGACTTGGGACCTAAAGTACTGAGCAGTTCATTACTGTAGCTAAGCTCAACTCCTCTGTGTCTTGTGACACTTCTGCAGCTCAATGACCTGGTTGGTGGCGCTAGCAAGGCCTCTGATCCTACCTTTTTGTTAGTATAGAGTGAAGAAGAAAAAAAGAAAAAAAAAGGCATTAAAATTAAAGTCTCATGACTGTAATGAAAAGGTTATTTCCTCTTCTCTCTCAAGTTAAGTTCTGTGCAATTGCAGCTCACTTTGTCCTGTCCATCTTGTAGTCTCATTAGCTGCTGGGCCACAGAGGAATTGAGGCGAGAGAGTTGGGGGTTTTATCTGCATGCCGTACCAGCGTGGAAGATTCAATGAGATGATGGCTTGTCATTTTTTATTAATGAGTTGGAGCCTGATTCATTATAGATGTGTGGAATGAGCTCGGTGTGGCTGCAGGGGGAGACGAGGGACTCTGCCAGTGAAGAGGTGCCCCCACCATGGGTCTTCTCCTGCACAGCCCCGAGCAAAGTGGCCCATCAGTGCAGCTTTGCCGTTGTGCTGCACAGCCCTGAGTGAGCGCACACTCAGCTTTCCCACTGCCCAAACCCACAGCTCCCAGCGTGTGACAAGTGGTCTCAGAAGAGAAATGAGTATTTAGTGATGCTCAACAATTAGGGGTTACTAAGAAGGCACTGTCCCTCAGGGTCTGCTCTCTGACAGGTTGGTGGCTGAGAAGGTCTTCCAGAGTTTCTGTTTGTAAGGTAGATTGGCATGGTGGATTAAATCGTGTTCTTGCCAATGCAAGCAAATAGCTGTGTGTCCTGTGCTTCCTTGCATGCTAGTGGCATGAGTCACATGTATGTGGGATATGTGTGCATATAAATACATATGTGTATATACAAAGAAAAAGAAATTAAATACATGTTCTTATCAAAAGCCATGTGGTCAGAAGAAACCATTTGTGTTCAGAAGGAGGCATGCCACGTGCTGGGGAGGTTGAGAGCAAGTGACCTCTTGCCCTGGGCAAATCGAAATTCCTTTGAGTAGAAGTGGTTACTGACACTCTGAGGACACTCTGAGGACTCTGCAGCCACACCACCAGAGGAAGCCCCTCTTGGTGGGCACAGGCAGAGGTTGGGTTGTGCCCTGGCACTGCTGCCTTTGGCTGGCTGCTCCTGGCTCCAGCCACATGGGCAGGCTGTGCCCACAGTGTGCCTCTCCCTCACTGACCACACATGCCTCTGTGAGATGCTTCCTTCGGGGGAGGAATTTGGATAGCAAGAGCTATTGAATGTTGGAAAACAGGATTAAATACTTAAGGAGTATTTAAGATCAGTTTAAGGAGTGTTTAAGCCAGATTTAAAAGCCCAATGTAGGCTCTTCTCCTTGCACAAACTTAATTAATTCCATTGTTGTTGCTTCTGTGTTTCTGCCTGAAAATCTGCAAGAGGGGCTCCTCTCTCACACTTTTTGTGCTATTTCTATGGATCAAAGAAGTGCAAGTAAATATCCCAGCTTTTTGGAAGTGTCTCTGACAATAATCTGGCCTTTTGGGGAGTCATAAAGTTGTAGCTAGAGGCAGAATAGGCAGAATTTAGCTTTCCTATTGCATTTTGTTTATTGTGTGTTTAAATTTGTAAGCTCTGTGTTCTTTTCAGAGATAGGTGACAATTGAGCATTAATCTCAGTGGAGGCTGTCAGTCATGCAGTTGCAGTTGTCTCTTCTTAATCTGCAGTGAAGGTCATGCAGGTGGAAATTATCTGGCTGCTCTTTATACACAGAAAAGTGTAAATTCTGTGTGTTTGGCAGTGGTCTCCCACTGGGAAGGTGTGGTGTGTCTCCCTGTGCCATGCTGGTGCACCCACTGGCCTACAGGTTTCTTCTCTGTATCAAAACACCAAAAGCGAATAAGGAAATATTCTTGAGCATCTTGGAGGATTGTTGTTGTCGAATAAGGGAAATTTCTCCTACTTTGCATTTACACTTGCCCTCAGATAAATTCTGGCTGAGGTTACATTCTGGTGATCTGCAGAGGACAGAATGTGCTATCTCCCATTCTTGTTATTTATAATCATGCAGTGTGGCTCAAATATTTTAGAGGTATCTGCACAACTGGGTACACAGAGAAATAAAGATATGCTGCTCCTGTCTTTGGTGAGAGCTTTCTTTTCCAACATTTTTTCAGGACCCACAAGTATTTTGAAGTGGTTAGGTGTACTGTATAGAAACTTAAATAAAAACTCAGGGTGCTGTTTGTTATTCTCTGTTTGCAAGAAAAATAAAAGATCAAACTGTACCTGCAGTAGAAGTGCAGGCTTGAAAGGGTTAATCCAACAAACAGACCTAAAGGAATCTTTTCCCCTTGTAAAATATGCAGCCATAGTGACAGCAGTATTCCCAGAGTCAAGTTATCTTTTACATTAGTGAATGTTGTTCCTAAAGCTTTAGCTGGGGTAATAAATGATTCATGGTAACCACACCTTTGTGCACAGCCGTCCACTTGATGTTCAGTCCACATGCGACTTCAAGAAGCCTTGTGCAGGAGCTCCACAGCTCCAGTTCAGCAGCTTTCTCCCACTAACTGTGACAGGGAGAAAAGCATTTGAGTAACAAATGGTAAGTCGAAGGGAAAGGTTTCTATTCTGCCTCTTAAAGTGTAAATTAGCAGTGTTTGCTTGTTCTTTCTGTGCAACCTAAGTTTGATGCACATTCCTGAGAGTCTGGATGTGGAAAGGAGGCCGCTGAGTCTATTCTCTTCGGAAAAAAGGAAAATAGGAAGGGAATTTGAAAAGTTCTGTGTGTCAGTTCTCCAAGCATATGCCCAACATGCAACTAATGAGACCTCCCAGTGCATTGGTGCTGCAAGACCCCCTTGCAGAGGAGCTCCAGACGACATTCAGAGATGGGCTGGAGAGCAGGTCTCCCATTCCCTGACCTTCTGCTGGTGCTGCTAAATGTCCAAGTCTCTGAGTTTCTCTCAGACCCTTTGTGCCCATAAGGAGTGGTGGACCCAGGTTCCTTCTAGGAGAAGGTGGCTGACCCAGCTGGGATCTCAGCTCTGGGTTTTGAAAGCCAAGGCTCAATCCCTACAATCTCTGTGGTTTGTCCTGCTGGGTTAGTAATTTGATGATTAGTTGTGTCTCCTGATTGAACATGTTAGATTTGTTAATTTAAGCTGACCCAAGAGCACACAGTTTATGATAAACCAGTTAAGACACTGGCCCAGTTAGAGATGCAATCCAGAGAGTTCTTCATCCGATCTAGAGGATGGATTTCTAAAATGGCTGAGGAAATTGCTTTTCGAAGACTCCATCCACCAATGAAAGGGAACTAACAAAAAGTTGCACGTACAAGAGATGGACCCTATCTTTCCTCTTCCTGGTTGCATTTACACAGCTGAAGAGATCAGGGCAAGACATCGTCTCTGGTCCTGCAGTCCAGTAGTTCCCTAGTGGGACTGTAGCTTCACTGATCCTGCTCCAGTGGAAATGACTGAGAAGGTAACCACTAGATGTTGAGACCCCGTGATTACTAAAGATAGATTTGTCCAAGCAGTAGGACTTCTGCAAGATTTTAAAAAATCTTAGGGTCTTCTTATTGGGAGAAACAAAGTAGGCAGAAGGTTGACCCAATTAGAAAGTGGATATTGTTAACAGATCATCATGTCAGGACACTGGAGGATGATTTATAACACTCATTTGTGTTCTGAGATCCAGTGAGAGATGAGTAGGAAAAGAAGGTATCAAAAAGCAGTCTTGGACTATCCTGAGAAGTTTTTCAGCAGTTCAAAGAGCCCAGAATTAATGACAGCAGACATTCCGGAACAACAAATACTATTGAAGGGAATTTGTCCCAGTTCATTTAGTTTTTTCTGAAAAAAAAGGTGTGAGGGAGTTTTTTGTTTTTGATCTTGAGTTGACTTCAAACGGGGTAGGCCATATGTCATTTCCTTAGCACCGTCTCCTGCATGAGCAGGACACGTTGTGCCAAGTGTGCACCTGACTTTCCCTCCCAGAGCTGCATTTCAGAGTGCCACACTCTCCAGAGCAGCACAATGTATTGGAGACCTGTGTTTTATGTAGCTCTCTCTCCTGCAGTTCATGAATAGTAAGCACAGTGGGTTTTACAAGGACAGATATAGAATGGCCTCCATGGCATTTGAGTAGAAAGTACAGCAAGCAATTGATATAGCTCAGTCTTGGGCATTTGCTGGTTTAAAAGAAAAAACTATTTCGAACAATTGAGGGGTCTTTTTTTTAGCAGACCAATCACAAACTTTTGAAGCATGAAATGAATTTCACTGGTCCTTGCCAATAAGCTTCTTTCTCTCATATTGGTTTTTATGAAATGGCTATAATCTTTGCAGGTAATGAATGAAAGCTACACTATGAAGTTCCACCTAACATTCTTCTTCTTGATTTATGATGTATTGGTCAAAATAGTAAACTGATAATGATGGCAAAATAGCAATAAATCAGTATGGGATGATGTATCAGAAACAATAGAAAATGTTCTGGAGGAAGAAACTTGGAGCCATTTGGGGAACAGCTGGGTGTTCTGCATATATGAAAGATATCAGGGAGTCCTCAAAAATACAAATTAAAAGACTCTCTCCCTTTGTTTCTGTCAAGACTGGGCTGTTCCTTGCTTCTGTGTGAAATAAACTGAAGACATTTATGATGAATTAAGGTTCCCACACCCCTAGTGTATCAAATCTAATTAGAAAGTGCTGGTAGAAATCAATTTAGGCCAAAATCCTGTCTAGATCTGAAGTTGAGATCTGGATGTGATCATTCCAGTTTGTACAATTTTGCAGAGCACTGGTATTTAGAGCTTGCTCCTGCCAAAAAAAAAAAATGACCCTTCTAGAAAAATTTATGCATTTAATAGTTTTCTAAAGATGAAACAAAGTAATGTTGTCTTGTGTTGCCTCAGCTTCAAGATAATGCACCTTTTTTTTGTCCATCAGGTGTGTTTTCAGACGGTCTGTATTTTTTTGTTGGCATCATAAAATCGTAATACATTCTGACTCATATGTGCTTTGTCTAATGACATGCCAATAGATAAAATAACAGATGGAGCAAAATCACTCCTGCCTAAATGCAGTTTGAAGACACCATGGTGTCTCCTGAGAACCAAAAAGTTACCCAATCTTGTGGGGACTTGATCTATCCCAAACAGATCTTCCAAGAAAGATTTTGGGCTTTATTTTCCCTCTTGTCTTGTCTCGAAATGGAAACTTTCTTTGAACTTGGTGCTAATCATACCAATGAGCCAGCTTTGATTGGTACTAGCTTGCAAAAGGCCTCTTTTGTTCTTGTTAGAGTATCTAACCTCTAAATCTATTTAATACCCTTTCCCTGGTTGTCCATCATTATGACACATGATTTTCCAAAGGATTTACTATTAGTTAGTAGCAGAGGGCTTTCTCCCTGGGGTAGCAGCTACTTGCAGTGAAGAAAATGCATGTTCGATGTAGCAATTTGTCTTTTTTTATATATTTATTATAAGAGTAAATGAGTTATTGTGGGGGACTTCAATATTATTGCAAATTAGGTGCTACAAGCCAAGCCATGCACATTTGTTATGTTTCCAGGCATACACAGCATGCATAGCAGTTCAAAAATCAGCAGTCATATTATATCTAGGCCTTTTCCTGGGCAGCTCCTACTTTGCAGGTATTTTTGCAGTGTGACTGTTCCATAACTCTGCTTACTTCAAATGAAGAGAGGGGGGAATCTGTCACGAAAGCGATTGCTATAAAAAATGTTTTGATGAGCATGAAGGCATGAATTATAAAATCTCTCAAGACTTAGTTTCTGAGGTAGGTATGGCTAATGAATATATAGAGAGCATTGTTTGTCATATATTTCTTCTATAATACTAATTTATTAACTGGCTGGGTTGGGTTTTTTTTAAACTTGCGCCTTTCTGGATGTACTTGTAAGCTGGAAACTTATTGAAATTATAAATTGCTCCTCTTTTCCTAAAAGTGTGCAGATTCAAGCAAAGCACACAGAATCAAATCCTATCTGACATCTGTTTCAACAAGGGACATAATTTAATTGAACTTTAAATCAGCATAATTAGTCAAATGTTTTGGTTTCAGCAGCTCACCAAAGCTGAGGTATCTGTTTTGAGAAGGGAGTTCTGCCCCGGGTCAAGCTTCTGAGTTTCTGGTGCAGGGAAAAACAGACTCTGACCAGAAAAATCCCTTTTTGTGTAATTTCATCTCACAAGGATGCAGAAATAGGCAACCAGGCAGGAGCCCCATGTTCAGATCTTCTGCTTCCCAAATTGAGCCCTTTTTTCTAGTTTAGCCATCAGCTTAATTCTGGATTTAGAAACTAATCTGGATTCAAACTCGGTTTCTTTTGATGTTCCTGCAGGACGGGTGGTGTCTGGTGGAAGGGGAAAGCACTCTGTGTACAAAACAGTAAGGAAAAAAATTCTGAAAATCTCCCTGGCTCTAACAGATTTCAAAAGAGAGGAATTTATAAGAATGTGGAACCCTTCTGCATCTTTTCTACTTCTCTTTTTTTTTTCTTCTTCAAGAAGAGAGCTCAATGTGTCATGTTTTCTATAACACTGGTAATATTCATCATAGGTGACCTGGATCATTTGTACTTGTGGTTTATAGTCTCTCTACATGCATTGTTTTCTCTAGCTTGAAATATAGCACATTAATGAGGAATGTATCTATTCAGATGTACACAGTCAGCTCATGAAAGATGCTTTGGTAGCACTTAGACTAGTTTGTCATCAGCAAGCATTTTGGCAGCTGCAGAGAAAAAAGCATCCAAAATTCATACAAGAGACTAAGAAAATCTGACATTAAACTTTTGTGAGCCATGTTTACACATGCTGAAGCTAACTTTGTAATTAGGCACGTTGTAACTTCCCTAATCCAAGCTCTAGTGAAGCAGCTGTCATTTTATAGTTAAATGCACATCCACTTCTGATGGGTCTGTATTGATACTTCTGTTCCCCCTGTGTTGGGAGTGGACTGAAACTCGGGTAGCCAACAGCCTGAAAAGGTACGGCAGCACTGGAAAATAGCACCCAGGTTGCTCACCCCAGTTCATGTCAAGGAATCAAGGATGAGCATGTTTGGTGAAGCAACCAAGGATGCTGTCAGCATGGTGGGAAGCCTGGGGAGCTGGTGCTTGCATGGATACTCACACTAGCTTGTGGCCTGCGTGGGGTGGCCCATGCAAGCAGCCTGTTCCTCTTGCTCTGTGGGCCCCCCCATTTGTGCTGTGCTGTCCTGTTGAGCACGAGCAGCTGGTTCTTAGTGCCCAGCAGTGGCTCCCTGCTTGCTGGTTGCTCCCTGTTCCTGATATTTGCGATGACTGCAGTGACATCTTTGCTCTTCCTTATTACAAAAAGGGGTCACCTTTTACTATTTTCCTATATAAAATCTGGAGTTGTTTGGTGGTGAGAACAGAATTACTGGGAAGTGTTGGAGTCCTAAATTTAGCTCTTTATTTGGCCCCAGGTTATTACTCTGTGAGTACATCCTTTAGCAGTGCTTTGGAAAGCTGTTAGTGTACCAGTTTATAGCTGTTGACTTCAGTAAGCATTGGACTAGGACCTGTTGGCAACATATTAGATCTACAGGAACATTTGGAACAGTTTGGATTAGGTTCCGAGTTACCAAGGCAAGCTGGAAAGACAGATTCAAACAAATTTGGGAAGGGGAAAACATTATTGCTATTTCTCCATCAGACAAAGAGAAGAAAAAGAATTTCCTTACTAAGAGCTGGTGAGGTTTAAGCAGTTGTGGAGTAGTCCTATCACTGCAGATGAATGCAGCTTTTTCTTATCAGTATACAATCATCCTGAAAGCTGTCTCAGTTTGGCAGAAATTATTTTATTTGCATGCTGGTGTATTAATGGATTATGGGTGCCAATCTGGAGTGGCATCCTAAGGACAAAGAACATGACAAACTATCTCTTGAAATCCATCTAAACTTGAATAGTTCAAATCTCAAGAGGCAAAACTCTGTTATAAGTATTCCTGTTGAGTAGTAACAAGTCGTCCCATTAAGCAGGAGCTAGAAATCAGCATGTCTCTGAGACAGCACAGCAACATTTATTCAGAGACTGAATTGTGGGTGAGATGAGCGGTGCTGCCTTTGTACTTTGCTCTGAAATACTTATCCTCCTAACATCCCTCTGAGCTCCCGGGCTTCCAGAGGCCAGGACTGCCTCTTAATCTTTGTTTGCATTCACCTCTCGAAGATCAGTATTTTCTCATTACAAATTGCTGTGCTTTTTAAATGACAATAAAGCCCAGAGACTGAGGCAGTTGTTTGGTTTAACAGAACTAGGGGTATATATTTAGGGGCTTTCTGATTCACAGGATTTGTGTGTGTACATTCTTAGGAGAATCTTTGCTGCCAGGGACCTTTTCTTCTTTGTATAGAGATTCTATCAGAGCTCGTGCAGCACACTTTGTAGGAGCTGAGACCATAAGGAGTTTCTCCCAGCTGTACAGAAATCTTTATTGCCTTTAATCATTTAGTATTCCACAGTAATAGTATTGTCGTCATTTTTTTTTCCCATGCGCCACTCTATATAAATGCATCTTTTATGTTCACGGATTTGACCAAACCAGTATGTTATTTCAGCTATTTTTCATTAACAACTTGGGGTATTTTAACTGTGCTGCAACTTTTTCGTTGTGTTTCTATGCTACTTTACTGTTGAATGAAATTTAATACGTTGCTTATAATTAGCAGTGAGGAATGTTACCCTCTCATCAGTTTGCTGCTATGAGGCTTGCTTAAAGATTTTAACAAAGAAAATATTCTTTACTCTTGAAATGTTTCACAGTTCTGCTCAGGCTGCTCAAAATAAACATTGTTTTTGAACCAAACTCTTCCCTCCTACCTCCCCCCCTTCCAAAACAAACAAAATATCTTCAGTGGCCATCAGATAGAAATTTGACCCTAATTACATGCTTTGTCTATTCATGCCGTGTAGTAGGGGTCCAGAGACTGATAGTTTGAGACTGAATGCACTTTAACATACCATCAGGTGCTGGCAGAAATACACAGCATGTGTATTGAAAGGTTTAATGAGAGTTATGTGCTCTTGTAAGCGTCAATTTGCATATGTGAAGTGAGGTGGATTTTTCTTCTATAGTGATTAGCTCTTCTGAACCAAGCCCAGAAATCCTTACTCAGCTGTAACTCCTGATGCTCAGTCATTGTTCATATACTCGTGGTATAAATGAACTTTTACATTAGTTGAATTTCCAAAGACCTTCCCATTTCCTCCATTGCTGTGGGTTTCAGTTGTCTCTGGGGCAAATATCCAGTGCTCAGTTCTTCTTGTCACCTCTTGCTCCAGAATCAAGATGCTGAATTTCAGGGATGGGGAGGCATCCCTTGGAGCACCCACACCATTGCTTACATTACCGGGCACTTCCCTGAGAAGTCTGGGAAGGCAGATGGCTTCTCCTGATCATAGCAAAGGTACCCCATCAGTGGCTGGGTACCTGCAGCCTTGAAAGCTCCTGGAAAGGGATCTGCCCAGTCCAGGCTCTGCTCAGTGGAAATTTTTACAATCACTGTAAAAATTGGAAAGCATCAAGCACAGTGGTGGTTCCCTTGGGGTCACCTGAAGGAGCAGTTTAGTAGATACAAACATAAACAGCAGCAATGAGGATAATAATTGCCTACAACTTTGCTTATGTCTGTATACACCCAAGTGAGGTAGGTAGGTTGGTGTCACAGACCTGAAAGGTGCTGCAGGTTGATGCCGGTGTGGAAGTGCCCACATGAAGAGGTGAATCACTCAGCAGAAGGAATTCTTGCTTTTCCCTGGGTTTTATGGCCTTGTTGCACTGTCTCAGTTGTTATGCCCCCACTTCTCTTACTAAGCCCAGTAAGCCACGCTGAGGTGTTGTCCTTCCCACACTCAGTGCCTCTCCTTGAACATATTTAAAAACCAGTAACATTAATGTTGTTTCACTTTCTTTGGTGGTTCTTTTTTGTTTGTTTATTTCCTTGTTTTGAATTCAGTTTATGACTTTGGTTTCTCTGATGTGTAGGAAATTGTTATGGTAGTTCTGCACAGACATTACTTCTAGTCAGTGACCTAAAACAAAGCAAGAAGGAGAGAGAAAAAGGAGGAGATTGTCTCTTAGTTACAGAACAGCTAGTTTGTATTGAGGAGACTAACTCTTAAAGAATGCACTGTAATTTGTATTGTAGACCTAATTTTTGTGAGTCTTAAGTGCAACCATGTATTAGTGTGTTTGCAAAAATTAAAAATTATAGATGTGGGAAGAGATAGAATTTAGTTTCTAATTTGTGCAAACATTTTAATCTCTCTCTCACAGAAGATTTGTAAAGTCTCTTCAAGCCCAGAATGTTCAATTGTTCAGACAGAGCTTTTTCAATAGGCCCAAGGAAAGCAGGGACTAACTTGCAAATGAAAATAACATCCTTGGCCTCCTTTTTGACCAAACCTGCACAACAGGAAGCAGGTTGAGGGAGTGATTCTGCTCTTCTGCTCTGCCCTTGTAAGACCCCAGCTGGACTGCTGGCTGCATCCAACTCTGGGGCCCCCAGCACAAGAGAGCAGAGAGGAGGCCACAAAAGTGACCAGAGGGCTGGAGCACCTCTCCTATAAAGACAGGCTGAGAGAATTTAGGTTGTTCAGCATGCAGAAGAGAAGGGTCAGAGGAGACCTCAATTGCAGCCACTAAATACTTAAAGGGGGCCTACAAAAAAGATGGAGAAAGACTTTTTACCAAGGACAGGGTGTACTGGTTTAAAGTGAAAGAGAGTATATTTAGAATGAACATTTGGAGGAAATATTGTACTGTGAGGGCGATGAGGCACTGGAGCAAGTGCCCGGAGCTGTGCATGCCTCATCACTGGAAATGTCCAAGGCCAATGTGAATAGGGTTTTGTGCAACCTGGTCAAGTAAAGATGGCAGGGGTGTTGGATTCGTTGATCTTTGAAGGTTTATTCCAGCAGAAAACAGTCTATGGATCTGTGATTATAAGTTTTCAGGTTTGAAGCATTAATGATGAATGTTTCACTAGCATGAGACACAAGCTGTCTGAAAGCATCACAGAGTCTCAAACTGGAGTTTCAAAATCTCTTAAAATGCTCTTGAAATAATTCTGTGAGTGTGCTGAGGCTCATTACACCCTCTTCAACCTGCTCTTAAGAGGGTAGAGATTTGGAGTGTGGCTTGCCCTAAAGGCTCTCTCCCAGACAATTTGGATACTATGCTCCTGGTAATACTGAATGGTGTGCCATAATTGGGCTATTTTCTACTTTGCACATGCCCTGTAATCAGTGTCTTCCTGCTTGGGAGCAGTGTTATTCAGACACTTCAGCAGCAGCAAAGAGATGTAAACTCATTTACCCTCTTTAAGTCAAGGCCAGCAGAATGTTGGCCCATCCCAACTAACAACATCATAACTTACTCACTAGGACAGGTCCAGCTCATGTACTGAGGAATTTTCTGAAGTAGCCCAGACTGGTGGCCACATCCCAAGGAAGCTCCCTGAATGCTGGAGTTGAGTGAAGTAAGGGCCAATTGCAAAGCTATTGCTGTTCTCATCTTCCCTCTGCTCTGTTGTGTGCTTGGGGGATGATGGCCATTTTTTATTCCAGCATAGTGTTTATTTCCCAAAGTAACCATTGGGTTGCCAACTCCATTTCCTAATGGAAAGATGAGCAGAAATTACATTGAAACCCACCATTAGGATCTGCTTGGGCAAAGACCTGTTATTTCATAATCAGCTCTGATGCTTTTGGCCCAGCTGTTTGGGAATCAGTTCTCATCGTGTTAAGAAGCCAAATTTCTGGTTTTTTCTTGGTTCTGGCACTGCTCCCACAGTACTGTTACAATGTCTGGCTCCAGTGATGCTTACAGTGAGTTTGTATGGCCGAATGCTCAGGATGGAGCAATTGCACTTACACTGTCCTTAAACAGAGGCTACAGTGGAATACATCAGTCTGCTTTGACTGACACCACAGAGTGACAGTTCTGTGTCTGCAGCATGGCAGTCTTGCTTTGTATTGGAGTCAGTATTTTTGTACCTTCATGTTTGTAAGTGCCAGCAGGCAGCACTTTACAGGCACTTTACTGTAGTATCAGTGCTCACCACTAAAGATTAGAGTGCTCCAGAATAAGCTCCAAATGGCTGAGAATATGGGCAGTGAAACTTGACTCTGTGTGCTTATTAGTTGATCTACTGATTGATTTTTAGTGCATTTTGAGGGTATGTGTGGTTCTTTTACAAGAGGCAACTTGCTATTGCAACTCCAGTCTCAGTGGCCTTAGAGGACTTCAGCACACATTTTACAATGGGTCTTTGAAGGCAGTGACTCATAAGTGGGTTTGGCCTGACTCCATGGAAAAGTGATTTTGATCCCTTCCAACAAGGGGCACCACAGCCAGTCTGTGTCAGCCAGCACACACTCTTTTCTCCTTCTGTGTGTTCATACATCCTGTGAACCCATGACAAATCTGAGCATGTGTGTGGCAGTGTTTTTCTTTTCTAAGCTAAAAAATGTAGTAGCAATGGTCCAAGTCAAGCCAAACCTAAGCACTTAGATACTTTGGGAGTGTTCCCACTGTAACAGATAGGAAAACTTTCATTGCATAGAAGGGATTTTGCAAACGCTAGTGAAAAACTAGAAATAGAAGGCTCATTAGAATATAGTAATGAATTCTTAGTTAAATTAACAAGATTAAATATAATTTAGAAAGTTTCTCAGTGTAGGTCTGCCCAGTTCATTAACAGGAGTTTAAAACAAGCGCTGTGACAACCACATTTCTTAAGAGCTGCATCAAAAGTGCTTTGGCAGAAGGTCAGCCCTGGATCTGTGATATTTTGGGCTACCCCATGCTCATGGGACCACTTTTAGTGTTTAACATGCAGTAAATAAATAAGCACTATGGATCTCTCTTTTTTTTTCTTTGTTTTTTTTTCTTCCCCTGAGTGTGAAAGGCTCTGAGAAATGGCAGCAGTATTGGCAGCAGGAGCACCTTGTGCAGATCAGAAGAAAAACTGCTCTTCTGACTTGAGCTGACTCTTGCTAATTATATGGCTGGAGATGGACTTTAGGGAAGCTGCCCCAGGGCATCGTCCTGGACAATCCCCACCAAATTAGGGCCGGTCAAGCCAAATGTAAAGAGGGTGGTGATTACTGAGATTATTTTCTTTTCAAACTTGCTCCTTAACTCTATTTTGCTGGGTGTTGGTTTTCAAAAGGACCTTATAATAAATGTGGGCCATCTATATATAGCCCAACTTTTGTTCATTTGCACAGTTCAGAAAGCCTACTGTTTGAGGTTAGCCTTGAGTAAACTTGTACCATTTACTTTGGAGCATTTCAAAGGGAACAAAAACACAAATCATGATGAGGCTAATAAGAAGTTTGGGTGTTTAGTTTAAATGTGTACACAGCAATCATTGTAGAGGAAGTCCTTCTCTTTGGGAGTACATTATTATTAAGCAGCATTGCTGTTTGCCTGGTTTTGTCTGGTCCGCAATTTGCATTCACTTGATGGATTGCCAGGGTCGGAGGTGCACTACTTGGGAAACACTGAAGTGCCGTCTCAGCAAACTCTTAAGAGGAAAGGAACACTAATACAAGCATTTGCCCAAACTCCTTGAGTCTTCTTAGGCTTCCTTAGGCTGTGCTAGATCAATATGACAGTTTGCTAAGAAGCTTTGGACATGCATTCACAAACTCTCTCTATTGGCTTTCTTGGCATGTTATTCAGGAGGTAGTTGCTAGTGAAACATGTCTGCTACCAGCGCAGAAGATTTATATGTGCATTTTCTTCTCCTGCTAAGTGATTTATTTACTAGCAATAATGCCTTGCAGAGCTGCTTCGTCCAGTTTGCAAGACTCATTATGTTGACCCTCAACAATCTATAGATGAATGGGATCACTATCGTGTTCTCTCTCTCTCTCTGGTTTCCCCTCCCCCTCTTGCTTTGCCCCTTTCTTAAAACAGTGGTCACATGGTTCCAATCCTCCTGTGAGTGGAGGTGATCCCAAGCTGATGAACATTTCTTCCCATACTATGCACAGACATAAGTTCTCTTGTGCCACCTGTCTCAGAGCAGTGAGGGGTTTGCTTACTTGCTTGCTTGAATTGTAGTAATTTGCTTTCTGACCACCTGCTGTCAGTTGCTAGCAAATGGGTGGGCTTTTATGGGAGACCAGTTATATGGCTTATTTCTGGTGATCTACAATCCCTGCAAAATAGAGCAAAAATGTAATTCTGTGGAAGTTTTTAATGGCAAACACTTTGTACTGGCCTTTACTCCCAGAGCACTAAAATCTCTTGGGCCACCAGAATCTCATGCTGATGCTTTTCAGCCTTTCCACTCATTGCCTGGTTTTAATTCTTGCCTCTCCTGAGCACTTGGTGAGATTTGACTCTCTTGCTTCCCACTGGTGACGGATGGGAAATTGGTTGCTCCAATAGCTCTCACTGTCCATCCCTCTGCTGGGGAGATGATGCAAAGGTGGAAGGTGACCAGGTTATTCAGGTTTTTATCTGTGAAGCCACTTGTGGTGCTCCTCATGTCATGTACAGGAGCAGTGGAGGTCCCTGTGCACCAGGTGTTCACCTTCCCCCTAAAGCCCTGGCCCACATGCCAGGGAAATGCTGGCCCAGCTGTGACAGGGAAGAATTCCCAGCACCTGCCATGGCTGTGAGCAGTGGGACTTCTCCATCCACCACACTCTAAATTTTCACTTGATAGTGGAAAGTGCAGTTCAAGATTTGGGTCTTCCCATCCTTTTGGGGAGTGGGGTCTTTCCATTTCACATGAGTCTTTGTTTAGAGAGCTCCCCAGCACTTTTGTCACCATCTCCTTCCCCAGATGCCTCAACAGGTATGTGATTCCTTGGACATGTGATGTAAAAATGTTCCAGGGCATCTTAAACTATTCTACATTTCGTTAGCTCTGCCAATTTCTAAGCACACCTTGAATAAATTCATAGTTGGTGGTTGTGGCGTATGTACCTTGGCTACCGTGGGTGGATAAAAAAAGTTTTATACCCCCGAGGAGCAGCAAAAGTGCGAGTGAGCTCCATGCAGCAAAAGGAGTGAAAAAGTTGGATTGAATCATGTCTGTCTGCCTGTGGTTGAACTAGCAATGAGGCATTTTCAATCAGAGGTCAAGGCTGTGGTCACATTTGTGCTCCAGTTTTTGCTTGCCGTAATTTTCCCTTTTACTAGATTCTCTATGAAACACCAGAAGAACCAAGACACTCTGTGTCTGACCTTTTGGGGCAGGATTTTTCAGACAGTCCTGTTTCAATTGAACTCGCTGCCAGAGCATGCAGGAAGGAAGCGACATGTGTTAGTCATACGCCCTGGTGTGTGTTTAGCATCCAATTTGTGTACAGTCCAGGAATAACCCGGCATAATTCTGTGAAGCTGGACTCATGCTTAGCTGTTTTGATGTTTGGGCTAGGAGGGGATTTCTTCATACATGAAACAGGCTTTTGGTGCTCGGGAAGGATCAATACCTCCCCCGGGGAGCCCAGGCAATGAAAATATTTTTGTAAAAGATGCTGGAGCTCATCCTGCTCACGAGCATCTCGTGCTGTGTGAGCGTATTTCAAAGTTGAAGTTTACCTGTCCTTACCCACCCAGGCCCACCACGTGGGCACCCTGCCCCAGCTCCACGGGCACATCACAGCCCAGGACAGCTGATGTGTGCCAGCTCAGGGGAGCGTGTGCCACAAAAGGCAGATTGTGAGAAGTGTGGGAAGAGCCTGAAGCACGCTTGCCTTGCTCACCAGCTTTGGAAACAGCGCTGGGGGCAGCCGAGCCAGGCTCGACATCTTGAAACAACATTAATTAAAAGTAACTTTTTAATCCTTGAGGGAAGAGAAACTAGAAGTGACAGTCTCCTGGCTACAGCCCTTCAGTTTTAATCCCAGTTTTGACTTTTTGCCTGGGATCAACAAGCCACAGAGAACAAAAACATATTTTAAAAGTTCCTTTCAAGGCAGATGAATGTTAATCATGAGGGTGGGATTTTTGGTTAGGGTTTTTTTTGTGTGTTTTGAGGTGGTTTTTTGTTGGTGTTTTTTTTTTCCCCTTTGGTGTGTGGTTTTCAGTTTTTTTGGAGTTTCTTTGCTTTTTTTCTGTTTTGTTTTGGTGGGATTTTTTTGTTTTTCTTTTTACTGCTGCTGGTCTGAAGGAATTGGAATAGCAGAGTACCTCACTTTAAATGGATATCATTCTGCTCCTTTATCTAGGACAATAATTCTGCTCTTCAGCATTCGCAGTCATACATTCTGTCTGGCTATTTTTGGAACATCAGGCTGCTGTGCAGATTGGCCAGGACTTCATATCTCATGAGCATGATGCTGGGACAATCTGTGTGAATTGTCCTTGACTGTGGTGCTCTGTGGTGGGAGGAATCGGGATGAGCCAGTATTTGGATCCAGGCACTTGTTGTCATTGAAAATGGAAGGAGGGTGATGTAAGAGAGGTTGGAGATGCTGCTTCTCTTCTTGCTGCAAAATCCCACACTGTTTTCCCTCTGACACATCATGCTAGTCAGTACATCTGCTCCCTCATAAGGCCTTGGCCCATTAGTAACTGGAAACACTTCAGCCAACCTTCTCTCCTTAGCTACCTGTTACAGCAGCAAGCACAGGATTTCCAAATAATCCATTGATCCAAAAATGTGTGCGTGTAGTACTGCAATTAACATTCCTTCTGAGTGCCTTGCATTAAGCATCTCTATATGTGTCTTGAAGGAAACCTCTGAGAGATTGTCTTTTATGGAGGAGTTATAAGAGATTTCTTATGGCTGAGTTCACCTATAGAAAATACAGAATTTTAAGTCTATGTAGTTCAAGAAAGAAACTGAATTAGCCAGACCCAGACAAGAATAAGTTAACAGTACTCACTAAGGAGCCTTGAGTGGAATTAGAAAAGAGAAAAATGGCATGCTGATAAAAACAAAAGCTTAAAAACTTGAAAACCTTCCTTCCTCCCCTCCCCATCTAATCAGTCCAGGACAGAGCTGGAGCAGGGGTGGGGGGGATTGCGGGATTTACTGGATGTCGGTGGTGTATCTCCTCTTTCCCTTCTTTATTTGACCCTCTGTTAGAGGAATGTTTAGCAAAGCTGTTTATTTTGCATAAACCCAAGTAATAATGCGGCCCCGGGTGACAGGACCTGAATGAAGATGACAGCAGTTTGATTTAACGATTAGCCACCTGACCCGATAGCACCTCTGGAATCTCAACTGCAGAATAAATTCCCATTCTTCCCACATGGGCTGCATGTTAATCACGGGAAGAAAAGCAAAGGGTGGTTGCAATAGGGCTATTGTTCCTGGAGGCGAAGGCTTGAAAAGAAATTGCCCGTTCCTGCCTGCTTTGTGCTGGCTTCACGCTGAGTCTTGGACACTCAAGTTTCTTTTACTGCTTCTGTATCCCCCCTCCGCCAAAATACTGGCTTCCAATGGGGTAGATTCAGTTGAGTTCATTCAGCCAGGACTTGCCTTCCCCCTGAATTATCACTATGTAGTTTCTAGTATTTGTTTCAGCTGAAAATCAGTGCTTGCAGCACAGGAGTCTATTTGCAGAGTTAGCAGAGCAAGTCGCTAAGGAATCCCTGCTTTTTCCAAACGTTCCCTAAAGCAGCTTAGCAAAGTGGTAGGGCTTTGTTTTGAGGGAAACCAATTTGGGGAAAATCTTGCTGTGCTTTTTGTTTCCTCCCTCCCCTCCCCCTGCCCTCCAAACACTTTCAAAGCCCTCGCATTAAGCACGGCTGCAGTGGTACAGCCCCTGCCTTAGCAGGCTAATATTCACTTACAGTTCAGCCTTCCAGCTTGGTAGCACAGGGAGAGATGTGGCAAAGGGGAATTAAAAAATGATTGCAAAGTCAATGGTTTAAAGAGTAATTACAGAGTCATTAAAGGTTATTACGGGGAAATGTTCAGCTGAGCAGCGATTAGCATTCCTGATACTTCAGGTTCACCATGGTTTGAGGACACCAGTGAGACGAGTTGTTGAGGTCTCTGCTGCGAGGGGGTGGAGGTGGCAGTGAGCCCTGCAGCTCCTCTGGGGCTGGCAGGATGCTGCCATGGCTGGGCACTCACTGCTGGCCTCCTGCCTCCCCCCGGCCACCAGCCTGGCCAGCAGCTGCACCAAACCAGTCACACAGCTCCAAACTACACACGGCCATGCTCTGCCCCAGAGCAACGCTTGCTCGACTTGGATTGTAGCTGCTGATTCCAGACAACCAGTCCTGCTCCAATTCGTTCCCCTGCAAAAACCTTCAGGTGCATCAGGATTCAGCTGTTGCTCAACATGGGTCTTAGAGGGTTTCATGCTGCCATTTACACCTGCAAGTAATTTTGGAGGTAAAACTTCCAGCAGGCAAATGCTTAAAGCCAGCACCTGAATATTGTCCTTGCATGCTCACTGCAATGTACTTCTGAGGCTGTGTCACCCCAGTGCCCAGTGCTGCTGGAGTCTGGGACGCTGTCCCTGACATGGATGGGCCTTGCTCTGCCCCTTTGGGAAGCTGGGAAAGCCTGGTGTCCCTCCATACTGTAATTGTGAAAGTCTTGAGGTGCAGCAAGAGCAAACAGTGCTGTCTTTTGCATGTTTGCATTTGTTCATAGGCAGTAAAAAAAACCCTACAAATCAAAGTCAGGTCTTTTGTGTCAGTGTGAGAAGAGTCAAACACTGGCCAAAGTCCCTGATGTTTTGTCATGGGGAAGGCCAAGTAACTATTTAAACAGATAAAACACATACGTAAAATAAAACTAAGTATTAATGGCAGTATTAGCAAATTATAAATATTTAGGTACAAAGCAGGCACCATTTTCCCTGCTCGGGCGCTTGGCTTCTGGTGTGTGCTGCAGTTCGGATTTTCTTCTGAGCCTTGAAAAGGGCATTAATGTGTTGCCAGGAAATATTATTTCCAAGGTAAATTTAAAAAAAAGAAACAGGCAGAGGAACCCAGCTGGAGCCCTGGGATAAGCAGAGGCAGACCCTGCTGGAACCTGGCGCTGGGGTAGGAATGTGCTTGTGCTTGAAGGGGAGCAAAGGATGAGTGCATCATAAATGGGTCTCTGAGGCAGTGAGGAAGACTCAGACTTTCTTCTTGGGGAACATAAAATGGGATTTATTTTCAATGTTAAAGAGAAATGTATTTAAAAAAAAATCAGGGATGATAAAAAACTATGTTTTCCCCTCTGAGGGGAAACAGCAGTTAGTTTGCTTACCAAGTGACACCTCAGGAGGAAAATACTGACGCCCTTTCACCACACCAGTGCCTGTGTGTCTCCCTGGGATGGAGAGACAAGGCATGTCCTGCCAGCCCAGCCGGCTTCCCCAGGGACTACAGCCCATCCAAGGAGGGAGGCTGTGCTCTGAGCCTGTCTGGACAGCTGGTATTCATTTATGTTTAAGAAGTAAGCCTCTCACTGCAAATAGCTTTTGCAGATCTCTAAGATGTCGGAACAGCACAGGGAGGGAGGCCTCACTTCCAACTGCATGGGGCTCACTTCTGCAGCACTTCTCCACACCAGGAGCAGTGTTCCCCCCATTGGATCCATCCCAGTCTGCTGCCAGTGGGGGAATTCTCACAATGATATGACCAAAGCTCATCCAAACCCATTCAGTTGCTTTAATTATTCTTGTAGACCACTTCTACCATGTCTTTGTAAATGCTGTGACATCTGAGATGGGGAGTGGTGAAGGCAAAAGGTTTGTATGCTGGGCTTTTGAGGCCCAGCAATGGCAGAGAGATAGCCAGGTGTTCTAGGTGGAGCATAGTGCATGATAACTACTCTGCATCTGAGCTAGTGGTACATCTGAGGCCAACAGCTCTGCCAAAGTATTGGGGATTGAAGTGTAGCCTCCGGTTGATGCAGAAGAGCCAACTCCCAGACCTAAAGTTGATTTGGGGCTGGGAGCTGGGGATTGCAAGAGGCCACCCTTTAAAATACCCAAAATAGCAAAACTGAAGGATCCCCAGTTGCTGCAGGCATTTGGAAATACTCCTCACCATTTTTCCCCCCACTGATGGAAATGTGTGCAGCTGTAGATTACACTGGATATTTAACTGCACAAAATACATTGGGGGTAAGGAAGACCTGACTCAAGCAGGCATTGCCATTAATGCCAGGCTGGTCAGTTCCCAACCTCCCCCTTGCTTCCACGTGCTGCCAAGCTGTGTCATGGAGGGGTATCCATGAAACTTAGCTCAGGAGCAGCAGCAGCAGCTCAGGTTGAGGTCAATGTCTGTCTACCTGTGACTCCAGCTTCAGAGAGGCAGGAGCGCTCAGTTGCAGTGCAGGTCTGGAAGCAGCTTCCCAGTGGTGTTCTCACAGCCTCGCAAATGTTGCAGTTCAAGGACCAGCTGATTTCCAGGTGGCATCACGGGATTTTTCTTCCGTGAATTTATAGTAATTTTCTGAAATGATATTTCCTTTTAGTGTGAGCACCATCCTACAGCGAGCAGGACCACAGACAGGCTTTGAACTGTGCAAGGGAATGCCTTTGGTCATTGTCACCTGCATCGTCTTTGTGTTACTTGGTGGCTTGCAGGTCTTCAGTGGGAAGAGACTGTGAACTAGCAACCTTTAGCGCAGTCTTCATCCCAGCCATGACATGCTGAATTTCCTTAGTTGCTTGTTGTTTTGTTTTTTTTTAACTGATGGGCATAGGTTTGCTGACTCTCTGCATTGAATCTCATCACAGAGGCAGAGTTTTGGGATGCTGGTCTCCTCTGAGAATTCAGGATGTACTGTTGGCTGCTAATGGCATGGAGTCCTGTATTCGTAGTGATCCAAATGTATAGCTTCATGATGGGAGTCCTGCTGGTTTGCCCCTTCATTGTATTTTGGTTGCAGGGGACTTGAAGTCCCTCCCTCAAACCTATCCTCCAAGGAGCAGTATGTTTTACCTTACATACAAGATGCAAACACAGAGTTGTGTTCCCTGCATAGTCAGTAATGCTGGTGATGCTCAGTGCACTGTGCAAAATGCCTGGGGCTGTACAGAGCTGCTTTGTGCAGACCTGAGACCTGCTGGCTGTTCACTTCTTTGAAAATATTATGCATGCGTGACAGTGCATGGGGAAAATTGAGGAGTTGGAGGAAGGCAGGAACCAGGTATTTTTGGGCAGGGGCTTGCCACATTTCTGCCAGCTCAGCCCTGACCTTCGCTTTCTCTTGCCTTTTCCTGTCCTGTCTACCTGGGAGCAGTGGTGGGGCTGGGAATGCAGACAGGCACCAGTGGGAATCTGCAGCCCCTCTGAGTTCAACCCACCCAGGCTCTGAACGCGGGTCTCCATGGGTGAATGATCAGTGCCTTAAACAATTGCCCTGCGCTCTCCCGGCATCTAATTACCAGGACAAAACAGTGTGTAATAATAGATATTGCAGAATAGCTTATTCTCCTGGGGGATTTGATCCAAACCCCAATGAAGTTGGCGGAAAGACTCCCATTGATTTCAATAGACTTTATGTCAGGCTGTTAGTGTGCTGTTGCCTGCTTTGGTGTTAACTGCAATACACTTTTCCCAAACTTTTTCTTTTAAAAGATCTCAATTTCATAAATGATTCACTTGAATCAAGGAAGTCCCATCCTTTTCAGAGTGACTGTCCCTCTGTCTTTTCTTGTGGTGGTGATTGCTAGAAAGATAGTGTTGCTTTTAAATATCACCTAGTTTAGCTGTAGTAATGACAACTGATAGTTACTTGCATTTCTTTATGTTCCAGTAAGTAAAGGTGTGCAGGAGTTTATCCTAACATCATACCATTTCAGGAGCTTGGCAAAACATTTTGTTTGCTTCCTCCTCTGAAGGCACACATGAAGGCTGATATATACACTACAAACACTGTTCTCCTGTGCTTTCACTCCTTGTGGCTGCAGTCTCATTAACATTGCTGTGTGTGAAAGACTCCTAAGACTCTTTTTGTAAACTGAAAGTTTTCTCATCTGATATTTTCATGAGTATCAGGAAGATATTTCCATATAAACTGGTAGAGAAACAGTGAAAGTTGTTCTAGTTTGTATTATATCTTTTAAAAAATGTAATGCTTTAAAATTTTTATTGTCCCATGGGATTCCATCACCACACACTACTCTAGGAAAAATTGCTTGTGACTAATACAACCATGTCCCTTAAAACAAACCATTTTCTTTAGGAAACTGAAATCTAAAAGTACATGATGTTCCTTTGCTGCTTCTTGGTTTGACCCTGATAAGCAGGAGGATGTGAGAATACCATGCCTTTGTGAGGACTTTGGTTCAAAATGCAGGGAACTGAGCCTCAAAAGTGCTGAGGCAGACACAACCTTGACCATCAGTGAGAAGGTATTGGGAGGAATGGTGCACATCTGGTAGGGGAAATGCTTTGGGGTACCTGATGGTGGTGGAGATGTGCCTTAGAGCAGTGATGATGTCCCTAGGAGATAGAAAAGGAGTTTGATGGGGAACCTGATGGGCTCTGGTACCCTCAGAGCTGGGAAAAACCCTGAGGAAGGAGCTGGAAAGGTGCCCAGAGATGGAAAAGTGGGACACCTATTGTCATCATGTTTAGGGAGACAGTAGAGAGGGCAGAAATGAAGCAAAAGGAAAATACTGAGAGAAGGACACCCAGAGGAAGGTGCCTGGGAGAGAACAACCGGTGGGTGGCTTTATCCCAGCCAGGTGCCATCAATGCAGGTTGTGCAGCTGCTGAGCACTGCTCTGTCCCAAACCCAGAATTTCATGAGCTGTCAAAAACAGTGGAAAAAAGTACCATGAGGGAAGGTTTCACTGCCTCTGTTACCAGCTGGGCCAAGAAGGAGGGGGTATCAGCACAAGAAGAAATCCTCTTTGATCCCTGCATTGGAGCTTATCTGAGCTCAACAGGGAATATTGGGCTGTGTATAAACTTCAAATTACAGCCATCCTTGCACATGAGTACACAGGTGCCTGGGTGGTGTTTTCTGTCTGCTGGGCAGCCAAGTCTGGGGGACAAGCTGCCCTGAGTACCACTCTCAGCCTGACATGCTGAGTCCAAGAAAAACAACATGCTTTGCAGCTAAGAAAGAGACAGCTAAATTTGTCTTCAAACTACAAAGATTTGGAGCAGGATTCCTGCAAGGGGAAGCTGGTTTGTCACGGTTCAGATGATTATTCAAAATGCATGAAATTTGCGTGGAATTTCGTTAATCTGCCTTTATAGGAAAATTCCTTTCCCATTTCCTGAGGGCAGGCCTATATTGTTGAAGGCAGCATTCTTCAGCAGGGGGATATCATTTATTATAAAGGATCACAGGTCAAAGTATCTTAACCCAGATCAAGGGCAAGGTCTGTGGGGACTGCCTGGAGCCTTTCGTGGTAACTCAAAATAAAGAGCCAATTATAGAGCAAGTGGCTGACACCAAACCCACACCATGGCTGCAGACAGTGAATGCACCTAACTGGGTTGTGCATCTTGGGAAGGGAGAAATTACTGTAGGTTCAAATTCTTGAGCTGGGTGACTACGGCTAGCTGGCTAACTATGCCTTTTGAGAGAGGGATCCGTGTTGCTTAACACTCACTATATTTTTCTCAGTAGTTTAACCTTGATATCTTTCCTGGGATTAGAGAGTGATGAAAGGTTGAATTATTTGTCTCTGAACTCCCACCGCGAGCAGTCTGACTGCATCTGTTCAAGTTCCTGGTTTCTCAATATAGGTGTTGCATGCAATCCTCGGAGAGTGTAAGACACCAAGATTGTATCACTCTAAACTACTTTTATTTGCTTGGGATATTTTACTATTTGAAAGAGTCAGCAGTTCCAGGAAAAAAAATAGACAGGTGAATGCCATGTAATTGAAAGAAAACTTAAAAATTAAGGACTTTACATACATATGCACTGATTTCTGTCTAGTCTTTTTAAAAGCCATTTGCAGCCAGTGATGTTGTTGTTAAGAGATTCTTATAAAGCTAAGGCAGCCTTTATTTTTCCTCCTGTTCTGCTGCCAGGGAAACTGAGGCACGGTTTAAAAGGGAAACCACTGAAAAGTCATTAAATATGAAGGCACATCTCTGGCTCAGGACCCGAGATGGAAAATTGCTTAGGGGAAGGACTCTAGAGTGTGATGGTAGGCATCTTCTGGCCCTCTCCCATCTTACTGCTGGAGATGGGAATGCCATGAGTCTTGTCTGACCTGGTGGAGCTGCTTAGAGGTCCTTGTTCACTGCTGGGTATTGCAGCTTCTGGTCAGGAGGTTGGGAGGAGGAGAATGTACCATCCACTTTTAAGTAATAAAATCTGATTATTGTGCTGTTTTGAAAAGCCAAACAAAACTTGTGTTTCATTCCTGTTTTATATGTACACTTTTGCCATGTCCTGCTGCTTGGCCAAGCAGGTGTTTTTGGGTGCAGCCCTGGCGCACAGAGAGCTCTGCAGGGGAGTGAAGGCTGAGGGAGGGTAGAGATGTGTGGGATATCTAACGCTGCTCTTAGTGCCAGGCTGTGCTAGGAGGTATTGTAGCCTCTCCCTGTGTCACTAAGGCATATCTTTACCACAGACAGTTATTGGAAAAGGCTTTTTGCAAGGCTGAACTGTAAGCAATAAAACTTGCATTCTGATACAGGCATAGTGCACTTAGGTAATAAAAATAGCCTTGGTGTCAAAAGGTTTCAGTAAATGTGGCTAAAGATACTAGCAGTCACTGCATTCGCCTTTCATTTCTCTATAGACCTAGGATGAGGTGAGGTGATAAAAATGGTCGTTTTGTTTCCACTGGGAGCCAGAGTCACAGAAGTTTACTTAGGATGGGAAGGGATCAGTCCTGATGTTTCTCAAGGCAGATCATCTCTGCTCTTTTGATAGCTCAAATATGCTTCCAGGTATGATAGTTTAATTTAGAGTGTTCCAGTTTGGGCTGTGCAGAGTTGTCTTTTCCTCTTGACCCAGGGTGGAAGGCTGGAGCACAGGAGAGTGCCTGACAAGGGTGGGTGGAGACCTGGCCCTGCCTCTCTCACCCCCTCTGCATGACTGGGGTGCGTTGTGTCACTTGCAAGTTCAGACTATGAAAGGAGGGATAGCTGCACTGTGATGGAGATAAGGATATGCGTCATCACTTTCCTGAATTGAGAGTTGTTTTCCAAAGCCCGTATCTGCCATCCAGTCGCAGCTGGAATTCCCTTAAGTCAGTGAAACTGTTTGCAAACTATGGTACTGCAGGACATAAGCAAATGTAGCAACACTTGACTTCCAAATAACAAATTAAGGTTTTCTTAGGACCAGACACTGATAAAAAAAAGAAACGTATTGTAGCTGAAGGTGAACAACAATTAATTTCCCTTATTTGCCCAGCTGCTAACAGATTTCTTTCATGTGATCACACATTCATTTGGCTTGGAGGAAAACATATTAACCAGTTTACCTCCATTTCCCAGTTGTATGTCAACTACATGGTGTTTGCCAGGGGAGGTGATAGGAGTACCTGTGATTTGGATTATACTCTAGAAGTCCCTTCTTGGCTGGGAGCTGTGGTTGCAACAGTTTAATAATATTAATTAGCATGTGTATGTACTGTCAAAGCTATGTGTGGCAACTTTTTTGGGCTGTGGATGTGGCTTGCCTTGATACTAGATGAGATAAAGTCAAGAGAAAATCAGAGAAGAATTCATTCTGAGAAATGGAGAAAACCCAGTAAATCTGGAAAATGGTTGTGCCCACAAACACACTTGTTGGGCAGCCAAGGAACTGAAAATCTCATGGGGATGAGTGTGAATAATTAAACATAGCCATAGTGATTTGTGGCCACTGGCATTCAATTAGCAGTTTAGAAAGGTGGCTGCAATAGCCTGTCGTCCATTTCCTTCACAGCTTCCTGTGCTCTATTTCTTACACCTCTTCTTTTTCCTTACTAAGTGAACATGTCAGTATAAGTACTACTTGATTTCTGGAGAAATGGAATAGGATGCTGTGAACTCTCCAGTGTGGTTAGGTTTGCCATGACCTCGACCAGTCGTGGCTTTGACAACCCAAGTGATGCCGACAGGAGTTTATCTTGGTGCTTGCTTTCCTTCCTCTTCCTCAGCAGCCCCAGCGATGTTTCAAGGTGCTAGTGCCTACCTGGCACTGTTGTTCCCTGAGGAACAAAGTCACACTTCTTGCAATGTGGTTTCTTTGGCTCCTCAATCCCTGACCCAGATCCCTTCTCCTTTTGAGCACACACAGGCTGTTTGTTTGCAAGTGGAGTTATGAAATAGGGGTTGGTGCTGGGAAAATGATCATTTAGGTGTTCAAAGGCATTTGCTGTTGCGGCTTTGCTGCTCAAGATGCTCCCAGGCAGCAGGTACCCCATCTGAGAGACATATTCATACTGATACCTGTACTTTTGGGGCTGGGTGAAGGAAATACTCCTTAGACTGGGAGCTGGGAAGCTGAGCCTCCATGAGTGCTGACCGCTGCCAGTGAGGTGGCATGGGTGACATGACATATGAAGACATGAGTGTAGAGATTAAGGCACTACAGCTTCCTCAGCTGTCAATGCAGCCCCGTTCGCATGCATTAGAAATTCACTTGTAATTTTCAAAAGGATAAGTGGAAAAGTTCTCTGAAACGACTCTCAACAAGAGTGTCACCAGCTCACAGGAGCGCTCATGTAGGCCATATTTGAGTAATCAAACCCAACAGCTAGAGGCAAATGTCAGCTTATCATAACTGTTCTGTAAACAGAAATCATCACTAAGCTTTTCTCTCAGCCATCACATGCAGGTGACAGCCCAGGAAGCCTATTAGCAAATGCCAACACACCCACCACACCGGGCGAGTTGCGTGCCTGGGTTAAACACCGCGAGGGGAGCGCGGAGCCTCAGCAGGGGAACAGCAATGAGTCACCTCAACTCAGAGAAGTGCTAAGTGATTTTCTCGTGGGAAAAACTGAGAGCTAGCATCACTAGGATTGAAAACCTCTTCTATTTTCTTTTCTTTTTTTTTCTTTAAAGTTTCTTATTGAAAATATCATGAAGGATAAAAGAGGGGCACAGAAAAAAGGTGCATATAACCCATACCACTCTGGATGGGTGTATTACAGGCTGAATTTTTCCAGTGGGAAGATAAATTAAGTAACCTGAGCCAAATGAATACCAGAGCTGGGAGTAAAATTGCAAGAATTACAGTACATACTTCAAAGTAAAGTGCTTGTACTAATAGCCTGATAGCAGAACCTGTTTCAAAGTTAGAAGTGTGTTGTCAGTAAAACACAGTGTTCACAGATGTTTTGATCTGCCACTACTGCATTTCTGAAGAACTTAATATACCCATTTCTGCTGTTACCCTAGTTTGTGGGCACTGTTCACAAGTGGTTGTGTAGATCCCATCCTGAAATGGCACAAGGGGCTCCAAGTAGTGGGTCAAAGCAAATCCAAGGGTCTTCCCCAAGCCTCTTCTGTCAGGATGTCTGGCTGTTTTTCCAAAGGCACTGAAAACAAGAGAAAGGTTCGGTTTGATGCTATATCCATAGTGCAGTGGCTTTTTAACTCAAAGTCAGTGGTAGTGTTGGTTTCAGCAGATGATGAATGAATAAATTAAACCCTAAATGATATCTGAAGCTGTTTGCCATAGGAAGTTCCCCATCTTGCAGAGTTCTCAAGGTATCTTGAAGTTATCAGCACACATCAGCTAGGCTCTGAATTGAAAATGGGGAAACAACTCTGTTTTCTGCTCGCTGATAGAGAGACATGCTACAGAATCACCCAACATGAAAACGTAATGAGGTCTTCTATGCATGAGGAATTTGCTATCAGTAATAAATAGAGTAAAAAAAAAATTAAAAAAGAGGACAAGGGGAATACATTAACCACAAATTAAGAAACCCATCCAAATTTATGCAAAATAAAGAGACTTGGGTGCCATTTTTAAGTGTTTTCTTTTTGTGTATCCTTCATGTACCTTTTTTGTGTATCTAAGATTAGCTATTTTTTAATAAGAGAGACTCTCCGAAATTGATTGTAGACTGGGGGGCTTGTGGTGATCATTAGGTTTTTTCAGTGCAAATGTATTTTGGTTAACTGTAGCTTATCTTAAGACTTTGTTTTAGTCCCTCACATTGTCACTTCTAACCCAAGAGAAAGGGGTTTGCACAGGTTGCCTTAAATAATAAACTGCACATAAATGAAGCAGCACAGTTTTGTGGTTTGATCTGGTCAAAGTAATCTGCTTTTACTTCCCAAAGTTATGGGATAGATTGACTGGCTGAATTAATATGAGGAGTGATACAGGATATTTGAACTCTTGTCAGTTATTTCATTCTGCTTTTTCCCAGCAGTAAAATGGATTTGTTCTGAAACCTGGAAAAGAAAGAAATAAACTTGGCAGATGTAGCCAGTTTATGATTTATTCTGAGTTTGTAGCCTGATCCAAAAGCCACTGAAGTCTACAGAAATCTTTTGGGGGATTTCAAAAGGAATCTCATCAGACTCTTGATTAATATGCTGGGGAATTGGGGGGCACATGTTTGGGGCCAAGGGAGTCTTACAGATCTAATCCCTTTTTTTCCAGGGTTTGCATTCTCTTGTTGTACATCCTTTCATGCAGTCTCTCAGTGTTCCCTGAACCATATGTATTTGGATTTAAAGGTAATATGAGAAGTGCTAGGAAAAGCTGGAGCCAATTCCCATTTTATTGCAGGAAGGCCTCGAAATGATGTGAGGAGGGACAATGTGTCTGACATCTGGGGCTGTGGGAACGTTTCTTAGCGGCTGCAGTGGAGATGGGGGTTTCTTGTCAGTCCTGCTTCCCTCGTGTCCAAACTCCCATGCTCATGTGCCAACTGAGAATATCCGTGGGTGGAAAGGAAACGGGGGATGAAGGAGGAGAGGTTTGGATCGTGTGATCTCTGAGCACGAGCCCCACTGCGAGGGATGCTCTGCAGGCAGGCAGCATCTTGGGTTGGGGCTGGAACAGGGCAAGTCCCAAAGTCCTGTGCTCTGATGCACTTTGGTCTCAGTTTCATGAGGCAGTGTGTGTGTGACCTTAATCAAGCTGGTTAACCTTGCTGAAGCATCTGGAAGTGGAGATGAGAAATAATTGCAGCAGAATTTAGCATGCAGCATCTTTTAAATTTAAAGTTATCTGCAGTCTTTTCTAGATGGGAAAATTTCCAGATTTTTGTAGGATGGGAAAGGCCACTATGTAATGTATGGAAACTAAACAGATTTTACATCTTGATTTATTCCCAATCTTATTGGGAATCTTATATGTGACAGGATCAGTTATCTCTCAAGGGGTGGTATTAATTAATGTTTACAAAACACTTTCAGTACTTGCAGAGAAAAATTCATCACAGAACTGTGTTTTTACTTGAGCTATTTATTAGATGGCACCCTAAGTGTGAAACCCCCTCCTTGTAACTGGGACTAGATTTGAGTGTAAATTGTGAGCTTTCAAACTCCTTTTGGAAGAGCATGTCTTTTAAAACCTTATTATATTTTCCTTTTTTTTTTTCTCCCCTGAAGTGGGAGGGAATCACAGATGATCTTTCACATGATTCTTCCAACACCCAGTCATTCATCAGCAGAGACTTAAAGATAATAAACTTTTTGTTTCAGGCAATTACTTAATCTCGACAAACTCCTGTGTTAAGCAGGGCTATTAACTGAACAGGCCATAAATCAGCGTGTTGCCAGGTGGGTGAGTCTCCTGAACTGCAATCACTCTTGAGGACCTTCCAGAGACCCCTTACAGTCTTAAGCGCCCTCATTACACAAGCAGCATGCTAACAACCAGCACTTTGCATGAGCTGCCCAGAGAATCTGCTGCAAACTGCACTGGGACCATTTTTAATACCGGTCAGAAAATTTTCATACGAAGGCAGGATGATACATGGGAGTTATTAGCCTGCACCAAAACCACAGCTGGGTAAAACAGATAACTTCCTCACCCCTCTCCTCATCAGACCTTCTGCTTAGTTAAGAGCAGCAGGCTGCCTTATGCCTGGTTAAAAGCCAGCTCGTGCAGTATCCTCTCAGTCTTTATCGGCCAGGACTGAGTTGGGGACTGGGGTCCTGAAGCATGAAAGCTCCCAAAACTCTTCTTTGAAGGCTGCCTAGATGCTTATCACCTGGCTATAAGTGCAAGAAAGAGAAATTCCCAGCCCTGCAATTTTATCACAACTAGTAGAAAGCAGACATATTTTCTTCCATTTCCAGCAAGAAGTTTTTTCAAAATGCACAGCAGACACTGCAAGGGTTTTTTCCAGGCTCGATCTGTTCAATTTTACAAATTATATAAACAGACCTTTCATATGAAGGAGAAATTTTTCAAGCCATTGCCTATAGGAACAGTTTGATTTCAGTTTGTTTTAATGCCTGGAGAAGCATATGCATAAAGAAAGCAAACTGACTCCTGTGGTTTGGATTAGAGAGGCTCGAAATGCCAGCACTGAATTTGAAGCACAGCCTTGTCCTGAAAGATTGAGCGAGTCTTTGTGGCACGAGGCAGTACAGGTGTCCCCACCATGGCAGCAGGCAGCCCTGCAGTGGCAGAGACCATTCAGGTAGGTCTGTGCTCAGGGCGGGCTGGCATGCCCTTTCTTGTTGGCATTGGCACCTGTGCTTTCACAGGATTTAGGCATCTGCTTGGGAGTTTTTCTTCTGCAAGGCAGCTTTCCAGCTCCTGCAAGTTGTGTTGGCTGGTTGAGCAAACAGCTTGTAGTGTGCTACCTGATGGATTTTGGGAAGTGTATTTAGTTAGCAGTGGCCAGTCAGCCCAACTGCTCCATACATATTGAAGCAGCCATGCCCACCAGGACAGCACCTGGAAGCTGGGCTGTGAGCTTCAGCTGCTGAAAAGGAGTATGTCATCGTTCATTGAGATGTACTCCTCAGTCCAGTCAGCCCTGCAGTCACAGAAAAATGTCCTGGCCACCATAATGGGGTGTGCTTGTTGGGAACAAGTGGCCAAGGGAGGTAAGGGCTAATGCTTTCAGTGACAGCCTGGGCTGGAAGTGGCTGCTGAGCTGCAACCTAAGGGCTTTTGCTTTTTCTTCACCATTGATCTTATGGTAAACTGGTTCAGGGAGCTGATCCAGCCAAAACCCTGTGCAATAAAATTTTAGGTGATTAGTTTTCAACTGGATGAACTCCCTGAACTGGCTCAGTGTGTGATTGAGTGAGTGCCAGTGCCATCTCAGGGGAGGGGTATGAATGCGTGGATGGGGGCATGAAGGCTAAAAGACATACCATCTGTAGATCTGCTCCTAGAAATGTGGCTTGGGATGAAACTCCTCAATAAGGTTTTATTTGCATGAGTGGAAGGTGCATGGTCAGGGCTCTGCTGGATTTGCTGTTCAGATGAGTGTTATCCAGAAGGTGCTGTGTGATAGCTGATGTGCTCTCCCTCTGTCTTCATTCACTGCCTTGCCCTTTGGTACTCCACCAGTCTTGTGGTTTCCAGTCTGAGGTTGCTCAACTTCCCTTTCCCTCCACATCTCACCAACAGAGATCCTGGGCTTGGTCAGTTTGGATGCTGCTGAGGGTAGCAGTGTTGTCTGGTGCTCCTGCTGCCTCCTGGTCATAAATCCCAGTTAGTGCTTTCTCCCATAATGCCTCAATCTAATGGCAATAGACAATTTAGCCTTGTATTATAGGCAACCTGAAGCAATTGCACTTCAGGGAGCCAAGGAAAACTCCTTTGGAAGTTTGGAAGGAAAACTGCTCAGATGTAAAATTAATCTCCAGAAACACCTGAGCCATCCTGAACTACGTGCTCAGGTAACTATGGACTCAGGCTCTGGTTCTCTGCTTCCCAGAGTCACTACTGCAGGAGGCAGGACTGCTGTCAGGGCCATGTCTGCACAGGCATCAAATGCATTTCTGTCTCTTTTGGATACCCAGAAAAAGAGACCTGTTGAGGACTTTGAGGACTCTCACAGCCAGGTATTGGGGACCATGGGAGAAAGGCAGGGGGTATTGGGGAATACTCCGGGCACTCAGCTGTGGTTCACGTACTCCCATTTCACCAGCTGGCTTGAAGTGAGGTGAGTTCCACTGTGAAATGAGCTTTAGTATGAAACAGGCAAGGTTTGTCATCCATTGGCCTGGTCCCAGAGAAGTCAGGGGCAAACCCTCTTGGCCCACGTTTCTTTGGAAGTTGCTAGATCAGCTGACAGTTCAGATGGTTACTGAATCCTACTGGCTTCCCAGGAAGCAGGATGATAACAACTTGTGGAAAATGTCTGTCCTTATAAGTTTTCATAGAAGTTTTTGACAAACTGATTTTTCTCCTACTGCCCGTCCAGGCAGGCACAAGCTGAACCACCGTCTGGTCTGCCCCACCTCCGTCTGCCCCTCGTGTGCTGGGATTTCTTCCTTCCCAGTTGGGATTTTTCTTATTTTTTTGTTTTTTTTCTTTCCATTCTCTGGCAGCAGCTGTTGGGAGAACAAGCCCCAAGATCCATCTGGTCCTTCGAGCTTATCAGGCTGTGTCTTTTCTCAACAAAGCAGCAGTGGCCGCGCTTTCATACAAGAGTTACATCATATAACAGCAACTTGCTTGAAAAACAAACTGCCTTTTATTTGCTTGTGCTGCCCTTCTCCCTTTAGAATTGCAGCCACAGCCAAACCACAATGTAGCTTCAGATCTGAGTCAGTCTAGAGGACTGCTTTTCTCTTTCTCTGTTTCTGTTCTTTTTTTTTTCCTTTTTTTTTTTTTCTTTCCCTCCTCTACTTTCTGGAGGAGTTGGCACAGTCCTGTGTTATTAGGACATAAGCTAGCTTGTTCTAGTGGAATTTTCTGTCTGATTTTAATTTCCCCCTCATTTTTTTTCTTCCCTCAAAGTGAGGCAGAAAAGCTTTTTAATTGCACTGCCGTAGGTTGGCCTTTTGGGATATTATTATTCTTATTAAGTACTTCCTGTTGGGAGGTGGCACATGAGTAGAAATAACAAAGATCTCAGTGCAGTCAGGGCTTGTGGCCTCTTTGTTTGTTAATAACTGTCAGATTGGCAGCATCCTCAAAACACATCTTGGCCTGACAGCCTGGCAGTGAAGTGATTTTCAAGACTCTCAGCGTTTGCAGCTCACCTGTGGAATTAATAAACTGCATTAGGCCTTTCCTTTTGAGTTTCTTTTCTTACCCAGCTAATACAAAGCTAACACTAGTGGGAGAGTCTCATTCTGGAAGTGCTCAGCATGAATGTAGAAACTCCTGATCAGGTATGGTGGGGTAGACTGATACATCCCAGGTGGGATTGGCATTCTGCTACTTCTCCAGCAGCAATGTGTGAGTGGAGCAGGTTTCCTTTGCAATGGAAATGTGCACTGCTGCTGTTCCAGATTTCATTGTGTCACAAAGAATTCAGTGCTTATTTAGCAGAGAAAGGCAATTTTTATTTCTTTTTAATTTTTCAGGAAGCACAAATGCTGCATAGTCCCTTTCAAATCTATTTCAGCAGATATTGTTGAAATAAAGGCATTTCAACTTCATCACTTCATGTTCTTGTAGTCTAAAATATAATAGATCTTAAACCACCTTAATCTCTTCTGTGCTGCTCTTTACAGAAGGTGCATTTACAGAAGGTACCAACATTAACTGATGAAAAACTGTTCTGCCTTAAAGCTTGTCCCAGCTATTTGGGATTGAAGAAGGTGGCTGGTGGCAGCAAGGCTGATCAAGGGACTTTTCTAATTACTGCTCTTCAAAAAGCCATCAGAGATTTGGTGTTTGGGCACCCCACTGCAGGACTTCCTTGTGCTTGTGGGGTTCCTCCTGGCTGCAGGAGAGCTCTGCTTTCATCTTATTTACTCTTCCCAGAGGTATAAAAAAATAATGGTTCGTCCCCCTAAGGCTGCCACTTATCAGTGACCTGAAGATCCCAGGAATTCTTGTAGAATAATAGATAATGCATTGCCTTCATGCACAAGTGCTCATCTGAATGTTTGAAAATACTTCTATAGACCTGAATATATACATCCCCACACACCATTTTGAAATTTTTGAAAGTTTTGGGTGCAGTCTGTTTTGCACAACCAAATCCAGGACTTCCTATGTCAGCAGGCTTCAGAAAATTCCTGTTTTCTCACCAAGAAATGAAACACCCCATTTTTGGTCACACAAGAAGGGTGCTGCAAAGCTAGTTGCTGCATGGCAGGAAGTTGAAGATTCCTGGGGTCCTCATGTCCCTGCCAGCAGCAGCAGCTGTCTCTGCTCTTTGGTGGATGAGGCAGGAAAGCCCCTCATGCTGAGTTTCAGAGATGGTAGACAGCAACAAAGGAATTGCAGGGTTTGATTTTTTTTTAACGACAATTCTATGTTCTTATAGAAAATGTCAATGAACTTTTCAATTTTTAATCTAAATTTTCCATGTTGAGGGAAAGGCCATTTTTAGCCTCACTGTAATTGTTCTATCTCTTTTGCCCAGGAAAAGACTGACAGTTTTAATGCCCTTACCAAAGGTCAGGCAGTGCATGGGAGAGAGTTGAGTGGAGCTGCCAGGAGCTTCAGGATGGGTTAGACATTGAGCTGAACAAGAATATCCTACTTCCATTAGGGCCTGAGTTCATTTAAGTGCGCTGTCTTCTTCTTGGGGTGGGGAGGAAATTTATGGGCAAATTCCTTCAGTGTTGCCTCAAGTTGGCCACAGGGCTGCGGGGGGAGCTCACTGATTTAATCTTGCCCCATCCCAGCTGCCAAGAGCCAGCTCGCTCAGCAGCCTCCTGCCTGCCTGCCTGCCTGTCTTTCTGCCTGCCTGTCTGTCTGCCTGTCTGCCTGCCTGCCTGTTCCCTGCCTGGCTGCAGGAGCAGTGCCTGGGCTGAAATGTTCTACCAGAGCCATGTTTGTGCTTGCCATGTGCCAGCAGTGCCCGTGTCCTAGGCAGGGGCTGGGCAAGGGCACCACTCAGCATCTTCAAATGACATTTTTCTTTGTTCTTCCACCTGAGTTGAAGCAGTAGAATAAACTTTGTCAGAGGACAAGCTCCTCTGGGCCATCCCCAAGAGGATGGATGGTAGTTGTCATTGCATCTGAGGCAGTTTCCACTGGGATGCTAGAGAGGGACATCCTGCCATTTGCAGTGTCTGAGGGAGATGTTTGCTATCTTTCAAGGATTTAATAATGGCATTTATTATGCAGGTAACCCCAGGAATGGGCTTTATTCTCTGTCGAGTTAGTGTCCACATGTGCATCCAAAGTCTGTGTGCCTGCAGGGAGCTGAGCAGGGAACCCAATGGCTCCTGGGTCTGTTCATGGTAGTGAGGTGCATGTTCCAGCAGCACTGAAGTGGAGAGACAAGCCTTACCCTCTGCTCCTCACTGCACCCCAACTTCTCTGAGTGTGAAGTCACACTGACTTTCCTGCAGGTGCTTTGAGATGTCAGTAAAATAATGCTTTTTCAAGGCATTCTTTTTTGTGATTTTATAGCTGAAGGGCAATGTGGTTTTTATTATTTCTTGTTTACTTTTCATATATCTGCATCCCAGCAAGGCCACTTCTCCTTCCAACTCTCCTACAGGGTATTTACCATTACTTGAGCTTTTTGCCCAACAGAAGGCAGTTGTGTGATCTTTATTTCTTGTCTGGATGGGATGCTGTTCCCAACCCGCTGTTAACTAAGCATGCTGTCTTCTCCAGCATCCTGGCATGCATTGTCTGAAAAACATAGTTTTGTAAATCAGGCTACCACCATCTTTCTCTATTAGTTTTGTTATAAGAAGAGAAAACTTGTTCTGCATCCCTTTGGGTGGCAACAGCTGGCTGGATGTATTTCAAAATGGTCTGTAGTGCCTAGGGCAGGAGAGAGGTCTCCCCAGGTGAGCTGGTGGGGGCCTGCCTCCTGCTTCTCCTCGCTATAATGTTCCCAGTGGGCCAAAATGAATATTTCCTATTATTCTTCTTGTTTAGTTCCTCTTTTATTTTTGTCAAAGCCATTGAGCAGGTAATAAAACAACAGAATAATTAACCAGTAATAAGTGAAGTATGCTGTATGAAAACCAAACCAAATGCTAACAAGCCAAACAAAAGGAAAGTAGGCATGGTGTGCAGCCCTGTTTATAGTGCTGTCTGCTGGAATCATTACAGACGTTGATATAATAATACTGAGCACTTAATTACCACATCATTTTTAAAGTGCTGTATAAACATTAACCAAACCTCTGAGGTAGGGAGGTATTATTATCTCCATTTTAGAGAAGGAAAATTCTGACAAAGCAAGGTTAGTCAGTAATTTAGTGTCGTGAAGACAGGCAGCTGATGGGGCAGGGGAAGGGGTTGCAGCTCCTTCCGCAATTTTGGAGACAGAAAAACAGAGCTGTTGAAGCACCTCAGATGGTTTATTTTTTGTGAAATGCATGGTGCTGCCATTCAAGGAAGGGACACACTTGCCCAGACACCTCTCTATGCTTAGAAAATTCTCAGATTGGTGTAATTGGCCATTGCCTAAGTATCCCTTTTTGAGGGAGGCACACAGTTGGTGTATTTTGGAAAGCAGCTAAACAACATTAAAGTGAATCTCTCAAAGGGGGACTAAGAGGAAGCCATTGTAGCCTTGTGTATCTGCTCCTGCTCCTTCCCATATTGATCTGACTGGTGGTTCTGGGAATGCCTGTCCCTGCAAAGCTCTTATTATTCTACATGGTGGTATATGACTTCATCCAAGGAGAATCCCACAGACGCATCAGCGTGATCTGCTCTGTCATGTTTCTGTGACCCAATTTTCCCTGTTCTTTGTCTCAGACCTTCCCTGACCCCAGGCCTATTATCCTTTCCAATAATTCACCCAGACCATTATTAATGGTGCATTAACTTTGGCTGCGCTTTCAGTGAAGATTTTTTTCTTGTGCTCATTCATTCGCTCAGCTCACTTAAACAGCTAGATCATTATTCTGGGGACATCACACAAACACAAAAACATCTCCCTTGCCGACACCTACAGTCCTGCAGCCAGAGGGGCGGCCATCCAAATACAACAGTGAAACGCCCAGGAGGGACTATCAAAGGGAGTCAAGTAGCCACACACAGACTCAGTCGCTTGGAGCAGGGTTTGCTTCCCCTGCTCACACACTGAGACTGTCCAGGGATGCTCAGAACCCACCAACTCTAGGACAGCTCTGATGTGAGGAAAATCACCACAGGAAAGCTGGGGAACAAAGCACTGGCCTGTCTTTGCTGTTTTATTGCCACTGGGCTTGTTGGATGCCAAGATACATCTCTTTAAATATATACTGTGGATGAGTAAAATTGGGACATTAAAAAGTGTAACATGAAAAACAAATGCTGCCGTATGATTTCTTTCTCACATGATGCTTTGGGCTTTCCTGAGAGATTACTGAGTGAGAAACACTTCATGTTTGTTGTACCTTAACCTTGTTCTTGAGAGAGAGAGTGAGATTTGGACATCTGGGAGAAAACACAGGTAGCAAGAAGGGTGTTTCCAGCTATCCATTGTTTTAGTATTAACTTTTTCAAAGAAGCTGGACATGAGAGAAAAAAAGAAGCAAAAGTTGTTGTAACCTGCTGTGTTGCAGCAGGCAGCATCCCACCTTCCCCAGTAAGAGGGATTTGGCCTCTGACAACACAACTCAGTTTGCCTGTGGAAGTACTGGTGAAATCTCATGAGCATCCTCTGGGACATCCTTTTCCCATTTTTTCTGTCAGTTGCTTGTGCACAGCTGCTAATGCCACTGCAGTGACAGGAGAGTGTAAGCTGGTGTCTGGAAAAGTTTTTCACCCACTAATGCAAATCAATCCAGTACCCCAGGGCTCTAAAGCCTTCTAGAGATAAAGTTGCAGTTTCTGCCTGCTGTGATTGAGGTTTATTGGTGTCCTGCTCTTGTTTGACTGTGTAGGTTTGTGCAAGTTATTTTACATTAGCCTGCTTCAGCCCTTCTCAAGTTAAAAAACAGGACTGTATTTCAAATGCGTGTTTTCTTCCCTTCCTAAAGAGAGGTGAAGCTTTGTTAGTCTTTGAAAAGGAGCTTGTGATCCCTTTATGAAAGCTGTGTCCCATGCATCACTGACTCTATAGGAAATCAAACTAAAAGGCATCTCAAGAAATCAGAATCAGTGTTTTCTCTTTTAAAAGATATTAATTTTTATGGGGTCTTCTTTGCAAATTTTTTGAGAAAAGCACAACAGGTACTGAATTAGTTTTTTTCCTCAACAAATGAATTTCACTGTTGATTGCAAAATATTTATGCACTATTTCTGATGGCAAAGAAGCCTACTTCTTTGGACTGCTGGCTGGACTGCTTATCCAGGAGACTGTTGGACACCCATAGGAAAGCTGTATATTTTTTAGCTATATGGTGGCCTGCACAACTCACATGTGCTTTAGATAAAGTAAGGGGAGCCCAGTATATTCTGTGTGATGCCAAGGGTGTGTGTGGGGCTTCTCAGGGTCTCTTCCCAGCCCAGTTGCAAGTGGCAACTTCTTTAAGTCCTTTCCCAAGAGCTTTCTGAATTGTTTTTGTCAAAGCAAACTGCAAATGAAACCCGCTTCAGTGCCATGGGGGTCTGATTTTTTCTTCTTTTTTNTTTTTTTTTTTTTTTTCAGCAAACGTATAAGCTGAAGTATTTGAAATAGAAAAGGCTTGCTGGACCCTTCCTAATTCTCAGTTTTGAGCTCAAAAAATTTTATGTGCTGCTCTGAGTGATGTCAAAACAGCTCCTTTGCTCACTATGAAAACCCATACAGGCAGTCTGTGTTTCTCTTGAAGCACAGGTTTATCTGTAGAGATAATCAAAAGCCTGCATCATCCTCAAATAAGGGCCATTTCTGATGCCTCCTTCCCTGATTCCTGGGATTTTCAGCAAAGGGACATCCCCCTTTAAACCTGCATTTCTGCCTCCTATCTTTTCTCTTTGAAGCCAGAGGGTTGGCTGGCCTTTGAGTAGACAAGGATGAGAGCACAGCAGTGGGAGGTCCATGTCTTGCTCATAAACCTTGGCCAGAAATTCAGCTTTGACAAGTGGGGACAAGTAGCAGCATCTTCCCCCTTATCAAACGGTGGGGCAGACACATTCCTGCAGGAGCCCTGGTGGGGTGGAAGGTGGGGCCTCCCGAGTGTGCCTTGTGCTCTGCTGCCCTGCTTTATTCACCCTGAGAGCTGTGAGCCACCGACTCAGTGTAGAACTGTGTCGTTTCTGTGCAAAACACACTGTTCTCTCACTGTCCTGCCCCTTGGGTGCTGCTTTTGATGTGTTCTTCTGCTTTCTCTTCCTTCATCAGGAACCAGAGAAAATGTTTATCTGTTGTTCCAGTGCTTGGGGACTTTTGGAGGTGCCATGTCATGCCTTTGCACCTCAGTATTGTACTGCATGGCTTGGTACAGCCCAACCTTTTCCTGGGGAAAAGCTTTCCCCAGGCCTTCTGCTAAAATCTCCCTCCCTCTTGTGTAAAGCAATCATCATTAGCTCTAATTGGGCAGCTTTGGGGTTAAATCTACAAAGATTGCTTGGGTTTGGTAAATCCTCTGCCACTGCAAAGCAGATAATGCTAAACAAAAGATTGCCTTGATTAGATTAAAGTTGGCAAATTCATTGCCCTAATCATCATATTGCCCTTCGTGTGGCTATTCAGGAATACATCACTGTAAGTTACTTGAAGTAATTGAATATAATTGTCTTTTTAACTCGTATGTGTAAAACATCCATCTTTGTTAACAGCATGTGTTGCTGTCCTGCTGCCAGCTCAGTCCTCTTCTGGAGGGGTGGGAACAAGAAGCAGAGCCAGGCTGACGTTTATGAATTGGTAGTTGATTGCCTATAAAACCATTCATTATTTCTGACCAAGCACCTGGAAGAGAATAAAAATGAACAGCACCAGCCATTGGAGCCCGTAGGCTTGGCTGGTGCTCCCAGGCAGGGAAGCAGAGGGGAACTCATGAAGGGGAATGTTGCAAAGGGATGTAAAAAAAAACAACCTTTGCCCTTGCCCTTAATGGTAGCAAAGCACAGGGCACATGGTGGGGTTGGAATTGGGGTGTGAAACAGATATCCAAAGCAGAGGCATTGCTGAGCTTCCCATGGGCCAAATAGATTGAAATGTTAAAAACAAACCAAGAGTGCAGTGGGAAGGAAGAGGTTCATGGAAATTTTTCTCCCATTAACAATCAGAGGTGTGAGGAGAGAGAAATTCTCTTCAGATGTCAATTTTATACCAACAGATAGCTAGGAAAGGAGGCCATGCAGCAAACAGCCAGCCCGTGTTTTCTATTTCCCAGCTCTCCTGAGTGACAAGGAGGACTCTTTTAGCACAGAAATTTCCAGTATTATCTCAGCAATCAATCATGTAGAAATGCATAGGTACAAAATAAAACATAGCTAGCCTGCCTTTTAAGATATTCAGTTTGACGTGTTTTTAGTAGTTTTATCATTATTAATAAATTAAATTACCCTAAGGAACAGGCCAAAGGATTAAAACTCAGCTGCAATGGCCAATACAATTTCAGCCCAGGTCAGCTCTCACTTTCCTGCACTCTGGGATTAATTCAGCCCCAAACCTGTCCATTAGAGGCAGAGTGAATACCCTATTTTGGGAGTTTACTAATCTTCACCTCTAGGGATATCACCAGCAGCACTTTGAGTTGATCCCAGGAACATGCATGTTTTCTTGCTCCGTTTGGTTTATTTGTACAGCATAAATAAGAGGTGAGCACTGCAGGAAGCCCAGCCTAGGGGCTCAGGCTGGAAGTGATGTTTGTGTTGTCTGCCATTGGATGTCTGTGCAGGGACAGTTGATTTTGTGACCGTGCTTTGTATGTGATGATGTAAAAGCTCAACTCCCTCTGGTCCCCACAGCAGCCATGGGTTGTAGCAGCAGCAGTGGCCAGGGAACAGCAATGTCCCCAGGAAGGACAGCCGCTGTAGGTGTCTGCCAGCCTAGGCAGGAGTTTGAGCTGAGCATGGCTGGGGAAGACTAGAGGCTTTACTGTGCTGTATGAGCAAAGGATGGGGTGTGACAGCTAAACTCTGGTGTATTTTTGATCTGGAAAAACACTGGTTGCCTCTTAAAATAAAGATTCCCTGCAAGTGTCCTTATGTAACAGATTATCCCTACCCAGGACAGTTAAAGGGTGAATCTTCCTCCTGCAAAAGCAAATCCTGAAGGATCCAAGTTCATTCTCTCCCTAAGCTGCTTTTGGGAGAGGAGGGGAGGGGGGCAGAAGCGGGGGAGGCGGTTAACAGTTACTCTACTGTGTCCTGACATTAGGCGAGCTGCAAAAATGCTTCCAGTGTATCAGGTAGTGTGAGGTGCCAGCCCTTTGCTGGAGCACGGAGAGCAAGTCTGCTGCAGAGCCTTAAATACTTTCCACCCCGACTACCTTAGCTTAACGCCTTTCAGCAGAGTTGGCAGGAGGGTTGTTTTTGTGTAGTCTCTCACCTCTCCCAGCAGCCTGGCTGACGCGCCTGTGCCGCGCTGTGCTCAGGGATTGAGCGCTGCAATGGGAGTAGGAGCCACAGATCCTCTCGCTGATATGCCGGGAGAGACGTATATGAGGATTACACGCAGGCTTCGCGCAACGGACCCAAGCGGAGCGCAGCCCCACCGGACAGAGTCGGCGTAGCTCTGGTGCAGCTAGAGTCACAGATGCAAAAGGATGAACTTTAAGTCTTTTGTAGAAAAAGAGTTTGGCATTTCTGAAGTTTGCTGAGCGACAGCAAGAGACTTGGCCCAAGCCTTGACACTTTGGTTTTGGATGATGCTTCCCCAGTCTCCAGAGAGATGGTACCTGTCGTGGAGGCAAGTTGCAGTGAAATACCAGCACAGGCTGGGTTTTGAATTGCTCACTTAGGAGGATGGGTTTGTTTTATTTTTGGTCTCTGGTTAGACAGAAAGGCCAAGAAGCCAGAGAAAGAATAGTAAAACCTGCAACAATATTAAATAATCTTTAATGAAGAGCTTCTGACTGTTTGTAAAGGTAGTGCAAGACCAGCCTTTTATCCTCAAGCTGGTTGCTGCCACAAACGTAGAAAGGGGCAGCTTTAGAGATGCGCGGAGCCCTGTCGGAGGGTGATTGTACGGGATTGCTGTTGTGGTCGTGCGGTATCACTATCGAGGCTCTGCTAATTCTATTTCTTCAGTTTCTGTAATTTTAGCAGGAAAGGCCCAGGCGGCCAGGCAGCGTTGTCGGGGGTGGTGAGGAGAAATAACCTGATGAATTTTCCATCAGCTCAACTCACTCAAATATTCTCGCCGTTAACTTTTGGGGTCAATAATAAATATTAAAACCTGTAGATTTAATAAGTCAATGTAGGTGTTCGCTGCCTTTTGAGACCACTTTATCTTTCCATCAAAGATGAAACAAGCTTCTCAAATGAATAAAAAATAGGGCCTCAAGTGATTACAAGTGAGAGCAATTTGAGCTCCTCTCTCAGAACCTGGCAGTAGGCACTTCTGAGCCTCTTCTGACTGCCTAGACATTCTGCTTTAGTGCTGCTCTTGCCGTTATATTTTTAGGTAAATATTTCCAACTTGTGTGTACAGATCTTTAGGAGCAGTGTTTGCTGCCACTCCAGGCTTGAGGGACGATGCAGGTCTGGATCCCACCAGGCTCTGTTGAGTCTGATTTGCGTTGCAAGTCTAGTTTTCCTTGGTGCTTGCTATAATCTCCTGAAGTTCAAAGAGCGCTTAGCTGCTTGTCTTTGTCAAAAACCCTGTTGGAGATCTTTTATGTCGAAGATGTAGGATTTTTCCGTATGACTTTGATTATTTATTCATTCCACTTCTCTGGTGTATGATAGCGCTGATATCATGAAGACCCCTTGTCTTGCACTGCTCTTGCTCTGAAATTCATGGAGATTTAGTGCCTTTGAAATTGTTTTAAAAGGGAAGGAAAAGTTTTTGAAGTCCCTTTTTTTTTTCTTCTATTCCCCATAACAGTGCCGCAGCATATTTTTCCGGCCTTCCACGCTCCTTTGCCAATTGACATGCGCCACCAGGAAGGACGATACCATTACGAACCTCACTCTATCCACGCCATCCACGGGTAAGTCTTACACCTCCACTCCCGTGCCTTACTAAAATGTCAGCCACCTGCAGTATTATAAATCCCACTGCTAAAGTCCCTGGGACTCACTGCCCTTCTGGCAAGCTGGCCCTACTGGCCACCCTCCACGTCATTGTCCCCATCCAGTGACAGTACTGACCTGCCTGGCAGGAGGGCTTTTCAGCTCTGTTAAGCCTATAGAAGTGCCCTATAGGAGCAGGATGGGAGTATAGGGCTTCTTTGTCATTATTCAGCTCAGGTCCCAGGAACAGGCTTGACTTGTGTTTTTGCACCCACCGTGTTTCTCACATCATGCCTTGCCTGGGTCATTTCTGTCACCATCTTGGCAAAGACCAAGCACTGCTCCCTCTCTTTGGAGACCCTGTGTACCATTCTTCCCTACCTGCTAGGTGTGGGGACTGTGGCAAAAGGCTGCCGGGAATGCCGTAATTTGGTTTGATTTCACTGGACAACAGCCTGAATGGGCTGGTGGCATTTTCTAAAAGCAGTAATAAGTCAGGTGCTCATGGGGTCCTGCACCTGGAGGAGCAGGACTCTGGGTTTTGGTTTAACCTTCTCATGAAAGCCACCTCTCTCCCTGAGGCAGCTGATGAGTAGCAAGCACAGAGACTGGTCAAGGGCTACACCCTGAGAGCGAGGTTCATCATTAATCTCCTCATGCAGGACATGGCAGCTCAATAGTTCTTGATATCTTGAAGGAGATGTTTACAGGGAGATCTGTTTTCACCTCCTGTAAGCTTTGATCAAGGCAAGGAAAATGGAGCCAGCAGGGATGTGAGCAGAGGTTCTAGTGACCATGGGGCTGGAAGTGTTTCTTCTAGTCGCTGACATGCACCTTTCCCATGAGAGGTGAGGAGCAGTGTGATGGGGTTGGCAGTCCCACGGCCATCCCAAAATCCTTCAACCTGCACCTGGAACACAGGGCTCAGACATCAGCTGAGGGACAGGTCCCAGAACACTTGGTGTAGGGGAACCACTGAGGGCAGAATTATTTTGCAAGAAGAACAAGGAAAGAACAACTAGGGCTCATCACTTCAAAAACTCTCATTTGATCCCCTGGAGTCATGTTGCAGCCTCGGTGTTTGGCTAGGGACTCATACAGCTTTGCAGGGGCTGTTTGTGGAGCTGTGCTGCTTCTGGATAGGTGTGCACAGGGGAGGAAGACCCTGGGAAGCAAGTAATGCAGACAGCAGCAGCCAGATCTGTGGAGCCCCACAGCTACCACAGCTTTATTCTGCTTCCAAAATACTGCAAGAAATAAATGATAGGGCATTCCCCTGGATCCTACCAGAAGACAAGTCATTGTCTTTTTGGCTGGCAGTCAGTTTGACTGGATGTTTAAAGGGGCAGAGCAGCTTCTTCCATGCTGTGTACAAAGGGGAAATGACAAAGCAGGTTGCTAACATGGGAACTGGGGGCAATTAGGGAGGCTGCGTGAAATAGTTCTGGTCTTTCATGCGAAAATTGTAGAAAAAAAAGACAGAATAGTAACTTGCTGGGAGATAGTCAATAAGCCAGAGCGCTGGCTAATAAAGCACGTACAGAAGAGTGTGACATTCAAAACAGTGGTTAGAAGAGAGGCTGGCAGACGTTCTGATGTTTGTCACAGGTTATTTGTGTGCCCCACTGGGTGCTCTCCTTCAGTCCTCTCGCAGAGGTTTGGGGGCACTGCATATACCTTGGGGCTCTGCAGCAGTTTCTGTGGTGGGGTCATGAGGCAAGGTCATCTACAAAATGCAACTGAGAGCTTGCCGCTGATGCAGTGTCCCTATGAATCATATCCCCAGTAACCCCAGTATTTTTTCATATTGGCGTTGTCCAGCTGATCAACCCTGGCCAAGTGTACAATGCTGGCAGATCAGGTTTCAGTTCATCTGCACCAATATTAATAATCTACTGTGTTAGCAGTTACCACATTTGTCTATAAGTGGGCCAAGTGTGTCCTGCTTAGTATTTGGGTAGAGTTGTTGGCAAATACCTGTTGCATTTCTTCTTTGGGGTTCCTCTCGTTCCCAACAGCTCCTCTCACAAAACTGACTTGCAAGGTACTGGAGAGAAAACTTGGTTGCAGGTCTTAAAGAGGAAACACAGTCCTCTTTGAAACTACCTGGGCACTGCACTGAAAGGTGCCTTTGTGGCTGTAGAAGCACCAAAGCTGAGCAGCCAAGTGCTTCTTGGCCATGGCAATATTTTAGGGTCGAGGGAATGCCACTTCCATTTGGCTGTTTGTCAAGTACCCTGCACTACGGCACAACCACATTGGGAAAATTCTCAGCAGCTGTGGTCTCTCAATCATTTTTCCTCTCCAGACTTTATCTGCAAACATCTTAAAATCATGTCTTGCCCTTTACTCCTCTTGTTTTGTACTCTCCTCTTTTGTCTTTCTTCCCTCTCCTCCAGTATACGCTCTGGAGGTCACAATGTAGCACTCACCCTCCTCACTGGAGGATGTCCAGTGTGAAATCAACCAGACATGGTGGTAGACCTGGCCAGAACATACTTGGTTGCTTGGCTCTTGTTCAATACACTGGGTGGACTCTCTGGGCACAGATGAGCTTCTAGAAGTTTGTACTCCATCCTGGTGGTGCAGAAATCAATCCTTCTTGTTTCAAAAGTAAACAACCCATAAAAAAACCCCAAGGGCATGTGCATATTTTCACTCTAGAAAATTACAGCAAATGTTTGGAAGAAAAATTGTGTCACTGAGTTTTGGCTTTATGATTAATGTGATCGGTGCCTGACAGAGAGCTCCCAATTCATCAAGTCTATATTCTAACTGTCTGCTGTCTTGACGGTACCAAATTTATCTAATTATGTGAACATTGCACGGCAAATTAAGTGCAGTCTCATTTGTTGCTAACTATGGGGTCTTATTATCTGCCTGCTGTATTATGTCGAAGGCTTGTTTCCTGATTGCTCAATGTGACCTGGCAGTGCATTCCCCTTCGTCACTGTTTGCATTTGGCCTAATGAGAACATACGTTATTTTATCTCAACGGGAGAAAACTCATCTGCAAGGCTGTCTTGAGCAGAACCACCTGTGGCACCCTTTTCTTGGGAACATAGATGGGAATGTGAAAAACTTGAGTAAAAGAGGACCCCCAGGCCAAGACGGGCCTGAAAGACTTGCTGCATTTCTTGGCAGTGTTGTCATTCCTTGTGTCTCAGTGATTTTCTTGTTAAGCAGCATGACAAATATAATTTTCAGGACTTGAGTCATCTTCCAAATCACTGAGAATTTATTATATATGTCCAGAAGCAGATTATGTTGGGGTTTCCTTGAAGTCTAGTTTTAGAAATTATTTTAGTGTTTCTCCAGTCATTAGGACAATCCACTTTTCTATTCAACCGCTGTTGGTTTTACTTATTTGGTGGTGAATTTTTTTGACATCTTTAATATTTGGACTTTTTTTCTTGGCATTAACAATAATTTGACAGAATTGTGGTGCTTGCTTGGCTTGTCTGCAGTGCAAACCAACAGGAATATTGTGGATTCAAGATACTGTCCTGGATTGCAATGATTGTGTGGCTGTGGTAATATGGAGGATAGAGGGAGAGGCAGGATTGGAGTCCAGTGGACACTGTAAAGGATGAAGTGCAGAATGGAGTGAAACTGAATATGGTATGAAATCTATTTCAGGATTGTAGAACTAGAGCAGAATGAATAAAAGAAATTGCATTGGTGTATATAAATTGTATGAACCAACACTTCCACAATGTAACATTCATTTAACAGTAATACTACAATACTCAAAGGTTAAGAAAAGACAGAAAAATAAATTTGGAGGTTCTGCATTATTCTGGAGATACAGGATCAAATTACAGAGCCACATACTGTTTTTCCCTGTGATCCTCTCTTCCAGAGCACAGGATGGGCCGGGCTCTGTGGAAGAGCAGTGGTGGGTCTTACATGCATTTTCTGCATGCAGCTTTTATTGATTTGTCAGAATTTCACTCTTTGCTGTTGGTTGTAGGTCAGCATTATTTGAGCAAAAGTCATTAGCCAGGAGTGTGCAGGCTCAAAGTTGAATCAGAGAAATTCACTTAATAAGTTAGTGCAGGTCCTTCTCTAACAAAAGGGGTATTTTGTATTTTACTGAACTTCTTCACAAAAACCTAATCCAGTGGGGCCTGGTCTCTGCTTTAAAGTAAGGGGATAGCATCAGCTTTGCAGGACCAAGCCCTTGGCTCCAGAGGAAAGTTGCTGGCAGGTATGGGAGATAATTACACGCTTACCATTATTNGGGCGTGTGGTTTATTTTAAATCATAACAAAAATAACTAAAAACTCCTTAGCTCAGCTTAAAAGTCCCTGCAAGTGCAAGAGCCTTTGGGGCTAACCCTAGTAAACAGCATGCCTAGGCTTGACTCAGCAAGAAGCTTTTTAACAGTAGCTCCTGAACTGTGGTTAAAACCCATCAGGCATTATGCACTGTAAAAAACAAAAGCAGCCTTGTTTTTCTACCAACATCCTGGTGGTATTTTAGGATGCAGTTCTGACATTATTTATTAACAAAATATTGTTGTTGCTCTTCTGCCCACACATAAAATGGTAAAAAAACCTCAAACCCTGAGCTGATAATCACAAATTCCATGTTTTTCATTAGGACTGGATTGTCACAAAGACCTGAACATAGAGATGACTCCATCTCCATGATAATATAGAGTTGCCCTTATTTTCCCTCTGGTAGGGATTTTATCTTATTTAATCAAGGATATTGCTCCATTTCCCTGAAATCTTAATATATTATTACAGATTTTTCCTGATACCCAGCCTACACTTTTTTCCTTTATCTGATTCTATTACCCCTCCCTGTTGAAGTTTCTTTCCTTTTTACTGTGTTAAAAATTACAGAATACCTTTTCAAGACCAGTTAAAATGTTCTTGAGATGTTTAGGCAGGGTGATTCACAGGCAGAGGAGTTGACTGTTAAACTTTTCATCATAAAAAGACTATGTCTCAAGTGTTTACAAATATGCCAAATTTAATGTCAAACCCAAGATTTTCCATGTTGAATATCTGTTCCAGTCTGGCTCTCTCTTTCCTTTGTTGTTTTTTGTGAGATTCAGCCAAGGAAGGCCAAGTGGGGTTAAGGGAAAATATGTTGTTTAGCCATACAAAAAATAATCATCATAATCTTATAACTGCTTTTAGAAACACCAGTGTCTCTTGCTTTAGAGTTGGAATTCGTTATTGTCACAGATGTGCCTTTTGCTGTTCCCGTTCTACAAAAACACCCACAAAGTTCCATCAATTTTGCCAGATAGGAATGCTTTGAAAAGTATTGCTTCCAGTACATGTATTGAAGGGTTGTCAGAGTTTTGCGGTGAAATATTTCGAGTGCCCCATGGCCCTGACCACGCTTCAGCTGAACATTGCCAGGGCTCACCTGATGGTGCTGCCTGTTCCCTGCTGAGGCCTCTCCACCATCCTCCTCATCCAGGGGGATTCCTGACTCTGTGGAGGAGAGGAGCTGCTTGCAGTGCATGCTGTTGAAGCTGATTTTGTGCATTATCAGGTGTGCATAGAGTGCCTTCAGTTATCCTCCGTGGGGCATGGCTCCCCCAGGGCTGCCGTGGGATCCCATCAGGGTTCAGGATGGCACCCCTGGTGATGGTCATTCCTGCAGCAAGGATGCCGCTCAGCTGAGCCACAGAGCGTACATACCAATAAAACCTGTGTGTTTTCATATTTACTTTGCTACTGGAGTAGAAAATCTTTGGCAGGTTGTGATTGATGGTACTGTGCTGCTTAGGAGACAGAGCGAGCTCCCTCCGGAGTCAAAGCAAACAGCTGCAGAGGCCTTCTTACGTGTTTTTGCAAAGTTTTACGACTTTCACCAAATAGATACATTGCTCATTTGGGAAACAGGTTTGGGGGCTCCCACATCAAATTTATTCTGTCCCCTTCTTTCCCACATGCTTCTTTTATTTATTTAAGAAAATCAGAATGTGTAAGTTTTCAATGGTTTGCAAGGGCTGGTCCCCTCCAGAAGGCTGGTTCAAACCTCACCCTGGCTTGTAATTAGAGGAGTCCTGCTTTTTGGTGGCTCTTTAGTGACCTAAAGGAGGTGATTTTGAGGGACTGTGAGTTCCAGGATTAATACTTGATGGTCGCTTGATCCATCTCCAGGAGACCACAGATTAAATACTAGGCTTCTGCTGTCATGTTCTGGGAGCTGAAAAAATTATTTAAATTCCATCTGTGCTTTTTTCCTCATCTCTAAAATGTTGTCACAGTAATACACACCCTTTTGATATCTTGAGAGGTAAAAAAAATACTCCTTTGAGTTCTGAGGTTGGTCTTGTAGCACATTTTCAGGAACCAGGGAGGAAGTACACAGCACTACCTGCCTGTGCAGAAACTGAGAAGGTACATGCCTAACACCTTCTGGCCTCAGTGGGAGGACAGGCTGATCAGGTCTTCAGAAAATGGGAAAGGCATAATCCAGAACACTGATCAGAGCTAGCATGTTTCTGTAGGCTTTTCCAGTCTCATAAACTATTCTGCAAAAAACCAAACCAAAACAAACCAAAAAGCAAACAGACAAACAAACAAACCAAAACCAAACCAATGAAATACAAACCCCCACAGCTTTCTGTTTTGAATCTTGTTAAATATTTTCTGTTATGTGAGAGATTTACACATCTGTGCTGTTCTTTAAATTCAGAATAGTTTTGTCATGTGTGTTTAGTTAAATAGCCTTCAGAGTACTTTGAATAACTGAAACCTGAAGTCCAGAGGGACTTGAAGGGGAGTGGTTTCAGACTCACTAAGCTATGCAATGAAATGCAGATTGGGGTTGGAAACATTTGGGCTATATCTCCATTTGCTGAATGCTGTGACATGGGGCTGGAGTGAGGGGCCTGGGTGAGCTCAGATGGAGTCATGTCCATTCACACTTAGTGATGATCTGGGCCACCGAGTTGGTGGTGCTGTGAAAAACTGCACCTCTAATTTAGCCTTATCACCGCCAGAAGTGTAAAAATGGCTAAGAGGTTTTAGCACTGAGAACAAAAGCATGATCTTTGAGGTCTTTTATGTAAACCTCTGGCATGTGTTCATTTAATATGATGTCACTCTGTAATCCACCATTGCTTTTAAATGTCATTCTCAGAGTTTCATGTCAGCGAGTCTTAAGTGATAATCCCTTTGCTTACCTCACTTTATAGTAGATTAAAAGTGACTTCATGCTTCCACCTTATCCACTGTTAAGCTTGTGCTTTAGGAAAAAAAAATTATTTGAACTCTCTTCTCCTGCTGCTTTCTAAAGAGTTTCTAAACAGAGAGTGCGTGTCTTTCAGAAGCTATCTCAATAGGATTGCCCATTCTCCACTGCTTTCAGCATCTGTGAAAATGGATAAATGTTCAGTGCCAACTTCCTGCCCTTTTAAACACCAGTGTTCTGAATTTGTTTCTCAAGTTTTCTCTCAGCTAAATGGGGAGCACTGCCCTTTCTGGCCTCTTCTTTTTCTTAATCCTAAATAAGTCACCTCTCTAGATGTTATTTCACCTCTCACCAGCTTCTTGCAGTCACAAAGACAAGAGATACTGAGCTCTGTTGTGGTGTTCTTCTCTGTAGCACTTTCTCTTGTACTGCACAGGAGTCTGTGGCTTCCCTCTTGTATCTCCTGGTCTTGTATCTCCAGGTTGAACATTTACTCTATCCTGTAGAAAATCCTTTCTCAGTATATAAAGCTCTCCATGCAGTTCACCTTTCTGGTCCATCCTCCTTTTTTTCTCTCCCTGAATTTCACCCTCCTGCTGCTAGCACACCTCCTTGTGTAACACATCCCTCCAGATACTTGCTGCATGTTGTCATATCCTCCTCCCTGCTCTAATGAACTGGCCAGGCTGCAGCCTGCAGCATATAGTCAAATATCAGTCCTCTCAGCTTCCTCATTTTCACTGTGTTTTTCTGAAATCCTTTCAGTGTGTGTGAAGATAAATGGACAAAACACATCCATCCCATTGGCTTGAATGAACAAAACACATCCATCCGATTGGAATGAAGCCTGAGGCACATCACTTTTTAGGTGCTGGTTAATCTGGATTCCCAGCTACCAGTGGCCATGGGGAGCAAATTACACAGGGTGCTGAGGGATAAAAACTAATGGCAGGAATGCTGGCTTGTGATACTGGAAGAAAAATGTAAGATTTTTAATGTCCATACAGAGCAGAAATTTTCAAATCTCATCCAAAAGTTCTCCCCACGCAGCAAAGAGCAGGGAAGTCAATTTACCCTGGATGGATGAAGCACTGAGTCAATTCTGCTAGGATTAGAACGTGTGGTTCAAGGGGATCCTACGTATTTTGGGTCTGATTCTTGGACCACCCAGATAGCTGGGAGGAAAGTTAAAAAAAAAAAAAAACAAAAAAAAAAACAATGAGAAAAGGATTCTATTTGGCAGAACTGTGGATCTGGATACCCTGTGTGCAGCTGACACCGTGCAGACAGATCTGCACAAACCAAAGGGCAGAACTGGGTGCTGTTACTCTCACAAATCTCAGATGTGCACATCACTCCCATGGGAGTGTGTGTGTTTTAGTGGGCTTTCTACATCCCTGGCTCTGACACTAAACCACATAAGTATGTTTTTCTTCTCTGTGCCAGACCAGTTTGAGAATTTGTGATTTTACACAATTTTCTGCCTTAGAGACTCTTGATTCCTGTTCTTTTATGTTTCACCATTGATATTAAATAGACAGCTAACAGTTAAAATTTAGAGCATTTCTCAAGGGTCAAACTTTTAAAGTGCCTGTGTTATTTCAGATCATAAATCCCAGTGTACTGGGTCTGGCTAACAGCATTTGAAAGTGGGTGTTGTGGGTTTCAAAATAGTGTTGACTCTTAGTGCTGGCTTGTCAAGTGCTGGTAATGCAAAGGCTCAATGGGTTTTTCAAACAAGCTGGATCCTATTTAAGGTCAAACTACTCCAACCTCTGTTGAAACTCAGGACACTAAAGCCATGTCTAGTAAAGGAGTTAAGTACCTAAAAATTCATAAAGTGGCTGGAGTGGAGTTAAGAAACATAGACATAGTAATGAGGTGCCTTGTGCATACTTGGAGCCCAGTGTGCATGCCCAGGCCACGCAGCTCCTGCAGAATCAATGGGGATGTTTTCTGCCCTGTCTCCTCTCTGTTGTAGAAGCACGCATATGGCAAATCTCATGGGAGGATGTGCTATGGAAAAAACATATTCTAGGTTTAGATTAAATCAGTTGGTCAGGCTTCATTTCAAGAGCAAGTTTATTGCATTCCCTGCTCTCACTTTTTTGGTGTGTATGGGGTTGGGTTTTGATATAATTGATCATGGTAGCTGATAGTGAACCAGGAGAATGTGAGCCTTTCGATGATTTTTTTTTTTAAGCAGATACTTGTCAGAGGGGAGGTGCCTTAGAGCATGGTAGGAGCTGTCCTTCTCCCTGAACAGCAGAAGGACCTGTACCATGGTTTCCCTGCTGCTGAGCACATGCTGTTAGATTAAATGTGAGAATTAGGCTCCATCACCACCTCCTGCCCTTTCTCTGGCTGCAGTGGAGGGCCAGTGTTTCTTTTGTGCAGGTGGAGCCTCCTCACAGCAGAGGTATTTCTTCCTGCACAACTCATTTTATCTCTTTCTCACACCTCTCCCTACTCTGCACACATGAGCCAAAGTCACTTATAACATCACCAGGGTGCAGTCAGGCAAGACTGAAAAAATATATGGGGGCTGTATAAAATGCAGTCACATTCAGCTTTTTGAGTTTAAGTGTCTCGGAGAAATAAATGTGCGTTCTTAAATCCAGAAGGGGCCTTTGAGATATTTTCCTTTTGATCCTGTGAAAGCATCCTGGAGAAAAATTTGTCTTATTCCTCTTGCCCCTTGACAAGAGACTTTCCTAGTTTGGTTATGGAGCTACTTACATGGCTTTTGATTTGCAAACCAGCTGCTGGACATGGTACCTGCTGATCGAATGCTTCATCTGAAAGCCTCTTAAGATCCCACAGAGTAACCATACATCCCAAAGTACCACTGGTAGAGCAAAGTCTACAGAGTGTGGTTAGTACATTAAAAATAGGAAAATTTTCAAGCTTGCAGCTGCGTTAGGGTGATGTTCTTACATGCACATTCTTGTTTGAGACTATTTGTCTTCACTGTGAGATAAAACACTTGATTTCATAGGCTGTCTTTCATTCTCACTCAAGTGAAGTATGGAATATTACAAGAGAAAACTGAATTGTAGATGACAGAAAACAGTGTAGAATGATAGGGTGGTGAAGGAATTAATGCATTCAGTCATCAAATCAGTAAGTTGAAGGAAGATCAATCTAATGAGCACTAGCAAGAAGGAGAAGATTTGTAGAAGATACATGAAAAGAAATGATAAGTTGATAATGCAGAGGGTCACAAAAGAAAGCGCTCTGGGCTAAAGGACAGTTTTTAAGCCTCTTCCTATTCAGGAAAACATGTAAGTGTATGCTTAATTAGAAATGCCTGTTTAGGTTTGTTGACTTCAGAGAAACTTAAATGCATGCTGTCCTGAGGAGAGTGCTCTTCTGAAGATACCACAGAATAGAAATGTTTACTAACATTTGTGGTTTTGTGCTGTAAAATTAGTTCATATTAGTAATTTTCTTGTGTCGATATGGACTTGGCTGTTGACTTCAGGCCTCTTACAGTAGTGGATTATTTGCTGGTATTCTCATGAAAGACTTCAGTTACGATTCTTCAGATGATTTTTGCAAAGTGTAAGTCTAGGTTTAATGAAGAGGAGCTCTCGAGCTATGGTGGTTATTTCCACACAGCATTGCTGTGACTCCAGCATGATCACAGAGGTCCCAGAACTGGTGTCAAGCAGGCAGTTTAGAGAAGTCCAGCCATGTTACCATGCAGACAAAATATCCTAGTGTCTGCTTCCTATGAAGACCAAATTTTCAAGGAATTACCAGTGTTTGAGGTGCTGCTTTGAGTAACTGATAACCACTCAGGTCAGACTCTGTTAGTCCTGTTGGTTTGAAAAGACCCTCAAGGAGTCAATGAAGTTTTCAGTTCTCTGGCCTCTGAAATGAGGCCTTTGCTGCTGTTTTACCCTGATTACAAGGCACACATTTTTTGATGACATCTTTTGGGGATCAGGGCACAGCATGAGAGTTCGTATACTGTAGGGATTAGGTCAGGGTGAATAATTCTCTTTTCTGTAGACCAGCTGGAAGGATTTTGCAGTTGGTTCCCAGGGAGAACTCATATAGAAGTTATTTCTGTTTTTCTCCTTTTTTCTAGTCCTCCAGCCCAGCTGATTATCTGTAAGAAGTATTGCTAGGAACTGATGAACAGTGAAGTATCTGCCAAGTTTTATCCAGTACATTTTAATACTTCAATAGTTACAACCTGTTTGTAACTATTATTTCTGACAGAAGTCTATAAACAGAGAAATAGTCATAGTGAAACCAGTTTAGCATACCCCAAACCACTTTATTCACTTGACAAAATAGTAGACTTCCAAAGCCGAATAGATTTCTATCCATCTTTGGAAAAGAAATTGTACACAAACAGATAACCCAACCACTTTTCAGGCTAAGTCAGAGAAATTCAAACCCTCAGTCAGGACATGAGATGACCAGAATGTAAGAGATTAAAATAGAATTGAGCCAGCTTAGCTATTTTAGAAGTCTTTTTTTTAAGGGTTCCAGAGGATCTTTACAGAGGACAAATACACTGGACTTTTGGGCTTTAGTGGATAGCAATGAAAACCACTTCATACTCCTCACCAGACCACCATCACGTGGCCTTGCCTAATGAGTCGGAGGGAAAGGCATTCTCCCACCAACACCACTTCCTCCATGTCCTGAGATTGTCTGCTCCAGGCTTGCCTAGGTCTTGACCTTTCTTGGCATGCAAGATCTAAACCTGGTATGACCCCAGACTTCCCTCCATCGTGTTTGGTTTGAATCCTGTCAGTGCCCGGATGAGTGGTACCAGAAGAATAAGAATCTCTTCAAAGAGTTGTTTGTTTGTTTGTTTAAGAGATGACTTCTGCCAAATGTGAAGAAGGTAGGAGCTCTGTGAGCTGTAACTTCTTTCCCTTCAAGTCCTGATGTGCTGCTGGAGCTCAGGATTCTGTCAGCCTGGTTTCTTCCTTGCTTGATCTCTTCAGAGCAGGGTTTGCATTTCTGGTGAATTATGTGACGGTTTCTGATAAGGATGGATGGTGAGCAGAGACTTCTGATTTCTGTGCAGACGTCACATTGCTTCAGGTATGTCACTCTGATGCAGCATATTGGGCGAGTGACCTTTCCCAGGCTGACTCAGTGAGTAAATGGCACAAACTGATGGACAGAAGATTCCTTAAGGTGCCTTGTGTTGAAGAGGGGCAGACTGTGCTCCCTCCTAAAGTCTTGCACTGGATGCAGTGGTTTCCTATCCCTTCATTTGGTTTTTGACTACGTTGCCAAACTGGACTTTTTCCAGGATCTGGTTTCTGTGATTGACTTCATTACTTTGTGTTTCATAAACCCAACCCTTCAAGCTCTGTGTTCTTTGGTGCTTTTTTTCCCAGGCAGGGCAATTTTGTGGTTCACACATTCACTAACAAAATTGCTGCAATCTGTGAACTTGCAGTGCAGTAAGGATTTGTGTGTACATGTGGAGGGTGTGTGGTGTCTCCCTTACTTAGAAGTGTAAGGTCTCAATCTAATCTCCTCCTGCTGTTACCATCCTCACTGGGGGGAAGCTGGGCTGAAAGTAATCTCCTGGCCTATAGTGCACCATGGTCTGCACTCTCCAATCACATCTGAGATTCAGTTGAAAGAGCCAGTGGTTTCCAGGAGGAAATCTTTGATTAAAATGAAACTGTAGACTTTTAGAAGCTGTTCTTGAAGGCTGAAGGTAGAAGGTGGACATGGTGCATTGCGGCTAGGCAATCTGGCGTCTTGGCAAATGTTACAAGAGCTTTTGTCTGCTTTGTTACAACCAGACAAATATGCCTGTAAAAGTCGATGAGTACAATAGCCTGAGCTGCATTTGTTGTTAATTTTTGACTTGTCAGACTTTTGTCCTCCTTTACTGAACAGCAGAATGAGAGCTTTCACGTGGGACTTTTGCAATTAAACATTTATCTCCTACCAGTAGGTCCTTATAACCTCTTGCACTTGCTCTGCCCCTCAAATACTCTATGACTGACCTTAGAAAATGGTTTGTGCATTCTTGTACCTCTTTTTCATTGGCAAGAAATTCTTTTATAGCAGGCATGAATGGTTGTATTAATCCTTACAGTTTTCATGAGTACCAAATGTGTACTGCATGCTGGGTAAGAGTAATTATATTGCCATTTGATTATGAACAGCTTTACTGTACTGTAATGTGACGTGCACAAAGGGAATTGTGAATATTGGCAGTTCGGATCTGCATAGTTGAATTTCCTTGGTTACTAATAGCACTTTAGATTACTTAAACCATAAAATATTTCTAAAATCCACTGTTTTCACCTGTTCCATCCTTTGCTTATTTAAACAAATCAGGCAGCTGATACAACTAAATAAAAAAGCCCCAAAACATGCAAAGTGCAAGATCTTGAGTTCTACTTTCAAAGTAAACTCCAAGATAGAATTTCTTTTGTCGAAATCCTGTCTACAGTCTTTTCCTACAATGAAGGTATGTAAGAGCTTACACCCCACTGAAATCAACTTGAGATGCAAGTGCAGAAAGATGACTGATGGGACTTTCAAAAACTTCTACCATGGAAGACCTCACTACTGGGATTTCAGCGTAGCTTTGATTGCCAGGCTTGGTGTGTTTGCACTGAGTTGTCTAAAACGAGTAAAGAAATCCACTGCACCTGAGCAGTGGATTTCTCATTTTCAGACCATAGCACAATGGCCCTGTGTTTGCCTTTTCCAAAACCAGAGAGAAATGTTTAAATAACATTTTGTGCTGAATTATTAAAACTGATGGAAATGTTTTCATTAGAATTTGAGTGTGTTTAATATCCCTTCTCTTGAATTTTAAATAGAACCAATACTTGGTGACTTAATTGTCCAGCAATATCTCTTTTTAAGATTTTTGCCTTATATTAATAAAATGAGTGTATTTACATAGTTCCAACCTAAGCACATCTCGTTTTACTGACTAATTACCTCATTTAAAGGGCACACACTGTTAACACCTTTTGGCTTGCCTGAGATTTTGCATCATGCTACATGCTGAATCCCATAGTGAACTTTTTCTTATGCAAAAGATAAATCATGTTCTCTATCCTTCTTGATAAAATGTTTTTTAAAACCCCTCCACAACTCTCTGGTCATTTTAAACTGTCCCTATTGCATTGAGGTTGTGTTCAGATTACTTAGATGACCATCTCAGACAGAGTGGAGCTGCTGCTGTGGAAAGCTGTGGCTGTCACCTGTGAGTTGAGCACCTGCAGTTGCCCATGCAGCTGTCTCTTCCTCAGGTCTGCATAGTTTGAGTGTGCACAAACAGGGCTGGGGGTCTCATCGCTCTCACCACTTACATGCCACATACGCTAGTTTTTTATGAGATGCAGGAAGGGTGATTTTTGAGGTTGGGGAGTGATGTGGGTCGTCCCGGATCTGCAGTACAAGAGGCACCAGAACTCTTAGTGTTAGGAGGATGTCTGGGGGCCTTTGCCAGCACTGATGCTGCAAAAAACCCCATTTTTCAGGCAGCACCCCAAATCCTACTGCAGTTCCCTGGAAAGGAAAACATAAAGAGTGGCTATTGGAGCATTAAGAAAAGAAACAGCTTCAGTCACTTGGCATCAGCCTGGTGCTTCTGGGAAGTAGATGTGACATTTGAGGTCAGGTTGGCATAACTTAAGGGTCAGTTGAAGACTGGAGGCACTGAACTTCCTACTTTTACCCAGCTGAGCTTAGTGCCCAGTTTTTACCTGAGTTGAAGGAAGGTCTGGGGTATCTAATACTCATGGAGGCCCCGTGCAGGCAGAGAGGCAGGTGAGAGCAGTGGCCAGGCAAAGTGAGGCCATGGCACAGCCCTAGGGATAGAAGCCACTGGAAGGGTGGTGGCATGGTGGTGAGCTGCCTGTGCCCAGGCCTCCTCTCCTGCCAGGCTGGTGAGCACCAGACCTGCTGGACACCAACAGCCACGGTGGATACTGGATATGCAGGGCTGGGTTCTTTGGAAAGGCCATGTGCGTGTGTACATCACTCTCAGCTACAATGACAACGGCTCTTTGAAATGCTTTTCTGCATTTGCATTTACAAAAGCTGGATAAGCCTTTTTAAAAAAAAAATCTGATAAGTAGCAGGCAATTGAATTAACCACTGTTGACTGTATTGCTGTCTCTTAACAAACTCCATCTGCATGGTCTCCCTTTGTAGACACAATTTTATAACTTAATTTCCCTACCAAAACATCAGTGTTTACTTAGTAAGAAATCTGTTCTTTGTCAGCTTAAAACAGTGATTTCTTTATTACCACTCTGCGCAAGGAATGACAGCACAGAGTTGGCACTGGAGCAAGTCTGGTTGAGTCTACAGCGTTGTAATGGAAACAGGGTGAACTGAGGGTCAAGTATAATGGGATTTGTATACAGAAATGTGTCTGCATAAGAAATAGCTGCATGAGATAAGAGAATGAAAGATGAGGCCCACAGGTCTCGCATTGCATGGTGTTGGGAAGGAGGTATTGCTGTAGGTACACAGCAGGCACAGGAGATGGGGTTACCTCTGCACCAGCACAGTGAAGTTCCCTAAATCACAGCTGGTGCCTGCTCCTGCACCAGCTGATGTTGGTGGGTGTAGGATGGATTGGGGCGGTCATTGGGGATTACTCTAAGAATGTTTTAACTGATTTTGGGAAGCACAGGGTCAGTGAGGGGTTTTCAAGCTATTACAATCTGTGGCCTCCCTACAAAATTTCTAGCAGAGTTGTTAAACATAGTATAGTGAATTTGGCCTGAATAACAAGAGGCTTGCAGAGATTTTTCTCTGTCTTTCACAGCCCCTAAAAGAGTTTTCAGTGTTTTCCAAGAGCTTTGCAAACCACAGGTTGAAAAGCATTACTGTAAACTTTCAGCAGTAAACAGCTGGGGAGCATCAGATCCCTATTCCTTCCTTGATAAATGTGTTATATTTTCCTACGCCGTTGGAAAACTGAAAGAATAGGGGAGCAGCTGTAGTCAATGATACCAATGGATCTGGGAGCAAAGGAGTTTTGCAAGGAAGGTTTTCTCGGTGGTTACGTGGCAGATGAGATATGAAGCACTTCATCTTTTCTTACCATGAGATGATGTTTTCAGGGGTGAGGGAAGCATCCTGGCTCCTTTGAAGTATGTTCAAGTTGTACAGTGCTGGGGTTTTACCATAGGACTGGGCTTTTGTTTTTTGGTTTTACTTTCTCCTGCTGTAGAGCCTTCCTCAGTCTTACATTGCAGGCTAGAGCTGGTAGAAAATTGCCAGCTCTGTTTGTTGCAGACAACTGGGGAGAGAGACTCTGCTTTCTCTGAATTATTTGTGCTCAAATTTTCCCTATGAAAAATTAACCCTAGTGGAATGCTGTCCAGATTTTAAAAAAACATTTATGTCTCATTCATGTTCATTTTCTTTCTAATGTTAAAAAAAATAGTAGAAAGGAAAAGTGATAGGTTAAAAAGAAGAAATTAATGTTGAAGTGCTGATTTATTGTTAATTCTCTTATTTTGTACAGAAAACTGCAGATACTTGGAAAAAAAGAGAAAAGCTTGTTTGGAATAAAAAGGGTTTATTTCCTACAGTCATATCAGTGAAAAACTTTTACCTAGTTCTGCTCTTCACCTTATAATTGCTTGCTTTTCAGCATACTCGTTGCAAAGCAAAGGCTGGTTAGATCAGCCAGTCTGCTGGATCAGATCTTATATTACATCTTGAGCTCTTTGAGTGCCATTAGCATTTCCTTTTAGAAGTGAAGAAATATTGACAGTTTGGTAGGTTATCTCGCATTTTACTGCACGTTAGGGCACTTCAAAGTCTTTATATAGTGATGGGAGCTGTCATGAAGTAGATGTGAAAAGGGCCTCTGGTCCAACTAAACCTGTCAGCAAAAAGATTTAGGGCAGATGGTTATTATTAGAAATCAATGTATTTATTATATATTGTTCAGGAATATTTCCCTTTGGAGGTTACTGAGAGTGCTGTTGCTGTTTAAAATGTGTCAAATGCCAGTAAAATTAATTCCTGCAGAAAACACAGGGAGCCCCAACCAAAAGCTTTGTTATTAGGGGAAGGCACATCTCTTACTCCTTTGTGCTGTGATGCACCAGAGGCAGGTACACACACAGCACACCAGCAGAGTGCCTGGCATGTGTCTGTGTGTGTGAGAGATGTATTTCTGTGCTGCTATCACAATCACCTTTATGTATTGATGGAGCTCCTCTGTCTGCTGTGTCTGGAAAGGCTTTGTAGAGATTTGTGCTGTACCTGTTCCCATTTTGTTATATTCCCCTTTGTAAACGATGGGGTTTGGTTACTTCCAGTTAGTTACAACAGCTTACTGCTGCTTAGGGCAAGTGTGTCATCTTTCTAAGGCTTGAACACCAGTGGTTTTCCCTGTACTGTAGAAAAGAGAAGCAGGACATATCAGAGTTTTGTAATTAATTGGATGTAGGTTTTCCTTCCTTGGTGTCTTGTTTAGCTATAGGTTTTAAGTTGTAAGACCTTGGATTATGGGAAGAGGACAAAAAAGGAGCATATTAGCAGAAACATTAATGCTGGAAGTCGTTGTCCTGGAACAACGATTCATTTTCCATTCACCCTGTGATTTACAGCACATTCCAACCAAGTGATTTGGCTATGGTCTTCTGGCATAACATTGTTTGCCCTTTCCCTGACATTTTGCATATAAAGAAAAGTTATGAGCTTCTTGGGCATTCAAGGTACCAGGAAATGCACGAGTCTACCTAATTTGTTAACATGAAATTATAGATGTCAGACACAGACTCTGTTAGTTAACGTTGGTTAGAGTAATGCTGCAGCCAGTTGATTGTATTACAGTCATGATGAAGAGGAATGGTCTTTTTTTGCTTTTCTGGGATATGACAGATATGGAGCCAAGGCAGATTTAAAGTGTAATGAATGAATAAGCATTTTCTGTGGTTTGCCTGACTCTTCCATGAGCTTCATTGCTGTGGTGTTGCTGCCACTACCTTTCTCTTGCCTCAGAGAGTGTTGCCATAACATGGAAACAGACTTTTCCACAGCAGCATAGGAATGGTCTTTTAAATGCTAAACCCTTCTGTAGCACTTGAATGTTATAACCTTTTAAGGGAGAGAAGCCTCCACCCAAAAGTAGCATAGGAAGAAGACACTGGGCAGGGATTCAAAAACTCAGATGTCTTCCCCACAAACATGCACTTCCATTTGTTTTCCCAAGCCCAATGTCTTCACAGCTACAAGCAAAGTATTCACTTGAAAGTGCTAATATTCTCAACATGTGTCCCAAGGGAAAGCAATGAGATGCAGAGAAATGGCTGTGTCACATCTGACACATCTCTCTAACACTCATTTCCCACATCCCCACACCAGTGTTGACTCCTGTGAGATCTCCCTCAGCTCTGCCATCAGAATATGGTCTGTGTCTACACTTCTCCCCATCTTTTTCCCCACTGAGTCCCACCTGGCTTGCTCCTTCAATCAGCTATGCCACTGCCCAGTCTTCATCCCCTCCCCACCCTGACCCTGCAGCATTTTGTCACCCCAGCTCTCAAAATTTGTGACTACTGGAATCAAGTTCTCATGCCTGGTGGTTTCAACCTGAAGCTCGCATGCCTCCAGGTTTGCATTCCTCCTTGGGTTTGTTGCCTTTCACTGGGTCCTGCACTTCTATCCATGCTTTCCTTCATGCCTTTTCTCTCACTTTCTTTCTTCTCTCCCCCTCAGCTACCTTCCTTGAAGTTCCCCTTCTTAAAATATGCTTCTTCTCTGAAGGCTTTCATCATTAATTTCTCAAGAAACTATCTTAGAGCCTCATCTGCTGCGCTTTGATTTATTCGTTGTACAGTTTTTTTGGCAAGTATCTCACAAGAACTGAGCTGGTCATCCTTCTGCCTCCATTCCTAAAGGAAAGCTTGTGTGAAAAGGTGGGCTTTCAGAACTTAAATTAAAAGATCATGTAAGTAAGATAATTGGATAAAAAAAAATTATATTAGGATCTGAAACAGAGTGTTTACTTGCTTTGATGTGCTTTGGGAACATATGTCTGCACAGTGGGTTGTGTGGCTGATTAAGTATAAAACAATCCAAGAAAAAATCACCATTATTAGGCTTAAATCAAAGATCTCTCCCTAAGACACTAATTTGATTTGGGTTTGAAGGTCCCGTATCAACCCTAATGTCTGCCTTTGATGTCTTGCTTCTTTGTGTGTTGTATAATGGAGGGCAACCTTACTTACAAAAATTTGCAGTTTTCTTCCATTTTAAAAGCAAATATTGTTATTGTTGTTGTGTTGCAGTTGTGGCTACAAATGTCAGCCAATATGAGACCCTTGTTGTGGTAAATGCATCACAAATGCAGTGAGAAGCCATATGTGGTCAGGAGAGTTTTTAGTCTGAGAACCAATTCCTATGCTCAGGCTCCCAAATTTGCTCCCTGCAAAAGTTGCCCCTGTCCCCCCTGAGGCTGCCAACAACCTGTGAGCTTAAAAACATTGTTAACTTATGGTGGAACTTAGATGAAAAAGGGCTTCAAGCTCTAAACCAAAACACTTTTGATTTCATTATTAAAAATAATATATATCAGGTGAAATCAAATAGGTTGTTTGATTTGTTCTTTGGTTTAGATATTTGAAATATAGGATTGAAGTCAGATATGTTTGAATATGGAATCATCTTTCAAAATGAAAAATAAAATATGTTTACCACTGTTTTTTCCCACTTTTGCAAAAAAAAATCTTTTTCTTACCTGGAGCAAGTATTTTAAATTGCTCATATGCTAGAAGTAGCATTGTCTAAGGGATGGGGAAATACCATGCAAAGAAATTGTGCCTGCCTTAGATTATGATATTGCATAGATGAAAAACATAGAGGAGTTGTGTTGGAGACCTGTTCTTGTTGCTCCTCCCATTGGTGGCAGGTTTTCTTTGATTTCAGTAGTACAAGATTAGACTTTAGGCATGACAACTACCATTGCCAATGGATGTGGAGTAGGATTTTCATAGTGTCTACCTAAATCCTTCTCAAAGCGCTGCCCAAACCACAAATTCACAAATAAGGGATTTCATATTCAGAGATTTTTATGTGTTAAGGCCCAATGGAATTACCACAGTTATCTGATCTGACATCTGCAACACTGGCCACAGGATTCCTCTCTGTAATTTCTACAGTGGGAGAAATTACTATTTCCTACTATAAGAACTCCATACCTTGCAGTGCATTTAAAGCCCATCTTTTAGAGAAGCATCTAGTTTTGCCAGACAGTCTTATTTGCAATGCTGAATTTACCAGTTCCATCCATAAACCCATCTAATGGGAACTTAGCATTGTTGATAAAAGTATCTTTTTAAATAGATATTTTACTGTTATAAATATTTTTTAAATTATTATTTTTATGCATTCTTATTTGCTCAAAGACAGGTTTGAGGGGAAAATAGAAAATACAAACTGCATCAAACACGCCCATTAAATTTCTGCAAAAAAACTGTAACAATTTTTGTTCAGATTCACAATCTCTGTAACATAAGTGAGAGCATTAACTGCTGAATTAGAGATGGTAGCTCTGATTTTCTATATATTCACCTTTACAAGTATGAAAAAAAATTATTAACCTTCTTTTAGAGCTGAGAAGATACAGGGGAAAAATATATTACTTGTGCTGTGTATCCCGATGGAGCGGGGGCTGTCTCTTGAGTCCCCATCTCGATCTCTTTGTAGAGGGACACATAGGCTGGCTCTCCAAGTTGATGGTCTTATATTCGATCATCGGGTCACTTTCCTGGGTAACTATTAACTTGTTGTAGTGCTAGCAGAGCTGGGAAGCCCAAGTGATTCCCCATCACCTCATTACCAGGCTGTCCTGTGCGCCGTGGGCAGGGAGAGGCAGCTGCAAGGCAGCTCCTGCGGCACATCCTCTGCTCTCCGAGCTGAAAACACGGCAGGGAGGGAAGTCTTTGTGAATGATCAAATGCCATGTGAATTTGATAGTCATGGCCCAGGTTTGACCTCTGGAAGTTACCTTGTTTTGAGGGACCTTGCAGGGTTTGATCCTCAGGGTATCGCACAACTATTGCGACCTCTCGCCCTTCCTGTTGTAAGGGACTTTAAATCAGAAATAAACAGAGGTGAAGCTGAGGGGCTGGTGAGAGCTGTTTAGACTGAATCATTTAGCATGAATCCTGGGGCACTTTAGGTTTCCTGTTGAATACAACTTTGGCCTCCCATCCATACAGTGTCTGCCATGAGAGTAGTCCAATTTTCAGTCATCTATATGGCTTTCCTCTACCTCCTTCAGACAAAGATGGTGTTCTGGGTACACAGGACTTGGAAAAACAGGCTAGGAAGTTTTATGTAAAACAAAACAGAAGCAAGGGGTTTTATGTGAGGTTTAAAAAGGGCTATTGGCTTTAAAAGCTTTTTTTAAATAGCAAAGCTCTACCAGGGTATGATACCCTCCCCATGAGTACTTCTGTTCCTTGCTTCCATGTCTCTTTAGCAGCTATGTATTTCTTTATTGTAGAACAAAACAATTGCCTTCAAGTGTCCATATTCCGTTAAGCATATGGAAAAGTATTCAGCCCTTTGTTTTCTGCAGAATGAATTTATTTGTCACATAAGTATTAATTTAGACTAGTCACGGAACATTAATGCTTAGTAATTGTCCGCATTTTTCTGGGGTTTATTTAGCCGATGGGGATTATTTCAGAAATGTGCAACTTCTTTAACTGTTACATTCATTGGTGAGTGCCCCTTGCAGAGGCTGCAGACTCACAGCAGTGGCAAGATGTTGCCTCATCTCTGCCATGCAAGATTTTGGGATTGCTGATGCATGTCACTGAGGAAGAGCGGGAAAAAGCCACCCCAAGGCCCGTTTCATAGCAGCCAGCCCTGGTTTTGCCAGTTCCTGAGGTTTTCCTTTCCCAAGAGCCCAGCCCAGTTCCTCAGAGAGGATGCTGCTCCTTGCCATGGGACCACAAGGGTTCTTTCTCTGCACTGCACCCATCAGTGGCATCACAGACAAGCACCTGCCAGGCTCCAAGGCACACACAGGAGAATGGTGCTCTGCCTCACTGAAAACCACGGGCTGGGGTTTCTTTGCCTTGGTTTTCAAAGGAAACTGCCAGCTCCTTCCCCCAGACTTTGGGATGAGACTGCAGAGCTTCAGATGAGCTGTCACTCCTTTCAGCAAAACCCAAGAGGCAAGAAAATTAAGCAGATCTGTTTTCCCCAGTGAAGGACTGGTTCAGAGTGACCAGCTCCTGGGAAACCACCAGAAGTCTCCCAGTGTCCCACAGGCAGTGTGTGCCATGTCTCAGATGCTGGTATCTCTCCTTTTGCTGATTGTGCTCCTCTGCTGTCACGTGTTACCGCTGCCCCACTGTTCTACTCTGCAGGTGGCTGAAGCCATGTAAATTGTGCCAGGATTTCTGCTCTCCCAGAGGGGTCATCCACTGCACTGGTAAAGACCTGCTCTGTAAAGCCTTTAGTAGCTTGTATGCCCCTAGCAGCACCATGAGGCCCTGCAGCTGTTAGGTGGCATCAGGCAATGTCTCCCACACCTCAGTGTCTTCCTCTGTTCAAGAGCAGCAAAGGAAGAGCTACTCCTGAGTGGGGGAGGAAATTAATCCAGGCTCACGTGCTTCGTCAGAGATGCAAATTGCTCTACAAGTCCTGAGCATTAATTATAGAGCCTGGGCTTCTCACTGGAGCCGTGGGGAAAACAGGCCCCTGGCTCACATTAAATTTAATGGCGTTTGGACACCCAATTCCCTTAGCCTATTTGAAAACCAGAATCCCACTTTCTCCAGATACAGATGTGGTCAGGTGAAATCCCTCATCCCACTGCAGACAGCAACATTTTTACAGCATTGTGTTCAGCAAAGCCAGGAGCTCTCCCTCAGGTGGGGGGGTGTTTTGCCCATGCTATCTGTGGGATCCAGGAAAGAAGCGGGGAGTGACATGGATAGCAGAGGTCTAGACAGGGAGCTCTATGGACAGGCTAAAGAATGCAACCTGCCGCCATGGTTTCATTGCACAGGCTGTTTCACCACACCAAGCTGAAGGCTGTCCCACTGGCTGGGTCTGGGGCATTGGTGTGGAGAATTCTGCATGCCCTGGATGTGAGCTGGACATGGGGACAGACCTGCCTTCCCCCAGCACTGCTTCATCTCTCATCCACTGCCTCTAAAGAGCTGGATGTGATGATTCTCCTCTGCAAGGAGCAGACATGTGAGGATACAGCTGTCTCTCACTGTGTACTTTCAGTGCCAATGCGATGGCTCAGTGTGGGATGAGATACGAAATAATGCAACTGGGAAAAATGTGCAGAAAAATTCAAACCTTTGAGGAGTTAGGAGCCAGGGGACACTCACCCTTGGCTGAGTGAGTTGTTCCTGGTAGGCAGCTCCTGGAAGCCACATTATTTTGCTACATGCTGCATGGTGGGATGTTGTTTTGCTAGAATTGTATGTGTACAACAGTGAGAGGTGATCCCTGCCTGGGAGGGCTCACAGGAGCCAGACCTTGATGGAAGTATGGCTGTCCTAGTCCACAGATGGACCAGTGAGCAAGGACAGGCTTTAAGCAGTGCCATAAGGAGCTGCCTGCTCTCTAGCCCAGCCTTTGTGCACAGGGCCAACCTCATGTTCAAACACCAGCTGTGTTTCCAGCTGCGTGCATTTTGGGGAAATTCTTGATCTTTTTCCCAGTGTTACCTCTTTGTTCAGGGTGGAGTTTTCCTATTCTGAGGGACTTCAGCATTTCTGCCTAATTTAGCACAGAGAAAATGAACAGCAAACCCTTCATATTGTTATACGCATTTTAGATGTCAGCCTCACAGTTTGATCAGCAGAGGCTCCAAAGGCTCATAAACCTGGTAATGCATAGTTCCAGGACTGCATCAAAGAAGTTCACAACCCTTTTGGGAGAAGCTGTGAGTACTGATGAAAGAGGGAACTTATTGTATATGTAAGAAAACTTCTTTCATGGCTTATATATTAAGGCAGGCTCTGTGGTCCAGGGAAGATTGGGGCTGCTTTTAATTTACATCGCCCCTCACTTATATTAAGTCTTCGTCAGAAGAAAAATTAGTCAGATGTTTTCTTAATGACATCATTTTTTTTAATCCTGTTTCATTTTTTCCAGATGAGGCGGTGGAGATTATTAGAAATGAATTGAAACTAAATCTGGAACAGAGACTTTGATTCACTTCTCCCTCCTCCCCGGTAGAAATAAATTGGTCGGCTCCGTGCTCGGGTGCCTTTATTAGCAGCCTCGACAGAAACCAGCCCCAGCGGCCTCGGCTGCAGCTTCCTGAGCTCGCCGCCGCCACGGCTGACGTCATGGCGAGAGGCACCAGAGAGTGACTTTGGCCACCCCATAATTTTGGTAATGGAAGGCCATGGCAAAACAGATGGGGAGGTTATGAGGTCTGAAATAGCCGCCATGCCATCATCAGTTTGTCTTTCAGTGTCATGAAAGAAAACAGGGCCGATGCTGGTAGGTGTTCGTCTGGCAAAACCCTGGCCTGGGTCTGATGAGCCACCTGTTTTGGTGGCTGTGCATCTCCACAAAGCCTTTATGTGTGATGGGTTTTCACTGCCTGGTATTTCACACCACCAAGCCACAGAGTGCATTGCTACAGGAAAGTACTTTGAACTATAAATATTTCAGAAAGCATTTAATTTACTACCCATCAGTAGAAAGTCACAAAGCCACAAGGTTTACTAATTTATCAGAAAGACAGAGAAACACACAGAAGATCAAACAAAGACAAACATGCTTGTTAAATTGCTGAATAAGTCTGCAAAGCTTATATTACATTTTTGTGTGGTTTTGTTGACATGCAAGTATTACAAAGAAATTAAAATGCACCTGAACTGTTGATAAGGCAGGGTGGGACTGAGATCCTGGGGTGCTGCTGGTATGTCAAAACTGCTCAGACCATCAGGTTTGTGGTTGTCTGTGCATGGAGAGACAGATCTTGCATGCAGTCACTAATGGCATATTTGGATAGTCTTAGTGAAGGGCCTTTGTAATACCCTCCCTTAGATCAGCCCACGTCCCAGATCCCTGACCTCCAAATCCTTGTTGTCTTCTGTGCTCAGGGTGCAGCCCCATGGGGTGCACATCCATCTCCCTCAGCTTTGCCAGAGCACCCAGCCAGGGACAAATACTGTCCCTGCTGTGACCTGTGTGTCAACACCAGCTCTGCTTCCAGCAGTCTGTGAGTACAGAGAGAGCTAATACAAAGCAGATTTTGCTCTTTTGTTTTGCCTAATGACAGCTCTGCCTCTTTGGTGTCTAGCTCAGATTTTCTGCTTCTCAGGTCAGGGTGAGTAGCTTTTTCTCCTTTGCACCCTCTGTGGTTTGTCTAAGAGGCTGGAGGGTACAGTAGAGCACGTGTCTGGGAGAAGTCTGCAGACTTTCTCTTCTATCCTTGTTCACCCTTCAAAAAAACTGCTTAAACACTGAAACATGCATGTGACTTTTTTGTTACCTGCTGAATCCCTCAGTATTTACTGGCTTTATTCTCAGGTAGCACTTGGCCTGAGGAAGATCTGAGGGATTTAAGAGAGGCGGCCCCCAGAAAGCATGCAGTAAAACCTCTCATGAACTTTTGCCCTCTGAACAGTACCACCAACCTGTCAAGGAGGTTTGTGCTGGCCATGATGGACGCAGGAGGTGGGGCTGCTGCACCAGCCTGGCCAAGCCACGCATGCTGGGCTGAGCAAAGCACAACTCAAGATCACATAAGTTCTCCTTGCAGCATTTCCATCCTTGCACAGACTGCCCTGTCAAGGGCTTTCTGCATGTGACAGCACTAAACATCTGGATATCCAGGGGCAGTGAGGAGCTTGCAAACCCCAGGTTTGCCTCAAGTATTGCTGTGTGGCCAGCCTCCCTGTGCAAGGAAATGGGATGGGATCTCTAGCACAGGGTGTGTTCCATGCCTCCTCTATGTGCAGGCTCTTCTAAAGCAGTTTGTGCCCCTTTCCACAGCAGCCCAGTTGGGATGAACCACCTTGCACAAATACATATTTAGAGCAACACTGGTGCGTGTCTGCAGGAAGCTTGGGAACTTCAGACTCTGCGTATGCCCCACTATGTGCTTGAACTCCTCTCTTGTGGGTGAAGGTGGTGGAACAGGACAGAGAAGGGAGGCAGGCAGTTGTGCCTGCTCTGGATAGCTGTGACTGACAGCGTCTCTGTTTTCCTTCCCAGGCCTCCTCCTCTGAGCGGCAGCCCCGTCATCTCCGACATCTCCCTCATCCGCCTGTCTCCACACCCTGCTGGGCCTGGCGAGTCGCCCTTCAGCCCAGCCCACCCCTACGTGGCACCCCACATGGAGCACTACCTGCGCTCCGTGCACAGCAGCCCCACGCTCTCCGTCATCTCTGCTGCCCGGGGCCTCAGTCCTGCCGACGGTAAGACACTGTGCTACTGGTACTGCAGCGGTCTTGTAGCTCACCAGGACTGAAATTCCCTAAGACCCGGGGATTTACAGCTGCAAAGACTCCACAGATGCTCTCTGAAGTGGGAGAGCTGTCTCTTTTTGTTGGTTTTTTTTTCTTCCCCTTTAACTACACATTTGTTTTGCATCATCGCACTGAGAAAGCAGAGCGTGAGAATAGCTATTACTGCTGGATCATATTATAAATATTTTGCTTAAAGTAAGTTCCTTTCTGCAGCACTCTCTTTCTCTCTTAGGAGCTCCCCTGTTCTTACGTCTCTACTGGGACCCAGCTTTCCCCAGAGAGGGTCACAGTTGTTCTGGCTGCTTGGCCTGGCTGAGACTGATGTTGCAGAGGAGACAACGCCAGCTGGGTTATCCCCCCTCTTGGCTTTGTGTCTGGGGTCGGCGTGGCTCCTCAGTGAAGGCGAGGGGCCATGCTTTCTTTCTCCTTACTACTGAACTGCTCTGCAGCAGCCTTCAGGGAAAGATGTGTGGGAGGTTGGTGGTGGGTGCAGGCAGAGGTGATCATGCTCTCTGAGTCCTACCAGACCCCATGTTGGGGAGCTGGGGACAAAGACATCCAACAGGGAAAGGGGAAAATGCACAGCACTGCTTTCACTTGGCAAGGTGTAAGTTATGCCTTGGTTTGTCAGAAGAGCTTCATTACACAGTTGCAGGTGGCTGGCTCAGTGCCCAGGGCATAGCTGGGGACGTGGTCTCTGCATGCCCAGCAAACCCCAACATCCCTCTGCTCCCAGGCTGCTGCAGGGGCCAGCACTGCAAAGTACACCAGAGAGCAGCAAGGCCCCTGGATTAGTGTCTGGCAGCATAAAACTATATTGTATGGCTAGAGCAACATCACTGTAGTGATGGGGACATGCATATGTCTTCTTCTTCCCTCCCCCTAAAACGTCATCCAAACTCTCAGGCACCCACCAGAGAGAGGTCTGATGGCTTCTGTGTGTGTGTTCTGCCCTGTTGTCTCCTTCCAAAACCAGTTTCATTGTTTGCTGTGGAAGAAAGGCATTGTGTTTTGGGTTGCTTTTCTTCTCCTCCTTTTTTTTTTCCCCCCTTGTTTAAGGTGGTGGTAAAAAAGTCAATGGGGCAAGCGGGTGGGGAGCCAGGTTTGAAAAATTACAGCTGGGAGAAAGTGAGTGTAATTGGCTTTGGCAGCCAAAATGGTTTTATGCTGCCAGACACTAAACCTAGCTCTATGCATTAGACCTTGGCTTTAATTTCCTCACGCTGCTATCGGGAACTGGGCTGCATTTGTCTTTCCTTCCTAATAGGCAGGGATGTTAATGCTGACAGGGTTACTGCTGTCGGCAGCCTGGGCCCTCTCCCCCCCTCCCAGGGGTGCTGGCTGCGTCCGAACGGGAGGATTATTAGAAGGGGGAACGAGAGATTGTTTATAAATTTGCGGAAATGGAGGAATGCAGAGGCCCCAGCCTGGTCTCCTTTGTCCACAGAAGCACGCCCAAGCGCACGTCATGCGCGCCCTACACGGAGCCGTGCGGCCGGGGCTGGCGGGGGGCGCGGGGGGAGACAGGGCCAGCCTCAGCTCCGAGGTCTAACACTGCGGTGGGAACCTTCTCCCCATGTTTCTCTCCTCGCCTGCGGCTCCAACAGTGGCCCATGAGCACCTGAAGGAACGAGGCCTCTTCGGGCTGCCCCCGCCACCACCGGGAGCCAACCCTGCTGACTACTACCACCAAATGACGCTGATGGCCGGCCACCCAAACCCCTATGGGGACCTACTCATGCAGGGCGGGGGAGCAGCCAGCACAGCCCACCTCCACGATTACCTCAGCCCTGTTGATGGTGAGTAGCAGCTTAGGTTCTTCCTGGCATGGCTGAAATTTTGGGGTAGATGGATGGGACTGCCCTCCAGGTGGATGCTGCTGTACATGGTCACTCTGCTCTTCTGGAACCTTTGGGTGCTGCGCTATAATTTTTGGCTTAAAAGGCCTCCTCCTTCCATAGATGTATATAAAATATACATAACTTAAAACATGTACATTCTTGTCTCTTAGGGAGGGTGGCATGGCTGTAGTATGGGTAGGAGATGGGCTGGACCAGCAAGCTGGGCATTGCTGCTGTCCTGCTGCATTGACCACGGGTGACCAGGGCATGCCTGGGGACAAGCTTCATCTCCAGCTCCCCATCCCACCCCGTGTTTTGCCTGTTTGGTGTCTGGGGCGAAGGCAGGCCATGTCCATGCAAAGCTGTGCTAGGCACAGTGGACTTCTCATCTTGGTTGGGACCTCTCAGATCCACAAGGAGAGAAAATACCTGAATGGGGAGACACAGTGGAAAGAATATAATAGTACTTTGTGCAAGGAAACAGAAAAAACAGGAATATGGTGTTTTCTGGGTGTTATAAACCCAGAAAGCTCTCGCTTCCAGCTAAATTAAGAAGAAATAGAATCATGTTAGGCACTGTAGTGCTGAGTCACCCCTGACGGCTGCCCTGGGAAGAGTCTATCTGAAAGCATATATGAGGTCCAAATGATTTTTAGAGCTGTTAGAAATGTCTTTCCTTTCACTTAATGTTACATCTTGCAAGAACTGGGGTTGTACAGATACTACAGAGGACAATTTGGGGATTATTTCTGCTGCAAGAAAGAGAAGTCTTAGCTCAACTTTGTGTCTGTTTCCTGGGATGTCTTTGGATTTGCCTATGGACCATTACAGTTTTTGAAGTGGAGATCTGCATCGTTTCATTACTGCTTCAAAGTTTCTGTTGTTGAGCTTTTAAGATTAAAGACTTTGTGGTCTTGCTGCTTCATAAAGTGACTGGTTTAGAATGATAAAAGCTGTTCTGGCTGTTCACTGATGGGAGTTTACAGATACTTCTAATGGAAAAACAGTTTCTCATCTGCGGCTGCTGTGGAAGTTTTACCTGAACAGTCATTTTGTGCTGCCAATTCCTAGATTAATTTGGAACCTGGATCCTACTCTGAGAGAGAGAGAGAGCACAAGCTCCTTGGTACCATCCTGCCCTTTAACACCCAAAATACATCCCAGGCTTCTCGGCTACAAAGCAGCTGGTCAGTAAGACTGCTCTGTCTTCTCTCCCAAGGGTTAATGCCTGTGGTTATAGCAGATGGGTGCAAACGAGCCCTGCCAAGTTCTCCTCGGGCTCATGAACGAGACTCCTTCCTCCTTGCCTCCTTATTAGTCCATCTCTGACCAGCAGTGCCTCACTGAAGTGCCAGATAAACAACCAGTGAGGGAAGCAAACACAACTGTTTTCATGGTGGTACAGGCTGGCTCCCAGCACTTCAAGATGCTCATCCTCTGGTTTGCTGAAGATCAATCTTTATCTGAGGTACTGAGATACTCCCCTTGGCAGAAGACTCTTACACTGTTTGCCTTCTCCTGAAAACAACTCTACAGTGAATCATGTATCAAAGGTCTTGTTTTCATGCAGCCAAGCTCATAACCATGATTCACTGCAGAGCCAGGGCTCACCAAGCATTTATTATGATCTTTTGGAAAAGCTTTGTTGGTGATTAACTGGAAAGCCTTTTCTGGGTTTTTTTTCTGCATGAGATGGAAACTTTCAAACATTACGAGAATGTGACATGAGACACTACTTTTTTTTAAGAATGTGTAAAGGAGCACTAGTCCAGTACCAGTCTCTGGTCTGCATGCCTAGGTTTATCCATCACCCAGAGAAAAGAGAGAACTGTACATTATTAAGGCAGAGAGTAAAATGGATGGCTCTGAAAAGCTGGATGAGGAGACAGTGTCTCCTTCTCTTTTTAGAAAGTTATTTCAAAAATTTAAATCATCAGGGCCTAAGTAAATAGTTGAAGAGATAATTTAATAAAGCATCCTCTTATGGTGTTTTTCTGAGACAAGAATATCAGTAGCACACATAAACCCCCAGTGAGTCACCACCTCACTGCATCTGTCATTCAGAGAGCCCTTTTCTTTCCAGGGAGCCCAGGAACATAGAAACTTTACAATTAGTTTGCTGAAAACACTGGTAGCTCTTGTTAAACCACATGCAGCACTGTCATTCATCTGTGATAACACTGGCACCTGCAAAAGGAAAAGCAGGAGATAAGCATATATTAAATCTGGCATATTCAGTGTCACGTCACTTCCAAACATCTGCAGGTTGGTCCATGGGAGCTGTAGACACTGGTTATGGTAGTTCTTCCACAGACACATACCTGTAATTGCATCTCTTGGAGAATTTCTCAGTGCCTTCATGTTTTTTGTCAGTTTTTCACTCCACCACATATCTAAGGTCAGGAAAAGTAATAGGATATGTCAGCTGGAGCTTGTTGGTGCCAGCCCTGTGCCAGTTCTGCTGAGTGTTCACATGGTGACTGAGCTGGGCTGTCCAGAGCTGCATCTCTGCTAGGTTTTCAGTGTGCAGCTAGAAGTAGTTAAAGCACAAAGTAGACTAGATTTAAGTTTTATGTACCAGACTGCTGTGGTGACCAGATCATTTCCAGTGGAGACTAAACAACCCTTAGTTAGTTCTTTCCTCATCCAAACACAGACTCAAAATCCAAGAGTAGAGTTTGAATCCAGGCTTAATCCCATTTTCTGGAAAGCCTATACTTTCAAATCAAAGGTTAATCACTTTCCAGTCACAGCATTGCTGATGGGGTATGTTTGAGACTACCTACAGGTTCTATTCATCAGATCAAAACAATCTTATGCATTTCTTTTTTAGAAGTAGTGCTACATGGTGGATTATTCCAAGTGATGGAGTGGTTGTGCAAGAGCATCCCCGGGGCAGGAAAGATTGGTGGGGAACACAGTGATCCTGGAAATGGCTACCACATTTTAAGTATGTTTAGTTCTTCCAGCTGCTTTTTCCCCTAGGCACAGGGCTTCCTGTGATTACCCTCAGCCCTTCAGGAGGAGCCATTTTCTCTCAAGATGAGTCCATCCACACTGACTCAATGCTGCTACTGTTACAGCCCTCTACACCAGCAGATCTCAAAGTGCTGTATAAAGCAAAGCCATTTTATCACTGGAGACTGCAAAGAAAAAGGAGATCAGTGAGCAGTGGCAGCTTTAGGAACAAGATCCAGATCTTTGGAATAAGATTATTATGGCCAAGGTGGAAATTAGATCTTTAAAGCTTTAAATCCATCCCTTTGAATCAATCCCTTTGAGATTGTGATTGGATTGTCCATGCTGAGTAAGGGAATGGGAAGAAAACATCTTGAGTGTGAGTTGAGTCCAAGGTAGTTCCTCTTGTCAGTAAGGCTGTATAGATGTGTTTGTGCACCAGTTACTAATAGCAGGGATGACCCTGCACTTCTGTCATTGCATTTTGTCCAGTTCTGGAGCTAGAGGAGAGATCCCTGCCCTGTTATGCTGCCTGGTGCCAGGTAGTCACAAATGTCTTGATTCACAATCAGTAATTTAAGTGGGAAAAGGCTTTGTTCAGCCCAGCAGGCCAGCAGCTGGCACAGTTGCCTCGGATGTGGGCAAATCATTAAGTGGGACTTTATTTCCCCAAATCAAACAGTGATTCAGTTTCACCAGCCTCTTTCAGTCAGTGTTGTTGGACCTTTTCTCCTTGAAGGAAATGATTTAATAGCAAGCAGGGTAAGGAGCAGGGCTGGCAGTGCAGTGGGGTGGTGACTGCAGTTGGCAGGCACGTGGCCAGGAGAGGTGAGCTCAGGACCCTCTCCAGCAGGTTCATGTGGAACAACTGCTCCATCAGGACAAAAGCAGAGAGCTGAGCCCCATGGTGACCTGGGAAGGAAGTGCTCCCCTGGGGCTGAAGGGACAGCAGCCCTGGGTTTGCAGGCTGGATGTGCTGGATCACAGATGACTTCCCAACCAAGCCAGCTCTTGGCTACTCCTGGCAAACGGCGCACCCTGTAGTCACTTCCTTAAAAATTCTCAAAGATCTATTTTTTTGTTGTTGTTGTTTTCTTTGTCCCAGCATAGAATGGAAACTTGCTGAAATCTCAGAAAAGGTTCAGAGAATGGGAAACAATTTCCCACCCATTTCTAGCCAGCAGTGCTGTTTTCCTCCCCAGAAAAATATGTGCAGAAGAAAGAAAAAGTCCCAGAGCACCCCATAAGTGCTGTGTCTGGAATCCTGCTGCACTCTGGTTTCTAAAGAATTCAATTTACATATGCAAGTTGGGTCAGCTAAACAGTTACCTTGTGGATTGGGAGTAGAAGAATGCAGCCTTGTCTTTCAGGGAGGATTTGAGGGAAGCATTAGTATTCCTTGAACTGCAAAGTTGATCGGCCTGGGGAGAGAAGAAAGAAGGGTCCCAGGACAGTGTCTGCTGCCAAAACAAATGTCCAGCATCTGCTGCAGTCTGAAAAGAAGTGTGTTGCCTCTGCAGAAGGAGAGAGGGAAATAAAGAACTGGTTACACAAAGAGTGTTTGTAGTTTATTGCCACTTAACAATTTTGGGACCATCTTGTGTTTTTATGGGGCCCTAGGTTTTAATTTGATGGTGGAACTGAAGGGATATTTCTGTACACCTTGGATGGAGTTTTCTTGGTGAATGATGAGGAAGAGGGACCATTTTGATAACACTGTATTTATCCTGGGGCTTGGCCAGGGGATGCAGGGGAAGCAGTGGCTCTGGCTGGGTTTCAGTGAGGCAGGAGGGGGGCAGGCAGGGTGTGAGCCATCTGCAGCCCATGTGCCTTACAGACTCATCTGTTAGGGAGCAGATTCCTCCAATGATCCTGTACTGTTGAGATCACAGCAACACGTTTGTCTGTAAAGAGTTGCCTGAGATTTCCTTACCCTGAACGAGCCTTGAAGGAGCTCCCACTGAGTGCCTGGCGTTTCCTTTCAGGAGGGCTTTGCTGCCGCTATTCCTAGTGTGACATAAGGTCTGAATTCTCCCTCCAGAAGGAAACATCTCCTGTAGAATCCTTCTGCAGGAACCTCTGCTCCCACCTCCTAGAGGAGTCAGGGTCTGATCCTGCCTTTGGGCACTGGGATCAGGCACCAGAGTTGGTTCCACAAGCTGCCATGTGTAAGAGCTGACCATTTGGTCATCACTGACCTGTTGTGGATTAATCTAAATTTGGAAGGAGTATCCCATTTTCTGAGCAACTTGTGGATGTGATAATTCATAGGCACCACAGGAAAGTCCTTCCTTCTAGCAAAGAAATCTGGATTTCTCTCCCAGCTCTAAGCTGTCTGGGGGACGGGGCTGGGACATTTGGCAGATACTGCCAATGTCAGTCAAAAACTAGGCCTTGAATTCCTGCTAGTTTAGAAATTAGATGTTTAAACATGCACACACCAGGAGAGAAATGGATTTTGATTGTGAACTGGGGCTTGTACATTTACTCTGAAAAGATAGTGCTGCTGTAAAGTCAGGGGTTTTTCTACTGAAAAGTTTCCCCAGGCAGTTTTGAAAGATTTTCTAAAGTATGTGAGTTATATTTATTCTCTAGCATGTAGACCTGAGCTTGTGACAATCACTGTATCTGGGTCTGTGTGTGAAGTGGTAAGGAAAAGCCAATGCACAACAGTAAAAACACCCTAAAATGTACCTGGAATTGACTTTTTGTGAGGAGAGGCACCAGGGTCAAAGGCCTTTGGTAAATTTTTTATTGTCCTTCATGAGCTGCCATCCACAATGACCACAGCTTTGGGCTCTGTACAGTACTGTATCCTTCCATTCATGAGTTCACTTTTTTCTTGTTTTGCTGTATGGACTTTGGCCCATCATTTCTTTGTGGACCTGGGTGACAAAAAAGAGGTTTTTCCATGTCTCAACAAGATTCAAGGGAAGAAAACTGAAGATAAGGAAGATTTCAATCTGAGGAAGAGAGGCACAGAGAAATTAATTTTAAAAACTGAAGTACTGGTAGAGGAGTGGAATTAATTTTGAAATAATTTTCTACATTTATTTCAATGTGTGACTGTTTCAAATTCATGTTAACCTATTATGACTTTAGGTTTCTGAACACAATAACTTTCAGAACATCAGAAAAAATGCCAATTTTTTTTTTCCTCATAAGAATGTTGAAGCGGGTACTCTGACAGTATGGGAACTTCCTCTGACATATTTTCCAAACATCAAAAAATTCTTCAACCTAATCCTGTTCATTTTGAGAAATCAGCATTTTTGAAAGGGGAGAGGAGTGAGGAGTGTTAGAGATAAATGTTCCCAAAGCTTTCCGTGTGTCTGAAAAATGGATCCTGCCTTTAGTTACTTCTCTGGGCACAGTCCCTGCTGAACAGTTGGGTGTAGTTTTTCTTTTGGAACAACACTGGACCTCAGGCAGCAGAGGACTTTGCTTATGTGCTCCAGTGGCTGTAGTCAGCCTGTGTGGAACACTTTGCTGTGTACAGCTACACAAATGCTGACCACTGCTGCTGCCTGGTACCATTTTAATATTCATGCTCCATGTCCTCAGATCAAGAGATTCAGGTCAGGCAAACTTTATTATTTAGAACAATCCCGGTGTTGTTAACCTGCTTTTGTATAATAATTTTTAAAAGATTCTCTCTTCCTAAATGCAGTAGTGAGCATTTCTTCATGTACCTAAACTCCTTTTCTGTTTCCCAGACGATTCTCTTCTCAGGTACCTTGGGCAGGCTGTCATTAAGAAGAGAGGAATTGTTCATCCATAGCACGATTTTAGGTCACAGCTTTCTGTAGAAGCCTGCAAAACCTAAGAGGCCTTTGTGTAAAGCATGAGCCCAGCCTATTGGATCTACTATCAAACATTTCAGATAGCCCACAGTACTTGCAGGATCTAAATTAGAGTGGACACTAACACAATGCATATTACTGGTTTTGGGCTGGAGAATTCCCAGGTGAGCTTGATAATCTGACAGCTTCCCGCAGAGTTTTACATGGGGAAAAAACGACATACCTGTGTGCAGCAGGGAGGAGTGCCCACATCGTCTGCACTGCTAAAACTCAGGTTTCTGTTGGACATCGGGTCTTCTTCCCTCTGCAGATTAATGGGAACCAATGGCTGATGCAGCATTGTGGGCATAAATCATGTGAAGGAACAGCGAGAAATGAGTACAAGGCTTTTCTTTCTATTTAGTAATTTATCAAGGGAAGTGGCACATTAATAAACAGATCTCCCTTGAGATGTGGGAGTAACAGAGATAAATATGACTGTCAAATCTGGCCTGCTTCCTTCTGTTAGAGAAGGAGGAGACTGTGGGAATGCAAATGCAGGAAACAATATCTATATCTGGAAAGACACATATTATTTGTAGGACAGAAACCCTGACAACTCATCTGAGATGTGGCCCCATCGTACTTGGTGCAGTACATACAGAATAAAATACAAGCCCTGTCTAAAGGAGCTCATCTAAATAGATGACATTGGGAAATAGGGACAGAAAGAAGCAGCAACTTGCTCAAGGAGATATGGCTGAGGAGAACTGGGAAGAGCACCCAGGTCTTCCCAGGTTGTGGTTCATGTATTGAATCAAGATTCCTTATGGCTAGAGGATCATTATGATCTAGGCCCAAGCAACCTTCATGTTTTTTGGTCCAGAGCTTGGCAGGGCTCAGATTTCAGGAACCATATGTGAAGTTTGGGAATTCTCCATTTCAGCTTTTGAGGCCAGCCTTTACTGAGGGGAGTTCATTTGCTCAATTTGGTTTTGTCCACAGTGCCTCTACAAAGTGGCTGCATCTTTTCTAGCTTCCAGGGAAGTATCATGCAGGGCTAGAGTCTTCCATCTGCAAGCATTTGGGAAGTTTGAGCCTAGTCCCTCCAAATCATGGGACAGCTTTAACACTCAAAAGGTGTTTCTTATAGACTGCTGCCCTTTCTGTTCACTACCTGATCTTTGAGTCACGTTTTCTAGCATCTCTCTGCCCTGTGAGGCTGCACGATGTAGTTGTACAAAATATTATAATGTGTTGAACATCTATGCAACAATCTGATTTTAAAGATAAATTCCAGTATTGTCAGGTTTTCAGTAAAAGCATTGCATTTAGCAATGCCTGAAGCTGCTTAGGTTTAGAACAAAAGTCACAAGAGTGCTTGGTTCAAGTACCAACTTAGCCTTGGATTTCCAGTGGGATGTTGGGCAAGTCATTTATCTTGTGCAGTGAGGGTCATTATGGGGACTAAGAGGATGGTGATACTAAACCCCATTGATTCACAGCACCCAGGTATGGTAATGGCAGAGTCACTTTGGTGCACAGGCAAGTCGTGTGGAGGCTGGGACACTGCAACCCAGCCACTGGTCTCAGGGAAATGCTGACACAGCTTGCAGTGAGCCAGGACAAATCAAAGAATTGTTTGATCACACCAGCAGAATGCATCTTACCTCCTTCTACATCCCATTCACCCTCTCACATACCAGCACTGTCATTAGGATGGAAGCTCTTGCAAAGTGCTAAGCTTGTATTTGGTGATATGCAACCAAAAGCAGTGCCTTCAATGACCTAGAGGAAAATGGCTCATATTGAGTGTCTGAGCAGTTCAGTGTTTTATTCGTAGTGTTTAATAAGGATATACCCATAGGATGCTTTCTGGGGACACCACCACTGGAAAAGTCAGGTGGTGATACATTGCTGTTCTCATCAAGGGAAGGAGCTGGAGCAGCCGAGCCCTCCTGCTCCCCTGGGTGGATGGCAGGGTTTACCGGCCAGGACCCATTGCCAAGTACTATATTTTTCCCTCAGACTTTTTTTTTCCCTTTTAAATATATAATCCAAACAGTGCTTTCTTTGGAGGGATGAGTCATTCCAGGCAGGGTTTGGATCTGGTACCCTGGTAATGAGGAAGGTTGTGATATGGCACATCTGCAACTCCTGTCCATGCCACCCCAGAGATGTGCAGGTGGGTCAGGACTGGGCAGAGTTTCCTTTGGGTGAAGTCAGTCGTTCCAGTTAGCAGTGCCGAAACACTGAGGGATGCCAAACTTTTACAGTAGTAACCCGTCATGTATTGCAAATCCATAAATGGGCCTGGCAGGGTTGGAAATTACTTCATGCCTGAATGATTGACAATGGCTAATAGGGTCCAGGCACTGGCAGGTCCCCTCGGAGGGGGAGAGCTTGAACTTTGTGCTTGAGCTGCCAAATTGGTTTTCTTAAAACTCTCAATTTACTTCCAGGGTTTCTGGAGCCTCGCCTCCTCCATTAATTGGACGGTCAGCATTGTGCTCATGCTCCTTTGGTTTCCGTTCCCCCGCACACAGGCACACTCCCACCATTTGCAATGGTCGCCCCGGCTTGGATGTGCAGCTCCTCTGGCCTGCTGCTCCTGACCGAGTCAACGGGCACGGCTGCACTCATGAAAACCTTGCAGGGCCTTCTCCCTTTTAAGTTAATTTAGTGCCTATGAAAGGGTGTGATGGACACGATTCTGTATTCTCTGAGGACAGCAGAGCAAGCGGGTGCTCATGGCACTGCCTGATCTCTGTCATTCAGTATGCAGAAGAGAGAAAACCTGCCATCAAAGGGCAGTTGGTCTCTGCACTGCTCCTGGGTCCTGAACATCCTGCAGCAGTCATGAGAGCAGCAGTTCTCAGCATTTCCAGCCCGCCTGCAGGAAGGGAGCAGCTCACTGGTCTTGTCTGACAAAGTCTCTCTTCCCTGCAGTGTCCCGGTTTTCGAGCCCACGGGTGACTCCGAGATTAAGCCGCAAACGAGCCCTGTCTATCTCCCCGCTCTCTGATGCCAGCATTGATCTCCAGACAATGATCAGGACCTCCCCAAACTCCCTTGTGGCGTATATCAACAACTCCAGAAGCAGTTCAGCAGCGAGTGGCTCCTACGGCCATTTATCTGCCGGGACGATCAGGTAAAGCTCTGGGATCAGCTCCGTTCAGCTGAGGAACCGTCTGCACAAGAGAAGGGATGATTCTCCAGCAAGGGAGAGCTTCCCTTCCTCGCAGCCTCTGCTTTCGTGCATCAGGGCTGTGTGGCATAGTAAATCAAAGCCCCCATCTGGTTTTGCGTGTGGAAGGGTATTTTGTGGCATTTGGGGTGGGGTTTTTTTGGCTGGATTGGGGTTATTGGCTACCACGTTTCCAGTAATTACAGTATGGTCATGCCTCCCTGCAAGCAGAAACAGATAATAAATTTATCTTAAAAAATGCTCATTGTGAGCAGTTCGACTGGTTAAGAGACACTCTCATTTAAGAGATTGTTCCAAACTACTCTCCAAATTACTACTGGCCCACATTCTTAGAAAAAGTGTTGCCTGGGTGGATAGAAGAGCCTAATTCTAAAAGTGTATTTAAACCAAATCTAAACCCTCGAGTAAAGTTTTGTTCAAATCTTAATTAAAAAGCACTTACATTAGGCAGCTGACTGTTGTCAATTCCTACTGTGATTGCTTCACCCAAGTTTCACAATGTTATTATTCTTTTTATTACTTAACTGTTAAAAATATTAGATCAAATTAACGGTGATGTTGCAAAGCAAAGGGTTACAAAGATTATGCATGTTTAAAACTTGTGGGGGAAAACAGAGATGTTGTTATTAATAAGTGTAGCATTAATTATGTAAGTTACTTTATCCAGCAGCATAATTTAGAAATTGACTGTAAAATCAAAAATAAGGCTGACATAAAGTTGCAAAATTGCAACTTCTTATCTGGTAATCATATTTTGTCTAGTCTTTTTACCTTTTGCCATTAGCTGCACATACCTGTAGCATCTCAACTTATACTCAGATATTAAGAGTGATATCGGTATTTTTAGCAAATCAGTAGAGTCCAGGGACTGACCTAATGGTCAACTTTCAGCCTCTAAGGTAATAATCAACTAATAATAAAGATTTTGGAACCCTTCTCCATGTTCTAAAAATATACCCTAAATGTCAGGATTTGTAAAATGGGTAACATATATAGTAGTATAACTGCCAGAAATTCGGCATGAAAATACTTTTTTTGTTATTATTTTAACGGCATCTTAGAGGCAGGAATTAAATACTCTCTCCAAAACCAAAATTAGATATTAAGCATGTTTCTAATTATGGCCCTATTCTCTGAGCACTCACACCTTGGGCAGTTTTAGTGGTGTGAGAGAAAATACCATGAGGGTAAAGGTTCAGGGCAGCCACTTCTTGAAGATGGCAAATAATCAGTTTTTGGGCTGTCTTTGGTTCATGCATCACACATCTAGAGTTACCACAGACCGTCTCCCATGCTTCTCTCTCTGCCCAGCAGACTTGCCCCGGGGGTGAACCCCTTTTTTCCAAAAGCAGAGCTTTGTTTTTACTGCTCCCCACAGCTGCATCTTGTCTTGGACCTGTTGCCCCAGTTATGGCCAAGCAGCCGGGGGCAAGTGGTGTTCCTGGTCACTGCTGACCTAGATTGGAGATGAACCAGTGACCTACATAGGAAGGGTGACATGCTTCAGCAGTCCCCTGAGCCAGCACTCCCCTCACCTGAGTAAATTGCATGGTTTTGGACTATGCTAAGTGGATACTTATTCATCCCTGCTGTAATCTATGCCAGGTGAGCCAGGTGATGATTGTTTTTCATATCCAGGTTAGCATAACCCCAAAGCTGCAAGTTTGCAAAAGAGGTCTGCCTTGGAAAACCCAGGAGCATTAGGGGCTGCAAAGCCAGATGTCCTCAAGTCCCATCCTCTTCTGAACTCCCAAGGGCTTTTGTTGTTTTTGGTTTTTTTTTTACATGGCAAGCAAAGAAATCACAGTCAGTCTAATGCTTGGGTCAAAATGATTCACAAGTTTCCTGAAGCACGTGTAAGTCAAATCGTGACTTTGCAGTGAAGCAGACAGTCAGGCTTATCCTGGCATTGAAGGCATCTAGCTGCGCTTTGCAGTCTGGCTCCTGGAGTCTCCAAGAAGCCAAACTTGAATCAGTGACTGGCTAATATGATAAATATTGTTTAAAATAACTCCTCATCATTTCCTTTCTCCCATTGCTGCAGTCCAGCATTCAGCTTCCCCCACCCGCTTAACCCTGTGACATACCAGCAGATCCTGACCCAGCAAAGAGGCCTGAGCTCAGCCTTTGGACACACTCCTCCCCTGATCCAGCCATCCCCAACCTTCCCCCCACGGCAGCACATGGCAGTCATCTCTGTGAACCCATCACCAGCACAGAGCAGCAGCAACAGCAACTGCGTGTCCGACTCCAGCCAGGTAGGGACAGCCATCCTGCATGGCATGTGTGGAAAGGGAGGCATGTTCTCCATGGGGTGTGGGCTTCCCTTCGTGATGGCTGTGGGAGTTTTAGCAGTTCTCTTTTTTACTTACGCTTTCCCTTTACGTTGCTTTTTCTTTTTCCTGGCAAGTGTTTCTGAATTAGTCACAGACAAATTTTGTGTCCATCTCCCTTCCTTGCGCCTACCCATGCAGAAACCAAAGGCCTTGGTCCATCAAAGTATTGAACATGATATGCAAGGTCATCCCAGGCAGGAAATCTCCTTGAACACATTATGTCCTATTGAAAGTGAATGAAATCAGTTGCTGTACAGTTTTGCCAAATAAGCACTTGTGAACCTTCTTGCTGGGACCTTCACCAATCCCTCCCTCCTTTTTTTATACTCAGGTGAACCATGATGATAGTCTTAACCTTTAACATGTAAGCGCATCCTATGTAGGACCTCTTCACATTTTACTTGCTGTTCCTTCTTTTTCAGTAGGTTTTCTTTCAATGTGTCCATGCTGTTGATTTTACTGCTAAATTTTGCAAAACCAGGGGCCAGGTTTTGAGAACTGGGAATGAGATCCCACACCCTAAATACATTCTTACAAATACCTGTGAGCACACAAGCACATATATGTGTGCACAAGCCCTGCACATGCACTGGGTTAGTGAATATGCCTAGCACATTATTAATCATTTTTCTTTTCCACTTACATTCCTTCGAAGTCTAAATTGCAGTTGCTTTTCTCCCCAAAGACTTATTTCACCATATGTCACACCCATTTCAAATTGTTGTTTTAGTTGTATCATACTGAACTTTTAAGACTGGTTTATTGTTTTAGGTTTTCTCAAAACTCTTGTTTGTTATTGCAGATTATGTGATTGATTGGTTTTGTTTTCTCCTTACAAACTGGCTACCAAAATAATGTGGCTGGAAGGAGTTCTGCCTCTGTTTAATAATTTGCAGGACCAATCTTGAGCAATTAACAAGAGTATTTTAAATGTTAATATTCCAATTTTATGCACATACAATGGAATGCTTTTTCTGCTAAAGTTGTTCTTATTTTTTAAGAGCTTAGCAAATTACACACATAGTTTTTCATGGACACAACATGCCAGAGCCCTCACATATAACTGGAGCCCCCTGCTTCCCCCAGGAATTCATTTTCTCAGCAAATCGTGTCATGTTGAGAAATAAAACTGGCTTGGTTGGGGGTTGTATAAGGCTTTGATGACTATGCCATGGACTGGATTGCTCTGAAACAGAGCAGCAGTGGTAAGGCTGAGCTCACTGGTGGGCCTGCAGAAGCTGGGGCTGCCCTTGATTCTTCTTCCCTCTCTCCCATTCCTCTGCCTTGCACAAACCCACATATGAAAACCTGCTGGTTTTCATATGAACCTCAGGCCAACCCTGCTGTCCCCTGCCACTCCTGAAGCTCAACCTTGATTGATTTTAAAGTTAATTTTTAACGAGGAAGTGGGCCACTGTCTGTCTGTCATTCCAAACCCCAGTGCCATTTCTTGCCTGGTTTTCTTTCCTAGAGCAAGCAGAGCAGTGAGTCGGCCGTGAGCAGCACCGTCAATCCAGTAATTAACAAACGTAGCAAAGTCAAGACTGAAGTTGAGGGCTTGCCCCCAGTGTCCCCAAACACACAGGTAAACTCCTGCTGCAAGCCATGTTGTGGGGTTGAGGTGGGGAGCTGCTGGGTCTCATCTTTGGGAATGATCCTCTTGGTGTCTTTTGTTGTAGCTGGGAGCAAGGCAGCAAAATCTGCCAGGCAGGCAGGTGTCTCTTGGAGCACAAAGGCCAGGAAGGGACGGGGCAGGGCTGGAGTGACTGAGTGAAACTTTCCATGGGTACTTGGGATTCAGCTTGCTGTTGCTGTGCTTGGATAGAGAAAAAAAGGAGAGAGCAAATATATCAAGTGTAATAATATAAAAATGATGTCTGAGTTTTCTGTGCTGCACAGTAAGCAGCATTAGTGTCTCAGAGCAAATGTAGATTATGAGGGAAGCTTGCATGTAGGTAGAAAGCTTGCAAAAAAGGGATGACTTCCTGATTCAACAAGGAATTGCTTCTAGAAACATACTTTACACTGGTGACACAACATTTGACACCAAGAAGACCCAGAGGCCTTTGCTTTCTTTCTGGAGCTCTGTGATTGCAAACTGTTTAATGGCTGACAGTATCCATCTGACCGTCCTTTATCACAACTGTAAACTATCAGGAGTGCTCTGGGCACTTCATTTTCATGAAATATTAGGCTGTGTTATTGTCAAGTGAATGGAAGAGTTGATGACAAATTCCTCCTTCTGCCCTGGTTCAGGAGCAGGTCTCAGCATGATGCATGGGGACAGCAACGTGTGCAGTCATCAGGGGGCTGGTAAAATTGATGAAGATAGCATATCAGGGAAAGATAAACATGCTGTAGTCAGCACGATTAGGGCAAAGAGGCACCTCCCTGGAGCTTTGAGTTTAGGAGTGCATCTACACACTGCTGCAAAATCACATGCCCTGAAAAACCAATCTGGCTACTGCCTGGGCTAATAGGGCAATGTGTTTACTTCTTCCAGCAAATGAAAAAATATTTGAAAGCCATCACTTGCATTCTCAAAGCATGTGTTACTGGAGGAGCTGTGGGAGAGACAGCTGCCTGCTCAATGGCTTCATCCATGCTCTGCTCCATGCAAAGCTGTGTGTGCCCAGCTTGGGAGTGCTTGCATAGCACCAGCCTGGCTCACTCTTGCAGCCCTGCTCCAGGGGTTTCATCCAATGGGTCTCAAAACCACTGAAATTAGCACCAAGTGGAGCAGGGGAGTAGTTTAAAGTAGTGCAATGAGATTTGATGGAATAGCAAGCTGAAATTAGGAGTAGGAAAATGCACGCTGATAATCTAATAGTTCCTAATGAGGCGGTATGTGAAGTAATTCCCCAAGGGAAATGTAGGCTCCACATCTTGCAGCATTTCAGTATTGACTGGGAAATTAGAAGGTACCATGTAAAAGAGAAGCCCATTCTTGGCAAGGAGAACAGATTAAACAAACTGAATGTAGCAGGTGTCTCCTTTGGTCTAAGCAAGAAGAGTTAATTAAATTTAGAAATTCCTTTTCTGTATGAGACTGTGCTGAGAAGTCAGTTAATAATTGACTGATCCATTTTTTGCTGACTATGAAGTTCATCTATCCCCAAAAACTTGTATGTTTTGTTTTGGAAATGCTGCATCTGTAACACCTCATGCAAGTTGTGGTTTGGGTGTTCGCAATGCTTGGCCAGACAGTATCTCTCATGATGGTTTGTGCTGTAAAAAATGCAATCAGACAAGATTTGTGGGACACAGTGATGTACCAGGCATGAAGGACCTGAGTTACTGAACTTCTACAGTGCCACATGAGAGCTCCAGTACAGATTTAGACTAGCATTGAACTAGCTAGAAATGAAACAAGTCAATCCTTTTCAACAAATTAAATTGTTACAATTCCACTCTTTCAACAGAAAGTATAAAAATTTTGGCAAAATAAGATTTTTAGTAGAAAATTACAGTTGTCTGGGGACTGCACTTTGCACAGAGACAAACGTTAAAAAAAAATGTTTACAGCTCAACCAAATAAGAATAGGAAAAAGAAGCTGCTGTTTGAACTTTCTCAGACTATTGCTCTGGGCTCTGGTATAGTTTGAATCTCCAGAAGTCTTTCTGTAAATTACTACAGTTTCCTGTCCCAAGAGCCACCTTTGCAATATATTTTTTTTAAATAAGGACTAATTAAAACAAATCTCTTCCTTTCCATATATAAACTTTTGAATAGAAAAGTCACTGCTAGCATGAATATCATGAGCTAGTTAATGAGAACTGTTGAACTTCAATACAGCACATCTCACTTTCCAAGCCATATAATGCCATTAAGTTGTTAATCATTGCAGCTCCCCATTAGGCATTGGGATGGTGTTGGTGGGGAAGGAGATGGCAACCAGATAGGTCTGTTTGGGCAGGCCAGAGACTGTTAGAGTTTGTGTCTACACACATGGTCCATCTGGAGCATCAGATCGTGAGGACTGGCTTCTGCTGTTGTCAGCCACCCCAGATGCCCCTGTCTGAAGGTGTCCTGGAGGCAGGCAGGCAATAATAGTATCTGGGAGGAAAGGGAATGAAGGGGGTCAAAACCTGCTGCAGGATTTTGTCTTGCCAGATTCCCAAACCAGTACTGGGTGCTGATGGCTTTGTCTGTAGTTGCGGGTATCTGATGCATGCAGAGCTGAGAATTGTCCTTACTTGGATTTGTACTAATTGTAACTATTGTGTAGTTGCCCATGCTTTAAACCTAGCAGTCATAACAAAAATATTCTGTGCTTCGTTTAGAGGAGCTGGCTAGACAGAGAAATTAAGGAGAGAGCTCACAGTTTACCCAACATTAAAGTAACTCATTTATGAGTCCAGAGTCCCAGGAGCTCTGTTCTGCAACTTACTCTTCACTGGGTCTTGCTCAAGCTTTCCAAATTCCCCTCTCAGAGAAGCGCTTTGAGAGCTCACCCCTTTGTCCCTGTGGAGCATCCTGCAGGCATAAATCTTTGGGTTAAGTATCATTTTCTCATCTACTGAGAGATGCAGAAAACAGGAACTCTCTGCCCAGCCCATGTCAGGTGAGTGTGGGCTCTGGGCTCTGGACTCTGACTGCTCTGTGATTTCTTTATGCTCATGTTTCTCAGTCCACCCAGATCAGTTGTTTTGCTCCAGCAAAGAACACAACCAAAGGTCAGAAACCAGCTCTCTCCTTTATTCAGTTTTTTCTGGGACTGCCCACAACCGTGCTGAATCCAGGCACTGATTCTGCAGTGGCTTGCGGATGTTTCATGTCTTGTTGTAAACTCTGATCCACTTCTGCCAAAACCCTGTAGCTCTTTATTTCACAGTAATCATGGATGTTATGTAGCCATAACGAGCATGGTTTTGTGATTAGTTGATACTTGCCCTGTAATCCGAGTGATGGAGGAATTCAGATGAAAGAAGTTCACCTTATACAATGCACCGTTATGTGTTGCAGGAGCATCTGACAGACCTGAAAGAAGATCTTGATAAGGATGAATGTAAACAGGAGCCTGAGGTTATTTATGAGACTAACTGTCACTGGGAAGGGTGCACAAAGGAATATGACACTCAGGAGCAGCTCGTCCATGTGAGTAATGGTTGGGAGGAAGCCCCAGCGATAAATTTGGGTTTCTGTGCACTTGTCCTCATTTTTTATCACTAGCTGCTGTACAGCCAGAGCTCACCCTGGGAGCTACTAAAGGTGCAAATCAGAGATACGGTGTGTAAACACTGCCAAAGCAGGTCGCTGCTCCCCGAGGAGTTCAGCTGAAAGAAGCCTCTCATAGATTATGTGATATTGCTCCCTTCTCAGCTGCTGAGGCTGCACTTTTAGTCTCCCTTGTGCATGGCCCAGTGACAGAAGGCTCAGTGCAGAAGACTGGATCAGAAAATGGGGAAAGGGGCTGAGCCCTTCTCTCTTCACTGGCCATATTCACTGAGCCTTCTCATAGAACTACACCAGCTATGGGTCAGGGATCATCCATGCTGTCCTCAGTCCTAGTCCAGGCTGGGAAAGCCTTTTATGCTGCTGTTAATGAGCTGTGGAACCATATCACTTAGAGGCTGTTGACCTGCTCAGCTCATCCCTCTCACAGAAACAGGGCACTTTCAGAGTTCGGAGATATGCTCCAGTGTCTGAAATATAGAAAGTGGGTTGATTTCCTAAAACTTGGGAAACAGGAATTCCATAATCACAGTGATGTTCCCAAACCAGTGTCAAAACTGCTCTCTGAAGGATCCTCAAACCAAGTCATTAATCAGATTTTCAGTTCTAATTAATTCCAAGAACCTTTTGTATGCTGTGCTTCATCTGGGTATCCACTGTTTGGTTTCCTTTGGCTTCTGGGGTCAACTAATACTCAGGGAAGTGCCTATGAAATCAGACATGATCTGTGTCTAAGCCCCACCTTGCTCCCAGCCCAACACCCTCGCAGTCATTATTTTGGGTCAATGGTGTGAGTCCCATTTCTTTGAAGCCAGCCCATATCTGCTGGGAATTCACCACTCCAGCAACCCTGATGCTTGCAGCAGAGTTTTGGGTTAAACTCATTTTGACACAGGAGCTGCTATCTTCTCCTTTTCCTTCAGCCTTTTGCTGCTTGTCTCAACTGGATTCCCAGCTTGCCAGGGGCCACCCATGTGCAACTCACATGTAGCCCCCTTCCTGAGAGCTTGTGTATGCTTTCACCATTTTTTATATATATCTTCATTTTAGATATGTTTGCCCCCAAATAGGCATCAGTCACCATTTGCACAAGTTCTGCACCACAAACATTGTCCAGACAGACTGGACTCTAAATTATAATTTTGGGCACATGCTCTTCTTCCATCTAAGGCTAGTGCCTGCCTTCCTCTGCCAGAGGCCACTGGTTCAGTGCATCAAGTCCTTGAGTATAGACAGATTTGGAAACGGTTTTCAAGGCAGATTGAGTGATAAGGTGCTTAATGGGTTGCACATTGCATGCCATGGGGCGTTGCTTTTTTGGGGTTAAACAACAGTATGCTTGTCAGATGGGCTGGGCTCACATTTGTTCAGCAGTTTTTGTGTGTTTCCCTCTCAGATGTAAGAAAAACTCACTATGCCCAGAGCAAAGTGCAGAGTACCCGGCAGCTCAGTACAATTTATTTCCAGAAAAAAAGCCCAAAGAAAAACATTTGATGAAATATCCCAAGATTTTCCTAAATTTGGAAGGTTACAAAAATTGAGTCTTCTGTACTGTGATTACTAGCGACATGGAGTTGTGGATTTGGAATGCCCAAAATACACATGCAAATGAAATACAAATGTTGTGGGCCAGCTTCTGAGAAGGTGCCACCTCACCAGGCATGGAAAAAACTCTAGTTTGTGTGCAAAGTACCTGCATGAGCGGGGTCTGTTCCCCATACACAGTGTGCTTGTGGGAGAAGTGCATGTCAACAGGGAGCAAGCAGGAGTGATGACATATTTTTGCAAGCACCACTGCTGCTCCCAACCTCAAATGTCACACTCAATTTGAGAGAAGCCCAAGCAAAGCCTTCAGCCAGGTAGGGGCTAAGGAGCCGTAGCTGAAGTGGGGTGAGCTGTGCAGCTCCTCCAACACCATGTGATGGGAAGCAGATGTTGCCTGGACGGGGAGTGAATAGTCCTGAATGGGGGCTACAGTTGCCTTTCCATAAATGTTCCTCCTCTGGTTCAAACAAGACCAAAAGGGTAAGCCTGTGCTCTCCCGCACTCCCAGCATTGCTGTGTGTAGTCTTGGTTGCAAGTTAGACTCCCACACAAACAGAACTTGGAGATGCATCTCCCCAGTCTGATCTGGACATGGTTTAGCATGTCCATGGGTCTCTGGGGAGATTCATCAGATTTCCACCATCTGTGGCTAAAATCTCGCACTGATGCCACGTTGTAAAACAGAACTGTAGGCAGCAGAATTCTAAACCCATATGAAACCTCTCCCAAACCAGGCTCCCCCAGTTCTCCCAGCACACAGCTTTGGCTCTCAGTGTTTGTGTATGGTGCCCAAGAGACCAGCTGAGCACCACACACTCCTCTTTTCTCTGGGTAGAGCTGGGGCCCCGGGCAAAAGGACCCTGACCCCAGGATTGGACTGCAGCACACAGAACACTGAGACTGGATTCAGCTGGGACTGTGAAGGCTGATGAATCTGTTTTAATGTACTTCTGTGTCCTTGTGCTGCCTCACTGCCCCAAGGGAGTCTCATCCCTAGCTGCAACATGTGTGCCTGGCCTTGGCCAGGGGACGAAGGCAGGGGCTGGAAAAAGTCTCAGCACAAAAAAAGCCAAAACCCAAAACCAAAGTGGTTTATTTTAGGATTTCCTGTCAGTGAATGTCTTCTGAAAACACAGGAGCGAGGACAGGCATTATTTTTGGCAGTGAGACCCCATTCAGAGAGACAAGGCCGCCGCGGGAACGGCGCTGCCGACGGGCTGGCCTCTGGCTCTGTTTATTTTCGGCAGGGCCTTATCTGCCCTGCACTGGGAAAAAAACGACCCACTTCTCCCTACGAGGGTAGATGAAGGCACCATTCTGGGTCTGGCTTTTCAACACTCTAGCACAGAATTTCATGGGCCAGAGTAATTAGCAGTAATAGAGCTCTCTCTGCTGCATAGCTCTTAGATGCTGTCATTTCCTGCCAGCCACCAGCTCTGGAAGGCAGGTGGATGTCATGGGGCTAGCATATGAACTTAGAAGCATAGGATCATTTAGGTTGGAAAAGACCTTTAAGATTATTGTACCCAACCAAGGCTTATCTCCTCCTGTCCACCATCCTCCAGCAGTGCTGCAGGAAAGAGTCTCAGGTGCATCAGTGCAGCACAGGAGGGTTCAGCAGAAACAAAAATTACTCTGTCATCCCCCCATCAAGCAGCTGGGGGCACACTGAGAAGGCTCCCTTCTCCCTGGCATCATGGGTCCCCCTTGCTTTTGCAAACCTCCCATTTTCAGCCTGCTTTGTATCCAGTGTGCAGCTGGGTGCTGCACACCTTTCTCTGCAGGACACACCAGACCACAGTGCTGGGTCCTGTGTCCCTGAGGTCACCTGCACACCTGGCACCCAGGTGCTGACGAGCATTGGGGAGGGAACATCTGGCTTTTGGAGCACTGTGCATGATTCACTGGCATCAGCTCTTCCAGGAGTGACCTGATTTTTCTTTCTGTCCTACCAGCACATCAACAATGATCACATCCACGGGGAGAAGAAGGAGTTTGTGTGCCGCTGGCAGGACTGCACACGGGAGCAGAAGCCCTTCAAGGCTCAGTATATGTTGGTGGTGCACATGCGAAGGCACACGGGAGAGAAGCCACACAAGTGCACGGTGAGCTGGCAGGGACACATGGTGAATCTCACTTGGAGAGTGACACCAGGCTGTGGTGGTCCCAAAAATGTGTTTGCAGTCCGGCGTGGCTTCAGGTAGGGCTCTACCAGGCCAGACACTGGCAGCAGCTCAGAGCCAGTCCAGCCCTCTGTGTCTGGGTAACAGCTACTTCAGGTTAGACCCTGGGGACAGGACAAGAGGTCAAGGATTATGGTTGAGGTGTTAGTGGGTAAAACAGCATTCCTCAGGAAGAACTATTTCAGATCTGCTACAGAGATCCAAAGCAACACAGGACAAGTCACTTAAGGTGAAAATCCAGTCAATTTAGTTGCCTAAATCCAAGAAAGAAATCCAGTAATGCCACACTATGGGGTGCTGCCTAACCCTGGTTTTGTCTAACCTGGCATCACCCACTACAGCTGCTGGGACTGCAAGATTCCCTCACCCACGGACCCAAGCATGCATACATTCCACTTTCTAGCCTGGGAATCTAGGACAACACCTCCTGCCTCTGCTGTCTTAATCCAGAGGTGAGGTTAAGCCATAGGTGCTTAAACCCCAAGAAGAGCTCATTCCCCGGATCTTCTGCATACCAGCAGCACTGTGTATAGGATTAAACGCTGCCTGAGGAAGAGTATGGGGCACTATTTTGTATCTCAGCCCTGTGGTTGCAGGCTCACTGACCACATGGGAGTGCTGGGCTCTCCTGCTCCTTAGCCTCAAGATGTGAAATCCCGTATGTGCCTTCACACTCAGAGCCTCCCACCACACTGCTTGCTGGTGTGGGGCAGCCAAGGATCCGTGATGCAGGGCGCAGGAGGGAAGGTTATGGAATTCAGTGGCTGTGATCAGCTGGTGGGAGAGGTGTTCACAGTCTCCCTCCTCATCTCCTCCAGCCCTTATTCCTCCCAAAGGTCCATCCCTGTTTTTTGATATCCTCTGCTCTCTGCCTTCTCCTCCTGATGACATTTCATACCTCCTCTGTCAGCATTACTGTTCCTCTCCCCAGAGTCTTGGGGATGAGTCTTTTCCTGCTCAGCAAATGTCTGAGCCCTCCTCCTGTATCTTCCTCCTCTTCTGCTCCATTAGCCAATTCCAGTCCTGCTCTCCCTGGCTCTTCCCCAGCTCCTGCTTACAAATATTAGGATATGTATGATTTGCTTGCTGCATGACTCCTTTATCAATCTTCCAGCCCTGTATTCATTTAATTTAGAGCATAAGCTCCCCCGGGGCACAGGGCCATGTCCTTTGTTTTAATCTTCTAAAGCACTTTGCCCAGTCTAGTGCTTTACCAATCTTCCTTAAAAGTATCAAGAAATATTGATTGTTGGTGCATACAAAGTGAGCACTGAGGGCAAGTCTAGCCTGCCCTTGTAGGCAGAGAGGCTCAGGAGACAAAAACAGCAGTGGCTGCATCCTCTTTAGTGCTGTGGTGGTGCAGGAAAAAACATGCTGCAGAATCCTGCCCTTTTCAAGCCTCAGTTTTGTCATACTGTAGCAATGGCAAGGCTGTGTTTGAGTCTCAAGTCATGCTCTGCCTCCTGGAGAACTGCGGGCCCTCTATGTGCATGCAATATGTTGCAGCAACTGTCCCCACACTGGAGAACCACCATTCTCCAGTGTCTGGGATAATGGCAGCTCTGCAGACAGTGCCCTTCTGTGGCAGAGCATTCCTTGTCCAAGTCTGGCAGTGATTTTTCAAAGCAACATTTGTTTCAGAAGAGAAGTTTGCGGTGTACATAAAGCTACAGATGAGCCCAATTGCAGCCTGGGGTTTAGTCAAGGATTATTTCAACAGATGACAGCCAGAACTCCCACTGGCATAATCAAATCCACACAGAAGAGTGGGAACAACTGCTTTGAACATGCACAGGCTGCTTTGCTGAGAAGTTCTTACTTGAAAATGTGGCCTTAGAACTTTTGCTCTTAGTAACTGCGTTTTTGTGTCAGTATCCAGCAAAACTAGAATGGACACATCAGTTGTCTCACGCTGAGTTCCCTTTGTTTTCCAGCAAGAGGAATGATGTGTTTCAATAACTGTAAGCGACTTGAGTTGTAAAGGATTGTTTGTACAGGGCAAGAGAAGAAAGAGATATACTGTGCTACCTCAGAGCTGTGGCATGTTCTGTGGGACAAATGTGCTAATGAAAGTTGTCTGAGGAAGAAAAATTGGATCCATCTCTCCCTGACAAAGCTGTGGAAGGAATCAGCTCTTGCAGGATGCTCCTACTGGTCCTTGAAGAGACGGATATCCCAAGAGCAGAGCAAATCTACCTTATTTCCACCATCTCTATGCCAAAGGGGATCTTAAGTAATCCTTCTTTTCCAGCACAACAAAGTTGCATGGGATCAGCCTGTGCCTACATGCTTCACAGGTTCCATGGGCTGCATGTTTGCCTCCCTGGGAGTCCCACAGGTCCTGTGCATGTGAGCACAAGGTGACAGGTGCTGTTGCTGTTGAATGCAGGTGCCTTTGACCAGACCTGGGCATGTGTAGAACCACTCAGCTGCCCATGGGAAAACCAGGCACAAAGCATGACCTGTCCTGCTGTGACTCCAGTTTCTTCATGGCCAAGACTCAAACAGAGCAATATGAAGTCTTGTTGCAACTGGATTGAACTTGGAGACATGTTTAAGTGATGTGACTAAAATACAACACGTACATTACAACAGGAGGAGCTGCTTGTTGAAATTTAAAGGGTGCTTTTTGTACAGGAAGTACATCCTGGGTTTTTCAATGCTCCCAACTGAACAGGCAGTGCAATATATAGCTAGAATTTGCAAGAGAGCCTTACATTTCTTAAAACCTCCCACTTGTTTTGTCAAAGAGCACTTAAGAGCCTCCTTGGTTTGAGGTGAAATACTCCCATGCTGTGACAGGGCAGGTGCAGGGAGAAGCCTCCAGCCCAGCCAGAATGGAGGGTGGCAGGACTTACATCACCTGAAGCTTCACCACATCTCCCAGGCTGCTCCTTCTCATTGTGTGGGCAGCTGGTTTCCTTCCAGGAGGAAGGTTCCTGGCCTGTTTTGTCATCCAAAAATCCATCTGTCTTCAAAATTGAGAGTGTTGTTTTTTAAACTGGTAATGTCAGACAGCCTGACCATAGCATCCTCCAAGAGTAGACCCAAGCTGTTATTTGGGACACTTCAAAGCTTGCTAGGTTTCTGTTTGTGTGTTAGGGATCTGTCTGCCCTTTCCAGTGCTGGTGCTAATGAAGTTGCAAGGCTGGTCAGACTGTGGAGAAGCTGTCAGTTCCCTAGGTGGGAAGGAGGGGGCCCCTATTTCTGAGTGTTTTAGATGCAGAGAGGAGGGGTTAAGAGAGCTCTGGGGAGAGTGGAGGGGTGTTTAGCCCTGCTGGAAAAAAAGAGTAATTTGTGAAATGTCAGGTGGGTACCCAACAAGGAGTAGCACCTCAAATATGACTCACTGCTGAAACTCTCAGCCTGCCTAGGGAAGCAAATACTCCCAACAAAGTGGATGTTGTTCCCTAAAACACAAGCCCTTTAAAAAGAAAAAAAAAGAAAGAATGAGAAACAGATGAGAAGGGTTTAGGCAGGGGGAAAATCAAATTTTTCTGCTTAATTAATCACTCCTCATGTGTTTTTTTAATTTTAGTTTGAGGGTTGTTCCAAAGCCTATTCCCGCCTGGAGAACTTAAAGACACACCTGAGGTCCCACACTGGAGAAAAACCTTATGTCTGTGAACACGAAGGCTGCAATAAAGCCTTTTCCAATGCCTCGGACAGAGCCAAGCACCAGAACAGGACACATTCCAATGAGGTAAGCCTGGGCTCACCACAGCTCAACTGAGGGCTTTTTTTAAAATTTTGCTGACAATAAACATACACTTTACACACTGGACACATGTAAAAAGAAACCTACTGTAATGAGAGGTTTATCTTATTTTTTAATGGGATTTATGTTGCTGGGGAGCCAGACCACATTAGCTTTATGTTTATGAAAGCTGTGTTTGAAATCATAAACAGATGTTAAAGTATGCAAACTTTTAATCGACTTTGGAAATGAAAACAAGCATTTTCCAAATTTATAATTTTTAATAGCACAGATAGTATAGTACAGTTGTGCAAGTGGTTTTTAATATTACTGTGGAGCAGATTTGCAGTAATATAACAGCTACCCTGGATCCTGATGCTCTGGAAATAATACTCCCTCCATCATTTGATGTACAATGATAGAGCACAGTGCAATGCTTTGTTAACCTTGGATAATTAAGACCCACTATTAGTAGTTGGGGAGCAGAGGAAATTGCCTTTATTGTAACGCATGTGATGGTCTGTTGCAATCAACCACGGCCGACGATTGAAATTTATATTACCACTAATTAGCTGACAGGAGAAGAAAAAACAACACTCTAAAGTTCTAATAGTGTTTTCAGCCATAAAGAATTCAGTCTGTAGCCTAATTTGCAACAGTTAAATATAGACTATTGGAGAGTGGAATTCAGTTGCCACGGTTGACAGCCTTTTGAAGCGATGCTGTGTCTACAAAGGGTTTGTTGGGAGTATTTTTATCTCTGGCATAGTATCAGTCAGTGATAACCAAAGCTCTGTAGGTTTCAGAGATTCTGTCTGAGTCAGAATAAGGAGTCAAAATCTAGAATCCTGTTCCACGCTGAGATGATGCTGAGATGGACCAATGAATGACCACGATCCCCGTGTTGTTTGAATTGGTTTGGGTATGAGCCCAAACATCAGGTTTGTTCTCCACCAGCAAGACACAGATTAAAATTAACCCATATCCACACTTGAACGGGTAGTTTGGACTTGTTTAAAGGCTACCTTGAGGCCAGGAGGGACCAAAAAGATAGGTTGCAGCCTCTTATCTGCTCAGCATCCTACATTCCCAGAAAGTGATGTCTGACTACATCATTTTTCTATGTTAAAGCTCCTTCCCCTGAAAGGAAGGCAACTGTCATTTAATCTCACATTTTAGGTGTTGGAAATTGCTCGTTCTCCAGCTCTGGATGCTTTTTCTGTCTTCTTCCAGTGCTGGATCCAGTGCCCCTTTCATTGTTGATATTTCCACCTCTTAATTTTGCAGTGTTAAGCCACTCTCCATATTCTTGCTCATAAGCTGAATAAATCAATCAAGCCACTGAAGATTTACATTTTTGCAACGTTTTTTCCTGTCTTAAAGGAAATTTGCATTTCTCTTCAGTTCCTAAGGATTCTCATGTGAATGGATCAAGACTGCCAGTGCAGCTTTCAGTGCTGGATACAGACTCACTCAGCCCATTCTGTGCACACTGACAGTATGTGAGCAACTTTTTTGCCCATAGATCACTTGAGCTCAGATCCGTGGAGCTTTACCAGGAGCTTTGCTAGGCAGGACAGTTTCCCATCTGAGCTAACTAATGTCCCATGTAGAATTTTCATTTTAAATGTGTTAGTAAATGTAATTTCTCCAATGGGTTCAGATTCCCAAGTGGTCCAGATCAGGAGCTGCATTGGATCTGGAATGACTCCTCACTTCATCTGAGCAGAGCTTGAACACACTTGAAAGTCAGATCATTTGGGTTCCCCTTGTGCAAGAAGGTGAGGCTGTAGGGCAGGAACATCCAACTCCATGTCTCTTGTGGACCCTGATCTAAATATTCTGACACTTGGCACAAGGTGCTTTCAAACAACACAAATAAATCAAAGAGTCAAATAACAGATAGGGATTTTATCCTCTGCAGTTGCTTCCCCTGAAGGACACCAGCCCCTTCTCTGGTGTAGGAACAGCAGAGCCACTAGTGAAGGATCTATACCAGACCAGCTGGCCTTGCCACGGGAACTACAAGGCACTATCCAAACAATCTTACATTTTGCGGTCATGCTCACTCCTGAACTGCTGTTCAACCCTCCTTGATGCAGTACAGACACACCCCAAGACTTGTGGGAGATCTGTAGGCTGCATACAATGGCTCTCTGGGCCATATTTTTGACACCCTCCTTTTGAGGATCATATAACACATCCTTTACAACAGATGGTCTCCCTCACAGCTCATCACACTGGGCGGCAGGCCCAGGCGAGGGTCCTGCGTCCAGCTGTGGCCATGAGCACTGGCTTAGCAAACTGTACTGAGACCTTGGCTCACAAAACTATACAAATGCAAAGCAGAAGTTTGTGGCTGTGAATATTTCCCATTACCCATTGGTAACTCTATTGTGGTTCCTGGCTACCTTCTAAATATTTTCCTCTGCTTGCAGTGTTTACTTGGAATACACCAGTTTCAGAGTTAGTCATCCAAGTCTCCTCTAGGGGGGAAGTTCCAGGTTCCTTATATTTGTCACTATCATTGTGTGACAGGACGTAGGTGTATGGTCCAAACATGCTGAAGTTCAAGACTGGAGATATATTACCACGCTGGCTTTGGTTTGATTGTTGAAATGTCACACACACTATTTCATTTTAAACTTTCAGTGGTTATTTGAATCCCTTCAGGGGATGCCTTCAAAGTTATACCTGGAAAAAGGGGTTTCATCCTGTGACCACTCTCCAGTGCATACACAGAGGAGTGGCATGAGTTCATGGCCAGCCAAAGACTCAGAGTGACATTTTCAGCAACTCCAGCTGAGGGTAAAACACATAAATCCAGTTCTGCTTAGTGTGTGGGGAGTTCTCCAGTTCCCCCAGTCTAACGAGTATTACCCTGTATGTGCATGGGAATAGGAGGGAGGCATCTAAGGTATCTAAACTCTTGACTTCACTAGGGTGAAGATGTCACTAAATGTCAGAATCTGGATAACCCAGGGATAGATGAAAGCACACCAATGAAACAGCAGTTGTGTTCAGTTCAGTTACAAGGGGTATGGCCTGATGAAGAGGATGATTAAATCCCCTTAAGTGGAGTGTCTGCTGTACAAGCAACAGAGATCATGTTACCCTAATTGCTGGGGTCTGAAAAATCAGAACTTTTGAGCCTAAAGCATATTTATAAAAAATCTTTGAGCTGTTCATATACAGGATTTTTTCAGCACATATGGTGGGGACTCTGTTATTTGTAATAAAGCTTAATAGCAGTAATAATATTTCTATAATGCTTGTCCAAAAGGTTGAATGATATTTTTAAGCAAACTGTTTTAATTTTTGCGCTTTGGTTTACCCAGCTTTAAAATATATTAAATATTTACCTTAGTGGGGTGTTACGTGGATTTAACTGGTTTGAGTGATGTGCCAAGATCAGTCAGGAAGCATGCTTTTGAATACAAAAAAGACTTTCAGTGTTTTTCATGTGATGATGCTGGCTTTCTGCAAAGAATATATGCTCCTTTGTATTTTTTTCACTTAAGTTCCCGGACAAAATTACAAAACAGATTTTTAAAACCTAATAGGAATGGTCGTTTTGGGTAGCCTTCAAATAACATCTGTCTGTTTTTTCTCATGGATCTATCCTAGTGCATTGGCAGAAAAATACATAGAGTAGTTGTGAGGCCAAAAGCAGAAAGAGAGCTTCCAGCACAGCAGCACCAGCTCAAACAACTGCAGTGCTAATACAGTTTGGAATTGGAGACTCAGTAAAATAAAAAAAGTTTAAAGAATAAAAGTATCTGTTTGCTGACTTCTGTTTTCAGAAGCATGGCTTCAGCCTTGTCTTCCTATGGCAATCAATGATTCATGAATTCAGGATAGACTGCTGTCGTCTGAAAAAAACATTGCATGCCTGTGGTTTGTTTTGCACAATAGCAGATTTCAAGGTGACAGGTGCTGGAGTGGTATGATAGATTGAGTAGAGTGAATCCAATCTGGCTTGAATTCACTGGACTTCCATCAGCCAGAAGGTTTCAGACATTTTCTTGGTGTAGACCCCACCTTAGGAGAACGAATATGTTCTGCCCAGTCCGCTACATCACCTCCTCCCATCCTTAATCAGGAAACATTCCTGTGGCCACCCGAGCAAATACATACATGGGAAAGTAATACTAGGAAAATATTTCATGAATTCTTAGCTGTCTTTTGATCCAGAAACTGAAAACAAGAATTTTAGCCAACATGAAATGACCAGCCAAGTCTGTGCGGATCAGCAGCAGCCCATATATCATATCTTCCATATCTCAGTCTTACAGAGTCCTGTGGAGCAGATGCTCCACATTTTGCTGCTGCCTGCTGCTATGCTCATTGTATTTTCTTGGCCCATATACCATACCTGGAATATTTGAGCTTATTCTAAATATAACCCACGATTTGCTTGTATTGCCAGAAACCATACGTCTGTAAAATCCCTGGCTGCACGAAGCGGTACACAGACCCCAGTTCCCTCAGGAAACACGTCAAGACGGTGCACGGGCCGGATGCTCACGTCACCAAGAAGCAGCGCAATGACGTTCACCCCAGGCCACCTCCCCTCAAGGAGAACGGGGACAATGAGGCGAGTGCCAAGCAGAGCAGCAAGGTGTCAGAGGAGGGCCCCGAGGCCAACAGCACCACGAGGAGCATGGAGGATTGCTTACAAGTCAAAACGATAAAAAGAGAAAATTCTGTGGTAAGAGCAGTTGCCTTTGGCAGAAATGACGTGGCTCCTGATCTCTCTGATGCAGTAGAGGCATGAAGCATTTGTATTCCATTTATGTCTCTGGGCAGGTGCCCTTTACCCCTAAAGTTCAAGTGCAGAAATGAAACTGCAGGTCAGGGCACAGTCCAGTACATTTTGTACCTTCCTACTCAGCGTCATAAATTCTTCCCCTTGTAGTCATGGGGGCCATGTGATGCCCTTTGCTGAGCTTGGCATTCCTGTGCTGTGAAAGTGGGTAAAACCCAAGAGTGTTGTGGTCAAATGAGCTTTACCTACCTCACCAGTTTAAATTGAGCAATGACCACAGATTGATGAATGCTTCTTGAAGCAAAGGTGCTGGCTTAAGCAGTCCCTTTTCTCCTCCTCCCTGCACCCTTCATTCCTTTTCTTTCTAGTCTGTTGCTGTTTGATGAAACCAGTGAGGATAAAACTAGCTGTTTTATTTTTGTTGAGTATCTTAAAGCAAGTTCAAGTCCTTGATCCTGACCACCATACACAGTAGCACAAAATCACTGTTAGGGACCTCTTGAGATCATCTAGTCCCACGTCTAGTCCCTAATCAGTCGAGGTTGGAGCAGATTACTCAGGAATACAAAAATTGAATACTTGACTCCCAGCTGCAGTAGAAAATTGTAGCCAGAGGATAGGACAGGGGAGTGAAATTAGGAATAAACATGGGAGCAATGCTGTGGCCCACACAGAGTATAGGCTGTCACTCAACCATGATCAGGCTTTACAGCTCCAGCACTTGAAGCAAAGACCATTTATCAGCTTTCTGTCCATTACAGCAGCTCCACAATTGGCAGTAGTGTGGTCAGTGGTACTAAGGAGTTGTGTACAGTGGTGGTTTCAAAGACATCAAACCTCTTCCATCCCATCCAGCATGGAGGAGGAGATGGAGCCTTGCAACACACTAATCCCTTTTGCCGTTTGATGTTTCTTTTCCCTTTTGTACCAAAGCTCTGGTCTGCTGCACCAGTTCAGAGTGGGACAGGGTAAAGGCTGGATACAGAGGAGAAAACCATCACCTGCAAAGGAGTGTTCACATATTTCCCAGACTTCTCACTTGAGCTGAAAATATTTTGAGCTCCAAAATATATATTTTCTTGATTTGAATCCAGGCTAAAAGATTGTTATTCGTGTGAAAAACATGCCCTGAAGCTACAATGATTTTCTCAGAAGGGTTAGGGGATGTGTTGTTGGACAAATTACTAATGAGCAGCATGTTTCAGTTAGGAAAAAATTTAATATTTACACATCCAGAATGTCTCTAATTGACTAAATAAACAGTTTCCTGTGATGAGGTTCTGTACTGTGTTACAAAAGCTGAATGTGAGAACCACTGGACAGAATGACCATTCTCCAGTATTCTTCCTCCATGTGTTTTATTGTTTTTTTTCCTATGAAAATACTGATACAGTTACAGCTCCCCACCCTGCTTCTCCTGAAGGTGTGGGCTTGTTTTCCTAGCACTCTGTGCTCCCAGGGTTCCAGCCAAGCCATCTCACTGACAGCAGGGCCCTGGGTCCTGTGTTTCTCTTCACTGTCCCTCTTTAGCACTGCGTACTGCACTTGTGCACATCTAACAGGCGGCATCTCATCTGGTGGGTCCGCATCCAAGTTGTGTTCCGTGGTTAAGGTTGAGGTGGTGGGAGGGGTGAGATGCCTCACTGGTTCCCATCATTCCCAGGCTCCTTGCTTTGACCCATATTTATGTGTCACCCCAAACCCATGGAAACAGGTAGAAAGTCTGCTAGGAGCTTTTATTTGTGCCCTTGAAGAGGGAAGGCAGGGAAGATGGGTATGGGAGTGGGGCATATGTTGGTAATTTGTGCTGTATTCTGCATTTCCATCTTTCTCCTTTTACTAACCTGGTCTTTTTTGTTAATACTGTCTTTGTCTTAACAACCTGTTCTTTATTCCCACCTACCCTTCCTTACTCTACCTTCCTAAGGACAGTCGATACTAAGGTGAGCAAAGAAATCCTTTGTATTAAAATAGCTGTATAAAGCATGATCTCCTGCAGATCTCTGTCTCCATTTAACCCTCACAGAGTCGAAGTGGAAGTATGTGGGGCAGTGGGGAGGGATAGGAGACATTTGCTTGAGTGCAGAAAGGGGGAGGATGCAGTGTCCGAGTGCTTTGCCATTAAATCTCGGGATTGCAATCGCTATCATCTGCACTGAAGGGCAATCAGAGCCAGTCAACCCTGCCCATGGGGGGCTGCTATGGAGTAAAATAAAAACACTGCAGCACTCCACATTCCCACCTTGGCCCAGGGCAGAGTACTTTGCCTTTTCAGCACTCTCATTTTTTCTGGAGCGTGGGCCTGGAGCAGAAAAGTCAGGCATCCTGTTTGGTAGCAGCAGCAGAGCAAGTTCAGACCATTTAGTGTCTGCTGCAAATAAACTACTCAATGTGAGTAGTTTACATTCCTAATGTAAATAAAATAAATATTTATGGTGCTTATCTGCCTTATCTGCAAGTGGGAGTTTGCAAACAGTGAACTAGGTTTTTATCTGGTGGGGAAGTTTGTCAGCTCACCTAATTATATGTTAGGGTATTTTAAAGACAGAAATACCTTGTGTCTAAAATACTTAAGCTTTGATCCCATGTTAGATAAGCCAGTGTTTGCTGCAATATACCTTGCACAACCAGGTGATATGCTGCTTTTCTTCGAGAAACATCTGTCCTTCTTTTGAAGGAAGAGCATTTCGTTTCTCTCCGTCTTGCAGTTGAATCACTGTGGTTTTTCCAGCTGTGGATGCTGTCCCATCCTCCTCTCATAAGGAAGAGGCACTTGCCTTTTGGAAGAGCTGAGATCCTGCAGCAGGGAGGGGTAACAAGACAGGGGAGAGCTTTCCTAGCCTCCAGGACTAACACTGGGGATGTTGGGCTCTTGATGTCTTTCCATCCATGTTTTCACCTGCCCAACTCTTTTTCCTCTTTTCCCTCCTCAAGATGTGTCAGTCCAGTCCTGGTGGCCAGTCGTCATGCAGCAGTGAGCCATCACCCCTTGGCAGCACCAACAACAATGACAGTGGAGTAGAAATGAACATGCACAGCGGGGGAAGTCTGGGAGATCTGACAGCGTTGGATGACAACGCTCCTGTCGTGGACTCAACGGTCTCATCTGGTAACTCAGCAGTCAGCCTGCAGCTAAGGAAACACATGACGACAATGCAACGACTTGAACAGCTCAAGAAAGAGAAACTCAAGACAGTTAAGGATTCCTGCTCATGGGTGAGCCCAGCTCCACAAGCCAGAAACACCAAGCTGCCTCCCATCTCAGGAAATGGTAAGCCCTGGGCGTGAACCATGTCCTGTAGGAACCTTCCAGACTCTAGTTTCATAACCAAGAGTCTGCCCTGGATGAATGAGGATCATTTCTCATTGCCTCTGAGTCATGCTTTGATAGATAAAGATGTCAGGTAAAATGGACAGCTTGGGTGTAAACACAGCCATCTGGTGATGTGCAAGAGAAACCCAGGTGCTCAGTTCTACAGACCTATGAAGGGAGACAGGGGTGTTGGTGTCCTTGTTTCTGAGCTTGGCCAGAGCCCAGACACAGCTATCCTCATTGTCCCAGTTATAGCTGCAAGACTGCTTGCATTTCTTCTAGCAGTAACAGTTCCCCAAGGGCTGATGTGCTTCCTGGGAGACCACTGGAGCACAGCAGCAATCTAGACAAGACCTTGCTCCATAATCTTGCTCTTACAGGCCTTTTGTCACTCAGAAGCTCCTGGCTATTGCCTCTAGCTTCATATGCTCATTTCCCACTATCTGGTGATTCCTGGTAAAAGCATCTTTTTGAACCCTCTAGAGATACTCTAACTTGGCCAAGAAATCCAAAGGCATAGTGCCTGGGTTATGCTAGATATCAGAGCTTCTTGGGTTACTCTTGGAAGAGCCTTTGAACATCAACATTTGGGCTCTTGGCCTGCACTCCCTCACTGCTGTGCATCTGTCCCAGACAGTAGCTGTGGTTGTAGCTATGTGCTGTCCCTGAGGCACTGTTCACACCAATCCTACCTTTTTCCTACTGAGGGAAGTCCATGTGGAGACATTTCCTCAGAAGCTGAGTATTAAGGGGTGTACGTGTTACAAACACTCTGCAGCAGGGACTTCATAAATTCTTTCCACAGACTTCTCACTCCTTTGCATGAACTCAGAGCTAGAAATGAAACTTTGAATTCACTAGCAGCACATGAAACTCACCACCACTCCCATGAAATATTTGGAGGTGGCTTTGTGGGTCTGTATTTTGGCACCTAGAATGCTATAAAGTGAAATTTCTCAGCTAACTAACCTTCTCCTTCCCTGCAACCTTTCTTTCAGGCTCTGTTCTAGAAAACAGTAGTGGTTCTTCTGCTATGCTGCCTAACCCCCGAATAATGGAGCTGTCTGTCAATGAGGTTACAATGCTGAACCAACTCAACGAGCGCCGTGACAGCACAACAAGCACCGTCAGCTCTGCCTACACTGTCAGCCGCAGATCCTCAGGGATCTCCCCGTACTTCTCCAGCCGCCGTTCCAGTGAGGCTTCACACCTGGGGCACCGCCCCAATAACACCAGTTCTGCTGACTCCTACGACCCCATCTCCACTGATGCCTCCCGCCGGTCAAGTGAGGCAAGCCAGTGCAGCGGGATGCCAGGTCTGCTGAACCTCACACCAGCTCAGCACTACAGGCTGAAAGCCAAGTACGCTGCTGCCACAGGGGGCCCTCCTCCGACTCCCCTGCCAAACATGGAGAGAATGACCCTGAAGAACAGGATCTCACTTATGGATGGACCAGACCCCACCTTGCCCTCCATCCGCCTCCCGCCAGGCCCCAGGCGTTGCAGCGACGGTAACACCTATGGCTACCCATCAGCTCCAGCATTTCCCCATGAGGTGCAGGGCAACTGCACAAGACGGGCAAGTGACCCAGTGAGGAGACCTCCTGGAGACCCCCCGGCTCTCCCGCGAGTTCACCGCTTCAACAGCACCAACAGTGTGAACCCCTTCCATCCTCCACACCCCACAGACAGGAGGAATTTTGGTCTCCAGAGCTATGGGCGCTCAGACGGGAGCCTGCCCCGGCACACCTACTCGCCCCGACCACTGAGCATTAGTGAAAACATCGCCGTGGAAGCCATGTCCGGGGAGACAGACGCGCCCATTGGAGATGATGACATTATGCTGCCAGATGATGTGGTACAGTACATCAAATCCCAGAACAATGGGACAGTGGCCGAGAGCACTTCCATGGGGTACAGCAACGAGATGCAGAACTTCCAAGGAAGTGGGAAGCTGCAGCCTCCAACCTTGCCCAGCCAGCGGAGGATGGCAGTGGCTGAGGCAAACATGAGCCACTTGGGACCCATGATGTCAGAGTGTTCCATGAGTTTTGATACTTCTTCAGACATGAATAAAAATAATATGCCTGTCCAGTGGAATGAAGTCAGCTCGGGCACAGTTGATATCATGTCCAGTCAATCAAAGCAGCAGTTTTCACAAGGGAACTTAGCGGTGGTCCAGCAGAAGCAGAATTTTGGTCAGTACCAGAACTACAACCAGCAGCAGATGCAGCTGCCAGACAACAGCATGAATGCAACACAGCAGAGCTTTATGCAGAGGAACATGAGCATGGATGGGCAGAGGCTAAACTGCATGCAGCTGCGGCAGCAGCCCATGACCCTAGGTCCCAGCATGAACCCTGATATGGGCTTGCACACAGGGTATAACCAGCCACATCAGATGCTGAGCCCCGGTGCAATCAGTGGCAACCCAAATCAGATCTCTCCTAATTGTAGCAACATGGCAGCAAAGTCTGGACCCCACCTTCACCCTCAGCAAATGGACATGGCAACCGACCCTTCTTTGATGGTCAGGAGCAACAGTGAGCGCACAGTGCTGGGACAGGTCATGCACGAACCGAGTCAGCAGAACTACTCATCTCAGCCAAGCCACCTGAACTTCCCTGTGGCTCAGGAGACCTTTCCTCAGCCCATCATGACCTCTAATCAGTCCAGTTTTGAGCCTCAGCAGAGCATGATGAGTTCAGCTGCACAGACATATCCGCCTGGCATGATCCAGCCTCGTCCTCCACCAGAGCCAAACCCGGGCAGCAGACCCCGAGGGGTCCGCACCGCCCAGCAGATGGGCTACATGAGAACTCCCCATCCTACCAACACCATCAACCCTGGCCAGGAGACAACGGAGGCAATGCATAAAAGAACCGGCGACATGTTGCTGGCACCAGCCCAGCAGTGCACAGACGGCATGAGGGACAACAACTTGATGTACTATTATGGCCAGATCCACATGTATGAACAGAACAACGGCTTCGATAACCACGCGGACTGTCGGGTCAGGCAGCAGCAGTGCACACAGAACAGCAAGCCAGCCACTCTGCCTTCCCCAGGAACAAACCAGGTGTCCAGCACAGTGGACTCTCAAGGTCTTGAGCCGCCCCAGATAGATTTTGATGCCATCATGGACGATGGGGACCATTCGAGCCTGATGTCAGGAACCCTGAGCCCCAGCATCCTGCAGAACCTCTCCCAGAACTCCTCTCGCCTGACGACTCCACGAAACTCTCTGACACTGCCCACCATACCTGCGGGGATAAGCAATATGGCAATAGGTGATATGAGCTCCATGCTAACCACACTGGCAGAAGAGAGTAAATTTCTGAACATGATGTCGTAATGGTAAAGCACAAGGCCTTGGTGCTATCCAAGGCACTCTGTGTGAAGCAGCTGTATGAATGTGCTTTTCAAAAATAATCTGTTTCAATAGAATAGGTTTTTTATAAGTGTTAAATACATCAAAGGATTTCAAAATGAAAATTTTAAAAGGTCTGTGTACAGAATTATGTAAACTACATGCAGGCAGTTCAGTACCACAAGGGTGCACCTCTAGTATTATTTTTTGGCTTGGTTTCCTGGAGCACTGAATGGTATCGCCCCAAGCTAGGAGACAGCATGAGGGTGGTTAGAGGTGAAACCCTCCCTTCTGGGAAGCCCTGTAAATAGCACTCCCCATCATTTTCTGTCAGTTACATCTGCAAAAAATTCCGTTTTCAACCCACCCCAGAAAGAAATGGGAGGATGCGGTTTTGGTTAGAATAAAAGCCATACTATGTATTCTGCTCTGATGAGAGTAGGGTTTAGTTAAGTCTCCAAACAAGCCCTCTGCCAGCAGTATTGTTTTATACCATAAATACCTTTGTACCTTGCAAAGAGCAACGTTTCCAAATGGCTTCTCAGCAAAGTGCCTTACCATGCTTTCTTGTTAAGTAGTCAAGGCCTCTCTTCCTTTAAAAATCAAATATAGTGTATTGTCAGAAGCGTATATAAAATGTACATTTATAAAAACATAGTGGTGTTTCTGAGAAAACATTGGAAAGACACATTGATGAGACACATAAAAGGTGAATGCACACTTTGATCAGATGTGTTTACAACATGGTTTATATCATGTGCAGAGTGGAGCAGAGGTCTGGGAACAGCAATCACTGGGAAATAATCCCCCGTGGCGGGAAGGCTCTGGTGTGCAGACTGACACACATGCATAACTTTGCACCTTCTGAACACAGTGACTTTCTGTGAGTGCCCCACATGCATCTTTAATGTCAGGGTGCTGGAGCACACATTACTGCATCCCTGTGCAGCTTTGCAGCAGCTTCACTCTCTGGTGGGTTTTCCATGCTGAGATGCTCACATAAACAAGTGGTGGTGATGGACAGAGTTTTATGATCATTCCAGCCCAATGTGCACTGTGGCAGCACTGGGGGAACAGATTAATCTGCCAGGGTTCTTCTGTGTGATGTGCTCAATGCAGGGTTCTGTCTGGGCTCCATGTGCACAACAGGCACCTTGCTGCATTGATGTGGGGTCAATAATAAGCCAAAACACCCTGCCCCACAAGCAGGCTTGTTGGCATGCACCCAGTGCTAGCTGAACATGTCCCACAGCATGAAAAAAACTGCTGTATCCAAAAAATAAACCACAGTCAACCTGAGTTGTTCATTTGACTAGCAGACTGCACCTGCAGCCTGCTGCACCTGCACTAGCAGACTGCACCTGCAGCACTAAATGTAGTCTCAAAACAAGTATTTGAGTCAGAAGAGTAGCTTGGTCAGTGAGAATCTCTTGGACACATCATTGGGGAGGAGATAGGAGAAGCAGGGCTTCCCAAAGCCAAATTCTCCACCAGAATATAACTGCTTGTAATAGTGATCAGCTGTTTCCAGGACAGTCCCACCTGCCAGTGAGTTGATCTTTGTTGCATTATTTATTTTTGCTGTTGTTAGACAAAAGGGTAGGAGCAGTGGGGTGCATGTACTTGGGAGGAGGCCTTGCTTAACTTCAGACTGTGTTGGACAAGGACAATTTCTCTCATTCTGCTCTCATAGCCTCAAATACTTTGTACCCCGTTTGTTGAAGGGCAGGGAACAAGTGACATCCCCCCCAGGTTCTTCCAGCTGGACTGAGTAAGCATCTGTAGAGCTTCACTGTTTCCTTCCCATCTCCCTGTCACCTCAGTGTGGTGTTCTCATTTGCACCTGACTCTGTCCCCTGCACAGGACCAGGACAGCTCCGTAGAGGTGTTTTCTGGCGTCTTTGCTTTCCTTTTGCACAAACTGATGTCAGGATCACTCCTCCCAATATGACCAGAGGCTGACATGAAAATGCCACGTGCTACCTCCAGGCAAACTCTGTGATCTCAGACAGGCAGGAGCTGTGCTTGGCACTGTTGCGTTGGAACAGTTTTGCTGCCAGGTAGCCCTGGGTACAGCTGGTTCAGGGAGGTGCTGCTCAGCATCCTGCAGTCTCATCCATCCTCATCCCAAATGCAGAGGGGGCACACAGGGTGCTCTCAGCCCTGCCCTTCACTCCTCAATGACTCCTGCTGATGTCCAGGGTGCATGAGGACAGGGAAGCAAAGCAAGGTGCCTGTCTGTTTATTTGTGTCTCCTGTGAAATTGTGTTTAAAGGGATTGTTTTATAGTCTGCTGTATATATTCTCCTGCAGTTACTGACCTTGCCCTTGCCTTTGCATTTATTAAAAGAAGGCAGTACATGTTTTTAGGACATTGTATGTTGTCCTGGGCGCTTGGAGTACAACTGGGCATCCCTTGTGCTGAGATGGATCAGGCTTTCGTGTGTCCTTTGATTGCTAATCTGACTTTTTTTTAACAGCTGCAAAGGCCAGCGATGGCTCCTGAGTCCTTCCTCACAGATATCTCATTAATAAAAGTTCAAATAGAGAAGCAAAACCAAATCTCCAATGACTTGAGATTTTTTGGACTTTCCAGTGGTGGTCTTCCTTCATTTACTGAAAAAGTATTATAATAATCTTTCCAGCACTGTATATATTATGTATAGAAGACATCATTACTAAAAGTACTGTAGGTGAATTGTTCTGTCAAATTTATATCTTAAGAACATTTTTAGCTGTTTTTTACATCATAAGAATGGAGGTAACATGCTGAACTTGTATATAAACCTTTTGTACATTAAAAAGTAATTTTTTTCGTAATTCATTGTGTCTGTTGTTACTTCTTTTTATTGGCAAATGGTAGTTGGTCTTGGCCTGTCATTACCACACCAACACACTCAGTTGGACTCTGGTGGTGCTTAGGAACAGCTGGTAGGGCAGGTGTGTGATACAGCACAGATGTGGGATGTTCTTGCCTTGAAGAGCTTCCACTTAACAATGAGATCGAGGTGACAGAAGGAGAGCAGCAAGGTCAGTGTGTGCTGCAAGCACAGTCCTGCTGCCCAGGTGTCTTCCACTGCCTCTTGGCAGTGGTGATTTGAAGGACAATAGTGCAGCAGGGGCTGTACAGGAGAGGGGTCCAGAGCAAGGGCTGGACAAATTTGTCATCCAGATTTATCATAAAAATAACTTGTTGACTGACTTGGTCATTTCCCAACAGGAGACAGAAATAGGACAGATTAGCAGAGCTGTGATGAGCCATGACAGTGGCAAATTGAATATTGGGTTTGGAGAAAGGAGAAATTAATCTGTGCCTTATGTATGTGATAGGAGGCAATTATTGGGTGAGCAACTGATAGATACATCAGTTGTGATCTAGTTAGAGTCTCATCCAGCTCCTTGATGAGAAAGATTTAATTTGGCTGCAGCAAGAGTTGGCTCTGCTACTCAAGAGGCTGATTTTCAACTTGTTTTTGTGGAGGTGGGTTGATGTGCACAGGGCGAGGAGGCTGTTCACAGGTGATCCTTATGGGCCCAGCAATGAGTTTGGAATGAAAGCTGCTGAGCAAAGCAGTTGGCCAGTGAACCAGTGAATTACACTTGGTGCAAATGAGCCAGCAGTTTCATGCAGAAGCAACTGAAGGGGATGCACTCCTTTTGCTCTCTGTGGGATCCCTCCTGAGTTGATTGGCAGAATCGGGTGTGTAGAATCAGGTACATATGGGACAAACCCTCACCTTGGATTCCTATATATGAGACGAACTCTCTGGGTTCCTTCAAAGTCTGTGGCGAGAGATTGGCACATCCCTTTTGTGAAATGAATCTCTCCTGATTTAGACACATGGAATGGGGTGGACTTTTCCTCTGAAAGATATGTGTCACTCTTCTCGTTGATTATAGAGGAACCCCAAGCAGCCAGCTTAAATGCCTTCTCCAGTAGGGCAAGGTGAATCCCATATTCCTGTGGATCTCTTACACCAATCTGGTCACCCTCAGCATGATCCGAGGCTGAGTCAGTGAATGTGTTAGTGATCCTGTTAGCCTGTAACTCCATTGGATAAATATCACACCTCTCTGTACTGTCCAAGAACTACAGAAATCACAAGACAAATGCAGTAATATCATTAAAAGGAAATTGTTCAGATCTTTTCCATTCACAAGTGTCTTTGGAGACAGATCAGCTCCTACTGCTTTTCTACATCAAACACTTAAAGTAGGTTTCTAATCTAGATCAAATGCTGCTTTTAGCTGGTGTTTCTCTACAGAGTTCAATCAGAGCACACCTCTGCCGGTGTGAGAACATATTTATTACTTAAACTGGGCTAAGATTTCCTAGGAGCCCACCTGAGGTCATGTACCAGCATGTGCATTTTTACTGCTTTACCATCCTGGAATAAACAAGGAACGAAAGGCTCATTGCTCCAATTGTAAGCAGGTAATAACCCTTCTGCAACAAATGTTGTTTATAAGCCAGAGCTTGGAGTTTATACTACTGTGGCAGCACAGCTTCATAATATTCAATTAACCTTCTTTTTAATCAATCATATCCCTTATGAAAACAAACCATCCTAACAGGTCTGATTCTGACCTTCTTTGGTGAGTGTATAAACCACTCCACTCCCAAAACCAGTGGGAGCATAGGAAGAGTAAGATCCCACTCTGGGTAAAACCATCACAGCTCTTTAATATTGCACTAATATCTCAGGTTTTCCTGGAGGGGAGAAAAAAGCCCATAAAAGCTACTGTTGCTGGATCTGATTGCACTTACTGAGTACAGAGTCATTCCAACAGCTCTTTATTGCAGTGGTCTCTGTAGGGATGACATAGGGGCTCTTGTTCTTTATGAGCTGTTGGATCTACTTGGAAGCGCATACGTGTGGTAAACAAATGGTGTGTTTTATATTATTGGAAGGACAATTTATGACCAACCAAGGCCTCTTGCAGACAGCCATTTAACTTGTAAGTAAAATGACCTAACACTTAAGAAATTTAGAAGCTACAAAACAATCCGTGTTGTGCCCAGTACACTTATTTCTGTTTGATTTATGCTTCATGTAAAACTTGAAATGGCCATATTAAATATGTTTGTTGTAAAAAAAAAAAAGTAAAAACAAAGCAATGTTTTCACATATGCTGAGGGTTTGTGACTACTGTAGCTTCCTCCAACTGCACCAGCACTTCTGATTCATAACATGGGTCCCTTTGCCTCCCTATTTCCATTTTCCCCACACTGACCTGTCAGGCAGATATGTAGGGGGTATGGTGGCATGCCTGCTGTCACCTCTGGAAGAGCTGCTGCACACAAATACAGTGCACTTACTGGAAACATCTCTCCAAGTGTCGATGGCTTACTAAAAAGCAAACTCTGTGGCTGATACCTTTGTCTGTCAGAGGCTGTTTTACCATCCCACTTTACTGTCATGTGTAGGGTGGTATCAGCAGACAGCAGAAGGTGTAGCAACACACCACAAAAGACAACTTCTGCACCAAAAAACAGGGAATGGAACTACATAAATCAATTATCTACGTTCCTCTGTCTAGCCTTAACTCTTACTAAGTACAACCCAGGATAATCTTCATAGAAAAAGAAGTTTCAGGAAGCACTTTGAAGTAGAAGTTTGGTCTGATGCTCTGTGTGTCTTCTAAAGGACTCTGTCTTTCCCTTTCCCTTTCTCCATTCACTGTACAGAAAGAGTACAGATGAAGACAGCCTTCACAAATGTCCCCTCTCTCCCCTGTCACTATCCCTTTTCTGTTCCTCTTTGGGAAGGGCCCTGGAGTGCTCTGCCCATACAAACATCTTCTCTGCCAGGCTTTGACAGACACATTTTTTTGACTCAGGAGCACGAGGAACAGCTTTCCTGACACCTGCAGAGTGAATCATGCAGAAGAAGAGCACACATTTCACAGCTGGATGTTGGCCAAAGCACCAAGGTTTGTGTTACAGTGTGGTGGTACTGGTTAAAATAGATCAAATGAAATGAGGAGAGCAGCAGGGAAGGAAGCAAAACTCTGGACAAAGCAGGGCTAATTTTCTTCATGGCTTTGTATCTCACAGTATGTCTTCCATTTGGAAAATTCCATAGGAGATGAGGTGTAACTGGCCATGGCAAAAACAAAACAAAGAAGTGATGCTTAGGGGGGTGTGAGAGAGATCTATTTTTGAAGAATTTAAATCTGTAAAGCATCACATAAAGGACTTCTGGAGCAAGAGCACTATTTTTAGCTCTGTTACCTCTTTTGCTGACACTTTTTACCTCTTTTTTTGGGTTGACCAGTGGTGCAAGCAGCCATTCCCTGAGAAGGTGCTGTGACCAGAGAGCTTCAGCCACCTGCTCCCATGGAAATGAGCGTGGCAGTGACAGCAGCCGAGGAACGCAGCTGGGACGGATTTGCAGCAAGCTTGGAAAGGAGCTCCAGCCTCAGGCCTGCAGTCTGTAGGTGGGCTGCCCCTCCCTTTGGCAGCACCAGCATCCTGCCCTTGGCTATGGAGCTCAGAGCAAAGGCACTCCCAGGCTCTGCAGCTCAGCCAAGCTTCAGGAAACATGTGATTCTCCCTTTCTGCCACTGTTACTGTATAGCACCAACTTGGTAATCTCCAGGTGGCTTCTCTGGACTCCTTTCCCAGCTGGCAAAGCAGCCCTCTGAGAAGGTACCTGCCTGCTGCACTTACCTGTCTGATTGGCATCTGAGCAAAGCATCTCCACTGACTCAAAACTGATGTATTCTTTTTTTTCTTTTTTTTTCTCTTTTTTTCTTTTTTCTTTTTTTTTAACAAAATGTCTTGATGCAAATCGTTTAACCTCTGTGTCACTCATCAATAATGACGATAAGTGAAATTCAATGAAATGCTCAGAGGATTAAACATCACTCCAGGCACTCTGAAAGAGGGCGGCGTAACCGTATCTGGGAGATCTTAAGGAGGGGTGAGAAAATGTGTTTTGCTCTGCAGTCCAGAAGGCTGAACACCCTGTAGCAGCAGCACCAGCTGCGGAGGGTGCTCCACGTGGTGATGGTAATCACAACCTGCAGGCCAGTGAATTTCCCTCCTCAGCAGCCATCCAAGAACCAAACAGGTCTCACCTTGCTCACGAGCTCCCAGGAAATGATCGCTTGTCTCAGCAACATCAGGAGATCTGTCAGAGAATGTGAAAAATGTTTTCAGGGAATAGAAACTGGGGCTGAGCCAGGCAAAGGTTTCTATTTTATTGGAAAAAAGAAAATAGATCCCAGCATTTCCATCATTAACTGGAAATAAGTGGGAATGTTTTGAACAAATCAGCAGTGGTCTATGTGTTGAAAGTACCAATGACACCAATGTGTTTGAGAACTTTTTTCTTAGAGACAAGAGCAAGTTTTGTGGTCACTGAACACTTCCAAAAAATGGTCTGTATTTGCCCAAATTATGAGGGAAATTCATAACCTGAACCCATTCAAATGCTTTCCCAAAATTTAACACATACTAATAATATATCAACAACTTTATCCTAAAAACCCTCCGACTCTAAACCTTGAATTTACAAGACCATGGGGCTGAGACATGACTTCCTAAGTAGTCTTGTAAAAAAGTGACATAAAAAAGATTTTCAACTAAACTATTATCTGCACATTTCTTCAATAATGTTTTAACTGTCATTTATGTTTTTTTAAAAAAAGGAAGATTTATTATGCAGAGACATGGGCTGGTTTCATCAGAGGTGAATCAGTACCAGAAAAAGTTAAGTCTCTAAGGAGCTCATATGGAGTTGTTTTCCACTCCTGATCTTTCTACAGTTGTTTCACTTGCAGGAAGCTGGGATTGAGCTGATCTCACAAAAGAAGAAGGTGTAAAATAAAGTAAGGGGGCGAGGCCCTTTTAGATTAGCATCATCCCTCCTTTTAACAGGAAAAACCACATTTTTAGTGGTGTTCAAAAATACTCCAGATAACACACAAAATACTGTACTATGTTACAATTAGATTAACTGAGGTAAAACCTCCTTCCCAGCCCTTATTTAAGTGGTGAGAAAGTCCTTCAGGCAAAGCACTGGCCCCCAGATGTTCCAACAAATTCAGCGGGGCTTAGAAATTACTTTTTTGTGAGCACAAATGGTGAACAAAAAAGAATAAACCTCAGAATAAACCTCAATGACAGAGAGGATGAGGCTTATTATTTTAATACCTTTAGTACCACTGAAAAAAAATTGCATTTTTTAAAATAAAAATATCAGGAGAACCATCAGGGGATTGCAATTGTAAAATAGATCTTGTGTGCATGTAATACTTCTGTGCAAGTGTTCTCTCTTACAGTAAATGAAAACTACTCAAGTTAGGGGTAAAAATCCTCAAATGACCTGGGGTTTTTTCAGTCTTTTGTTTTTTCCTAAGACAACAAATTTTGAGCCTACCATTTCTCACAGTTAAAGCACAGAGCAATAGCACTCATGGGCAAAACTAGTTCAGCCTCTGTCTCACAGAGCAACCTGCTGATCCTTTCAGACTGGGCTGATTTTTTGAGTTTTACTATCACATCTTGGAGCTCTTACTTTGGGGTTGGGTGTTTGAGGTTTTTTATTTATAAACTTTTCCCTCAGGGAAACTCCCCCTTTACAAGGAAAATAGCCTTTGTCCAAGCTGGCAACTAGCAATGGGAAAAGAACAGACCAGCTTAGTTTAGGTCCAGGGTCCAAACAATGCCAGTCACGGGTGTGTGCTTTCAATGGAGAAGTCAGAGCTTTCCTTCCATCTTTCCAATTGCAGAAATCCAGCTCAGAACACAAAATTCCCTGTGAAGATGTGGCACCTGTTGAGAAAGCTCCTTTTTCACTGGAAGTTGTAATGAGAGACACAACCATGAGCATTAGAGAACCACAGAATCATTTAGGTTGGAAAAGACCTCAAAGATCATAAAGTCCAACCATAAAACTAACACAGCCAAATCCACCACCTAACCATGTCTCAAAGCACCACATATACACTTTCTTTGAACACTTCCAGGGATGGTGATTCCACCACTCCCCTGGGAAGCCTATTCCAATGCTTCACAACCCTTTCAGTGAAGAAATTTTTCCTAGCATCCTATCTAAACCTCACATGAAATGCAGCAGAAAGCAGACAGAGAAGCAGGAGTGGGTTTGATCTTAGTGACAGGAATGACAAGCTGCATCCACTGAGGGACCAGTAAGTTGTAGAGCACAGGGTGTGACACCAACCCCCTGCACCCTCCACAGTGTGCTCAAGGTTACACTCAGAGAAGGACAGCTCAGCACATGCTCCACGGGTCAGGAAGCAGGACATGGAGGAAGCACAGTTGTATGGGACATTTAAAAGACCACTGGAATGTATTGGAGGCACAGTGACTTTGGGCAGGTTTTTTTGGCAGCCATAGGAGATTTTTTTTTTGTTTTGCAATGTACCAGAAGAGACAATGGGTACCATCAAGGCTTCATCTCATTTAAAAGTTTATTTTAATGAAGTCACAATAAGGCCTCCAGCTGGAAAGGTTATTTATTAACCTCTTATTTACAAATTGAGCCCTGATTTGAAAATTAAGGCATTGTAATTTAATATTAACCCACATGTCAGAAAATAATGAGACAAACTACAGGCAAAATTGCATTCCATATTGCAAAAGACCCATTTTATTTATAATGACCAGGATTACAAGTCCTGCCAACACTGATGGATCATACTTTAAAAATCTTGATAGCTCATTCATTTCTATAATTATATTTATTACAAATTAAATAAGTTGCGGACACCCTTGATATACAAAGAGACAAAATTAATTTGTGAATCAGTATTAATCTGTCATCAAACTAAATGAACTCCTTTTCTGGTAGTCTACTGAATATAATGTACTGTACCAGACTCTACTCAGGACATGAAAGCAGTGAAACTGCAAGCCCATGCTGTTGAAGGAGCACCTCTTCCACTGGATGTATGTGATTTCTCAGTATGGCTTTTAAATCAAGAGATTAGACCACAATAGAAAACTTGCCTGACCAACTTCTGGAAAGCAAAACAAAGTCTGATGTTTCCAATCCCATCTGTTCTTTGCCTCACTCAGGTCAGTATTAAGATGCAATGTGCAGCTCCTGAGCACTTCTCCCATGACCCCTATACCTACATCACAGTGGAAGCTGAAAGGCTGGGACATTCCTGCTTCCTTTCCTGCCATGCAGGTCCTGAGGCCCTGAGGCAAACCCCTGCACTGTGACAGCGGTGAGATATTTGTGCTGCACATCAGCCTGAGCACCACGGGAGATGCTCACTCCCCTCGGCCCAGGGACAAAGGGAATGCTCAGATGCTCCTGGATGAGATTCCGGACCTTAATGCTCAGCAACTGCCAGGGTGGTTAGCCAAAACCTGTGCCCATCTGCTCAGGGGTTTTGTGACTGGAGACAAGGAGTTCTGCCAGCTTCAGGAGAACTCAGGCTTTCCTCCAAAGTATACATTTGGAGAGGAAAAAGGAAAAAAATAAAGGACAAAGACACAAAGACTCAATGCTGTGCTACAGGTCAGAGCACATAGTCCCAGTGGACACAAGAAAAGATGGGTTGTGGCTGCATGTCCCTCCCTTTGCCTACATCATTCCTATCCCAGCATCATCCAGACTCAGTGCTGACAAACTGACAAATGCTTGGGCTGCTCCTCTGCTAAATATGACATGACTCATCCTAAGGCAGTGGAAGTGTTGTTTGTCTGTGGAGGAGGAAATCATCCCTGTGTTTACAGACTTATTATTTTAAAATTTCCACTGTATTATCTCACCCCACTTCCTCTTGAGTTAATCATCATCAACACCCCTTGTGTTCATAATCTCAAAGGCAAATTTTTAATTCTAGCAGGTCGGACCCCATCTAAAACTGGCCAAAACAACTGAACTCCCCTGCCATAATATGCTGATCTCTCCATCTCATTCAGCAGCTAGGATCAACTAATAAAGTGCAAGATGTAGAAATGTCATTCAGAGTTACCTACCCGTAACTAAATAACTTTGTAATGAATGAAAGGCCATTTTGAGCTGCTGCCTTAAAGACTAACTCCATCTCCATAAAGAAAGAAATATGACTCAAGCAGAGACAGCCTGCATGTGGCATTAACAAACCCTCTTTGTGTTTCTGTAGGAAAGACTGACACCATGTGAGTTGTGTGCTTGCGTCATCTTTACCTTATTTTCCTTTAAAGTCAAAATATTCCTGCAACTTCAGGTCTGCTTCCAGGGAGCAGGTGGGCCCCTTCACTACAAAATAGAGAGCTCAATAAGTATTTCTGAGCTCAAAAAATTGTCTCATATTAACTTCAGCTAGAGAACAAGAACAATACCTGTTTTAGTAATATAACAGTAATTAATTTTGTCTGTTCGTAGAGGAAAAACACAGTGTTGCCAGAAGAAATTATTTTTACATCTTTGTATGACAGTGTTTTTCCATTCACCTTTTTTTGGAGCATTTCCTTCAAAAGACATTAAGCCCATACATTACTATTTAAAGAGCTTAATTCAACCCAGGCAATAATGACCCATAAATATTCATGATTTTGTTTTAACATTAAAATAACATCTGTTTCAAAACATCTGCAATCTGTTTTCAATGCTTCGGTAACATTTAAATTAACTGTAACTAATACAATAAACCACTATTAGGGATAATGATAATGAAGGATGCCCTATTAAGAGACATGAACAACATGGAACTCAATGAAAAACAAAACAGGGGGTGGAGGGAGTGAACCCAATGATCAGATTCCAAAGCTCCTTGGAACTTAAAACCACCATTATGGGAGGGTTTCCTGCATGCAGGGCTATTGTTTAATCATCTCAGCTGCTGCATCTCTGCTCTTCTTGGGTCTTGTTCACATTTCCACTGCTAGAGCAGTAATTTATGGTGGAGGCAGTGTGACTACTTTTAATGCCAAGGTGGAAGGGAGACTCGCTCTCTCCAGCTGAGGGGGCCCACAAAGTGTTTCTGAGCTGGGAAAGCAGCTCACAGTGTGCCCAAGGCTCTCCCAGCCAGATGTGCTTGACCAGCCTGTTCAACCTCCCACCCATGTCCCCATCCCCAGCGAGTGCTGATGGCCAGGGACTGTGCTCACGTCTGTGCCATGCTCCAGGCCATGGGGTTAACCAAAATTATTAACTTCCCCCCAGAAGGGGCCATTGTTTTCTGCTGTGATTTCTCCCTGTGGCCAAGACAGATGAGGTCAGTGCACATCTGTATATGGTTGCAAGGGTGAAGGTGAAGGTTGAAGGAAGGGTCTCATCCTCTGCCGGTGGGCTGACACTTGGCACTCACTTCCATGAGACCCACGTGGACCTTGCGCCCACAGCCCCCAGCTGGGAAGTTTTATTTTCATGGAAAGCCTTGGTGGGTCACCACTCATAAAGTAAAAATTATATTTAAGGGTTTTTGTGACTTGTTTAGTTTTTTTAAGCCAGCCCTTCCTCTTACTTCTCCCACTCCCTGACAAAAATCCAGGAGGCGTTTCTAATCACCTGGACACAATGCAAAAGGCAAAGGAACATAGCAGCTGGTTTTGCTCTTATCTGATGATTTCTTTAGAAATTAATTTTATGTTAAAACACATTTTTTCAGTCAAAACAAAGCCAGGACTTGCCACACATCTGTACAGCCCTGATGCAGCTGTTTAGATGGTCAGAGTGATATCTTTTTACACCAAAATGCCCAGGCAATCTAAAGAGACCATTGCATAGGTACAAACAGCTCCAGGGACAGCCCTGGAGGCTGTTCATCCTGTTGGCCTGAGCACTGCACCCCTGGCACACGCTCTGCACCTTGGCTGTGCTCCCAGCCCCTGGCACCCCCTGGACCAGGTCCTGGAAGGCCACCACGGAGCCGTGCCTCTGTGCCTTCCCTGCAGTGGCAGTAGCCTGTGGAAAGCAGAGCATAAATCCAAACCATTTAAAGTGTGATTAAGACTTCCCCTGATTACTGCTCTGCATGATATTGAATGCTTCGGCTGTTAGTGATTTATTGAAGTAATATATAATACGCTGCATTCAGTTAACAGTCCCCATCAAGCACAATCTAGCTGAATAAAAAAAAAAAAAGTCAGGGAGAGAGTGTATGTGTGCTTTAAGAGGAAATCTCCCTGGATTTAAAGGAAATTGAATATGCACATGGCAATCTGTGTCCAAAGCTTTTAGCTCTTTAAAAAGTGCCAGTTGCTAATACCACTGGCTAAAATCAGCATTTCTTCAATCACTAATGGTCCCAGTGCCATCCTCACCCACTCCTTCCCTCCACCACCACCAACTAGCTCCCCTTCACCTGCACTACTTTTACTTTTTCTTTTTTTTT
>VXBI01002229.1:927220-1217947 GCA_013397375.1 Toxostoma redivivum | reverse complement strand
TTTTTTTTTTTTTCAGTTTTATTCCAGAGCGACATTTCAGGTTTTTTAGCAAAGGGAAAGCTGTGCCACAGTGTTTTCACAGTGTTTTTTGTATCACCACCAGCACTAAATCAGAGCAGAGGAGGTAAAACTGGAGGTAACTGTAGTCTGAAAGGGAATAAACTGAGGCTGTCATTAAAAAAAAAAAAAAAAAGAAAAAGAAAAAACAGCAGTATAAGCACTCAGCATAGTTCCAGTACTTTAAATACTTCAGCTTTAATAACAGAAGTAGCTATTAGCTATGCAGGGAAGAGGTTTATTTATTTTCATATATGGTACTTAATGTATTACTGCTCCTTTAGGATCTAATTCAATGAGATACCTCCGCAGTGGGCCAATTTTGAGGTGTCATCTTCAATTAACACTGATCTCAAATACAAGCCTTCCAAATTAAGGTGGCTGGCTTAGAAATTATAAGATTATAAATAAAAGGTTTTATTTGACATTTCCTTTTGAGGATCCATGCCTCCAAGTTGTTGTGTACCTTTTTTTTTCCCCATGAAGGCATAAACTTTGGAAATTACTTTCTGAAACCAGCAAAAATGAAAGCAGATACTCTCACAAAAACACCCTTACTCCACAGCCTGGGGCTTTCACAAAACCCAGATGTAATGCTCAGAAATCATAGGCTTTTCAGTGCACCACTCAAACTTCAGCAAAACAAAAGTGGCACCTGAAAACACACATGGGGGTGGGTTCAGTTTCCCTTCTTCAGTTTCTAAAACTGATTAAACAGGCCCAGTACCAACCCTGATACTGATGATAAGGACTTTGCTTCGGCTCTGACCTTTTTCACAGAAGTTGCAGAGCTGTTTTTGTGCACTGCAGCAGAGAGCTGACTTACAGTCAGTGTGTGATGGACATTGGTGCCCATGCACATTTCCCTCTCAGAGAATGAATGGTTCAGGTGACAAGGGAACATTCTTGGCATTGCCCTTGCTTAACTGGCAGAGTGAGACTTCAGATCATGCCTTTAGCTGCTCTTCATTCTGGATGCCAGAGAAACATCTTCCATGGAAACTGCCAGGAGACAGTCACTGGAACAGGGTTCCTTTTCTCTTATTAGCTGAGACCTCAAGCACACAGAGTTTGGCTGTTGAGTTCTAAAGTACACACTGACAAACAGTTCTCTTTTTCTCCTGCAGTTAATGTGGATGCATTTTTAAGGGAGCAGCAAAAGTGCAGCCCTGACCTAGGGCAGGCACATGCCAACTGTTGAGTTCTTGCTTCAAAGCCCTGGAGCCCTAGAGCTTCTCTGGAAAATGTCTGCAAGAATATTTTAGCCTGGGCATCATATTTTCCCTTAATCTCACTCTAACCAATGTCATCAACATTTTAGCTTGAAACTTTCCAAATTTAACTCAGCCCAAGGTGTGGACTGTTGAAAGTCTGGCACAGTTGTAGACTCCTGAGTCTTCAAACAGGAAGACTCGAGGCAGTCTTGCAGAGAGCTGGAGGTCCCAGCTCTGCTGAAGAGCTGAATCATGTGCCCCCTGAAACCCGGAGAGGTATCACACAGCCTGGGCATTACAAACCTCAAAATGCAGTAGCAAAAATATTGCTATTTCTCAGCCCAATAAAGCAAAAAATGCATATGCAATAAATTGCCTTTTTTGTTGTTTTTTTCACAGTTTGATTATCCGTCATGATAAGACATTACTTAAAGCAGTGGTGACACTGTCTAATCATTCTTGTGAAATATAGACTTCTCTCTCCACTTCAGACAGAGCCAACATTAATACACATTTATGCAAAGCAGAGCTGGAGCTGTCAGGAGCTAATCTTTACAAGTATGATAAATGATGTTTATTTTCAGTGATGGAACGAAACACCCGGGCTGACAATAATTGTAATAAAAAGGACAGATCAACTTCTATAAAGTGATTGAATTACCAGTCTATTGCATTAATGCCTGATCTTGGCTCTGTCATAAACCTGCTTTAGGTTACCAATGACTGCACATTAGGAAACATCCACCTTCAAATCAACACCCTGCCCTTGACCTGTGGCAATGCAGGAGAGTCACTGCTGGATGCAGAGTTTGGCCATCCTTACTTCACATTTGCTCACAGTAAAATAATGTTTCCTCCTTTTATGCCAAAAAAGCATCAACCTGTGTCTTAAAAGTTTCAAAACCTCAGCAGCTGCACACGCCTCCTCCACACACGCACTGCCTGAGCGCCCACATGCAGGGATGCCAGTACTGAATTTAGTGCCTGCAGTGCAGGTCAGACTCACCAGCATCCACAGGGACCATATTGATTGTGGATCACCAAAGCCCCCTTGAAGCAAAGAAATAGAAAGAGGTCAGCCTTCCCCACCTTCCTGGGCAAATGGATGCTACCACTAGATTTTCTGTGATTGCCCCGGCTGTGACATGAAAGAAAAATAAAAGGAACTTGAAATCCCATCATCCAGGGGATGACCAAAACCTCCCATGAATAACTGAGTCAATTAATTGCTTTGTACTTAACTCCATCATAGGAAGTAAAAACAGCTCCAGTTTTCAGAATGGGACATATGCTCTAGGAAAAAGAAGGGAAGAGGCAAATATAATAAAAACACACAGTTATATCTATGTATGTTTATAGAAACATTCATGCATCTACTGCCCTGGATTTCCCTTCAGATTGGATTTCTGACATAAGACTAAAAACTGAATAGGAAAGGTGAAATTTGGGTTCATCAACAATCCTTTACAAAACAATATTCTGGAAACCCTTCCTTTCAGGTCAACTGAAGTATTTCTTTGCATTTTTGGACAATTTATTTTCTGTTCCATGCCATTATGTTTATATTTAATGCATATTTCATATTTTGAGTATTCTATGTCTCTATTCCAGTCCAGATTTGTATAGTATTATTCTGTTTTGTAATTCATTTTGCATTATTTCATGTAAGAATTTGTACTCTGGTATACATTAATGCACAGTGGTGCCAAACAGAAGGCATTTGAGACTGAAAACTTGAGATGTGCCATTCTGACAGCTGGCTGCTGACTGCTCTGAATTTATTGAAATGAGTTATTCTGATTTTTTTCCCCCCTAAACTTAAGTTTGTCCGAATTGACACACTCCCATGGGGATGGCTCAATTTTAGCAGAGCAGCGTTTTCTGACAGCAGACACTAAGCAGGAAACTTCCAGCCTTTCTCAGCTGTGTATTTGTCAGGGTATGGGCGTGTGTGTGCTGTGCCCCAGGGCAGGACCCCACTGGGCCTGGGAGCTGATGACCACAGCTGGGCAGCCAGAGCAGGGATCACAGCCCAGATGTGTCCTACAGCTCTGGCTCCTGCCCAGCTGCTGCTGGAAGGGTGATGATGCTCCTGAAGGTCCTAACAGAGAGGGTTATGATTTTGAAACAATATTTTAAAAAAGTAAATAGAGCTGATCTAGAGAGTTTGCTAACTTCATTGAAGAGCATCTCCTGCATGAGTTTTTTCATGAAATAAACTTAATTTCTGATGGATCTTTTCCTAGCATTGCTGTCACAAGGTTTCAGCCTCTGTGGACATACATGCAGTCAGGAATGTGATGGTCCAACATGCACTGTGGCTTCTGTGTGCAGACTTGGGAACATCTGGGAAGCCAACTTATATGGCAGGTTCCTGGAAGGGTCCTTCAGCCCTGGGGAGAGGAGGAGGGTGGGTAGCTGGACTTGCTTATTCAGCTGGTGCCACACAAGGGCTTGAGGCTGGAGACAATTCTGATCAGGGACAACACATACATGAGAGCAAATATTCCTTGTCCTGCACTGCAAAGGGCAGTGAAAGCTGATACTCAAGTGCCTTTTTCTCCTCTCATTTCCCACTCTGAACACTAAGATTTTCTAAATACTCCACTGTTTTAATTATTAAAAGGGTGCATTTGATGTGCATCTCATAAAGAGGGCAGGAACCTCTAAATTACATCACACCTCAATTTTATGTCTCATAAATTCTACATGTCACTATATTCTACAGGGTGAACTACTGTCAGAGTGAAAGTCAACCTCATTGGCAGCTAAAGATTTTTTTTCCCCAGACAGCAGTGAGAAAAGATGCAACACAAAGTCCTGACCATTCAGCACTGCCTGTGTCTACACTTTGATGTCAGAAATGCTTGAGGGCTGAGTCAGAAGAGCTTTAGCTGTTTCTGTCATATCCCACACATCAAAAAGACATGTAGGGGTTTGTTGCCCCATCATCCAATAATGTCAGCAAGACATTGGCACCTTAAAGTATTGCTGACCCCAAATGTGCTGGAATTCATGAGCCAGCTATGCAAAAGTGCATATTTTAGCTAAAAGAAAGAAAAAAGCATTTATTTTTAAAGTCGTGTGTTTGAGATTTTCCTCTCAAATAGCTCAGTATTTCTGAGTGCACTGTGGAGTGCAGAGAAAGCCCTTGACAGACAAGGGGGCAGGAGCAGCCAGGCCACTGCTCCCACAGTTTTGCCCAAAACAGCCTGACCCACTCACATTCCAAAAGTTACTAGTCCAAACAGACTTGGGTGAGTTTTACCTGGGAGAAGGAGGAAGGTCTTGGATAAGCTGCTCCCCCAGCAGTGATGCAACAACCCTGGAAAAGAGAATCATAGAATATGCTGAGTCAGAAGGGATACATCAGGATCGAGTCCAACTCCTGACCCTGCACAAGACATCCCAAGAATTCCACCATGTGCCTTAGAGAATTGTCCAAACTCTCACTGAACTCAGACAGGCTTGGTGCTGTGGCAACTTCCCTGGGGAGCCGGTTCCAGTACCCAAACACCCTCTGGGTGAAGAACCTTTCCCTAATATCCAACCTTAGCCTCCCCTGACTCACCTTCCTGCCATTCCCTTGAGTCCTGTGCTTGATCAGGAGGAGACAAAACACAGAAAGCTCTTTCAGTGGCATAGCCCCAAGAAGGGCACTTCCCAGAGCAACTGTGGGAGAGAGCAGAGCCAGGGCACCAGGGCACTGCACATGGAGGGGATGTGTGGGCTTTTGCTGGGACTGCCAGAGCAGGGAAAGAGGCTTTGACACTCAAGAGGGTCAAAAAGCAGTGCCATCATAAAAACTGTGCGAACAGCAGGAACATTTCTTTAATAAGTCTCCAGACAGATAAATCACAGCTTAAGGAGAGATTGCAGTGCTATTTATTAGTCATTTGTGCATGATTTGCTCACTCCATTGGTAGTGGAATTTCTTTTTTGGGTATTTAATTTTCATCAGAAATGATTTGTGTGCTGCACAGCGGTTCATACTGACACCACTGCTCTGCACAGGCACCTGTAACCAACCACCTACAGACAGCTCCAGCCTCCAAGAACAGTGATGACAGTAACCTCCTAAAGGAGATGCCCCAGTGGTTAAATGCATCAGCTTTCACATGTACCTTTCTTATTTTTCAGAGTTCTTAGGCTTCCTTGCATGGCTGAGCAATACCCACGAGGTAGTACACACTCCTTTGAGCTGGGTTCCCTATTTCCAGCCATTTCCACATTTCAGTTTCACACTGGAAAACAACATGCTGGGTGGTAATGGGTGACAAGGCACAGAATGAGAGAGTTAAAAGACTGGTGTAAGGAAGACAAAAATCATTAAACACAAACAAATTACTTTCTAGAAGACTGAGTTAAATGCCACCACAATTTGTACCTGCTGTTAATCTAAGGGGTTAAGTCAAAGCTGAATTTTCTTCCTGTATGTAACATCCAGAAATAAAAGAGTGACAGGACTAAACTGTCAGTGCAGAAGCTCTAGAGCAGTTTTTGTTGTACAGGACAGATCTTGTTATTTGATGGTTCTCCAGAGCAAATATTCTCAGGTCTTGGAGAAGTAATTAGCTGTCTCTCAAAGATACACATTGTGGGACCTGATGGTTGGTTTGACTGCATATATTGTTGGGCAATTTTTACATTCCCACTAGCAAGAGGTAGCAAAGCAAGATCTTGCATGGTTGCCAGAAGTTTTCAAGCTCTCCAGAACTGGCAAGAGCAAAGACTACTTGGAATAGTTTAATTTACTTACAAGCTAAAAATTTTCTCTATTTCTTGTTTTTCTCATAGTTCAAGACACATTCACTCCTTTCCTCAAAGCCCCATTTCTCAGAAGCAGCTATTAACCAAAAGGTTTGGACTTTGGAAGTCATTGATTGAGAAGCATGAGGAACCCCAGAGAAGGCTCTGCCCTCATGTAAAATCCACTTTTAACCTTATTCAGACACACAGAGAAATTCAGTCCCCAGTCTACTCCCTGCCCAAGTCCTTGAACTTGCAAGAAAGACTAGCAGATGTTCATTAGTAACTAGAGAATTGGAGGCACTTGTCAACTCTGTGTGTGATGAATAAATGCTGGAAAGTTTCTGCTGGGGAATACTTCTGGTTTGGGGCCAACTGGATGCACTCAGAAAAAGTGTGTGAGGGGCAGGGGAGCTATGACCAGCAGTTTCACTTTGTTGCTCCTGCTATTAATTTTAATTATAGGCGTTAGCTGCCAAACACCTGAGGGTATCTACCCCCTACCGAAACTTTAGAAATAGCAAATATTTGGGTGAGATTAATGATCTTTTCGAGGTTTAATAAAGATTCAGCTGCTCATGGATGTGTGTATGATGTTTTCCTGCTCCCTGGCACCACAAGAGTCTGGACATCACAGTGACCCCATGGACCAAGAGCCAAGGAGAACAAAGCTCATGTGGGAGCACTGCAAACTCCAACATCACACAAGGTCATAAAATGCTTTCCAAACTTGTCTTCAGGCTTGCATTTACCTGGCAAGTCCAGGATGTTTTCCTTCCCTGTAAACACCCCTCCAGAGCCTGAGCTTACCTCCAAAATCCAGCAAATATCTTCCACCCCTGGGCGGCTGTCACTCACATCAAGTAGTCCCTTTTAAAAAGAAAGAGTTCCTTTCCTCAGTATTGAAAATGCTGCGTGTTTTCCAGGCTGGGCTGAGGCTGCAAAGAAGGTAACACTGCAAAGAAAACTTCTGAGCTGTGCAAGGAAACAAAGGCTTGGTCTTGGAGAAACTGCTTCACTTTGAAAAACTCAACTACTTAAACACTTCTTGGTAAAGTAATTAAAAAATGCAACACTGGCCCAAGAGGAGAAAAGCCAGTGCTTCTCCCCAGGCAGCTGTGTGAGCCAGAGCTCTGTCTGTATGTGGGAGTGAGTAGCTCAGCTCAGTCTGTTAAGAGAAAAACAGCAGAGTGATCTGTTGGAAGCTGTCTCCACACACAGGCATGCGGACACACAGAGGCACACACAGAGCTTTGATATCTGCGTCTGACTCAATTACAACTGGCAAACACAAGGGCTAGATATGCTTGAGAATGATGCTTGACAAAACTATATCCCACAAAAGAGAACTTGGTTTCCCAGAGTAAAATAAAGCAGATAGTGGCCACATCTGGATTTCTTCTCACTCTCACATCACTCTGCATTTCCTGCTTAGAACTGGGATCTCCCCAAGAGAGGCTTTTCTTGTGGTATTTCTAGCTGGGACTGGATGCACCACAAATCTCCTGAGAAGGTCTTTTCTTCCAAGATTCATGGGCTGGAGGCTCATGAAGCACAGATAATTCAGGGAAGTGATCAACTGTGTGGATGCTTTCCAAGCTCTCAGCCTTTTGGAGGGTCCAGTAGCACCCACAGGAGAGAGGGTCCTCTCTCACCCCCTTCCCATCAGCATGGACACTTGACATCACAACTGTCTGGAAAGCTCCAAAGCATTACAAGGGAGACAAGTAGTCCTGCTGTGTCAGAGCAGGCAGGGCTTGGAGAGCTGCCTGGCTGCTTAAGGCCCTGCAGCAGGAACCTCAAAGCAGCTGGAAATACACCAAGAGCAGAGGGACACCACCAAATCACCCACCTGCTGATTCCCATTTCCAGGAGACACCAGCTTGGCTCTGTGCTGGGAGGTGAGCAAAGTCCAGTGGGAGCCTCAGACCTTCCTTTGCAGGAGAAAAACCCCTCAGGTCAACATGAGCTCTTCACTCCAGTCAATTCTGGTCCAATTCATCTCCACAGCACACATGCCCCACTCTGTTGGTCTCTGGGCTTTCAGAAAAGATAAAAAGCAGGAACTTTCAACAGCATTTAGTTGTTTGTGGGATACTTAGGATCTCAGTCCCCTATCTATAAAAAGAAGAGGGAGAGAGAATCAGCCAGCATTTCCCAGCTTCCCTGGGATCTTGTGAAGATTAATGTATTAAAGAACAAAGTGCATCAAGACTCTCCATAGGAAAAGCAAGTTAGGCCAGTGTAGCACTGAGGAGGAGTGTATTTCAACACAAGGCTTGTTTAGTCCATGTTGTTACTGTCCAAGGCAGGTTTGAAGGTTAAAATTAAAGCAGAAAAAATGCATCTCTCTCTGTGCTCCAGAGGAGACTGTGCAGCGTGTGGGCATCAAGGGATGCTCTCAGGAACAGGATGTTTGGAAACTATTGTGAAAACTGTGCTCAAGAAGAAGTGAAACCTACTGAATTCCCTGAGGAGCTTTTACTGCCAACCACTCAGAGTTCCCCTTGTGGACAGAGTCTGGTGGTTTCAAACTTCTCTGCTCTTTGACCCAAATGCAAAGACTGGAGCCACATAGGCTCAGCCTATGAAAGGGCTCAGCCACCAGGTGTCAAATGTCCTTCATCTGCCTTGCTCTATTGTGGCTTCAGGGCAGCTCACACTGAGTCCCCCAAACCCAGCAGGAACTTCCTGGCATAAACCTTCTGCAGGGTTAGGGTTAGAGACCCCTTTGTTCTATAACCCCACTCCTCAAGCACACAACCCTCCTTCCTTCCACTTGATCATCCTTCAAACCTGAAGGCTTGTATCTCTGTCTGTCCTAAAGGAAATGTCACTCTAACAGTGTGTTTTGGCACAGTATGCACTGCCCACGGTCACATCACATGGGGACTGTGGTTTCATATTTTAGCACAGGACAGTGAGGCTTCCAGGACCTCCCCCCTTCACATGAGGCAGCCACTCTTCCAGAATTGTGGAGCCAGCTGGGAGCTGAATGCCCTCTAGTTCAATCTGCAGCATCATGCTGCATGTTTATTTTCCTCCTGGACCCATGACATGCATATTCCTGAAAGAGGACCTTTCTCTCCAGGCAAGTTAATACTCTATGTTTGGGCCTCCTTCGACTGAGGAAAAAAAGCACCTAAAATTCAGGTCCACCATTTCTCGGGTTCTGTTAGGAAATGTTTACCATTATCATGAGCCTATCTGAAGAAGAGTGAGCTATTTCTATTTAAGCACTTATCCTAGACAACTCAGCACAGGACACACTGCCTCTGAATCCTCACGCCATGAAAACAATCACCTCAGGCCTGCAGAAACCTTCCAAAGGTATTGAAAGTGCCTTCAGATTGAAAGGCATTGGTGTGCTTAGAAAAATGTTATGAGCCAGTGTTGTGCATCCCAGCACAATGCTGGGACCACGAGCACTCCAGGATGAGACCAGCCCTAACTGCTGAGCTGCACAGCTTCCATTCATTCAGTTTGCCCAAGAGTCCCTGCTTTCATGCCATTACATGCAGCTCATCCATCTAGACTTCAGATAATTCAAAGAAACATAGCCAGTGCTTCCATCCTCCTCTAAATTATCAAGGTATGCAGGTATAAATCCAGGCAGGACATTAGAGTGATGGGATCCTGACACCCTCCCCCAGTCTGCAGCACCCTTCATCCTTTGAACTATTTTTTCAGATAGTACAAAAAATTTCTAAGGTGAAATGTGATACTCCAGAGCCACGGAAGGGCTTGGAATGCTGAGGCTGGTGCCTCGCTCCCTGCCTCAACCTCTCACTGGGGATCCAGCTTTCACAAAGAAGCCTGGAAAGCACAAACTAAACCAAGCAGGTACTGAAAATTCAAGCCAGTCTTTGGTCTAGCAGGAGCCAAGTGTCCTAGGTGCTGATCTGTGATTATTTTATCACTTTGCCTGGATCTGCTGAGCCCGAACCCCAAGGAAGATTTGGATAATGGGGAAGAGCACACAGAAGATGTGTGCAAGGGGTAGAGGTAAGAATCAGGAAATACTGGTGTCTGAGTGCAGGTGTGGGCCTCAGATAGGCAATCAACTATTGTCAAAAGGAAAAGCACTTTCCCTGCCCAGAGTGTATTGCAAAACATGTCAGGGGCATCGAGTGTGGCAAAAAAAGAGATTTGAGTTAGACGGCAAGAAAATCTCTGTAAGGGTAATGCAGACTGGGGGCAAGCTGCAGAATTACCTCATTAGAGCCATTTAAGCACTGGTCAGATGAATAAACACCTCTCTAGCAAGAGCCAGGTGTTTCTGATCCTGCTTTCAGGTGTCACTTCTTTAAGCCACTGCCACTCCTCTGATCTTTCAGGGTGTGGGAAAGGAGTTCAGGCAGTCATGTGGGGCAGCTGTGAATCCCAGCCCTGGGCTGTCTTGGGAGGACTGGAGATCTCAACAGAAAATCACCTTCCTGAGATGTCAGGACTCCTGCCAACATTCTTTTCTCTCTGTCCAGGCTGGGCATGAATTCTGCCTTGGAATAACTCCTGCACCTGGATAAAACTGCTGTCAATGAAGATGTGTTTGACTTGTGGGAGGGAAAAATCAGGGAGATACAGAGAGTTAACATCAGTGGAAAACACTAAAGATACTGTCACTGTGATGCAGGCAGTGCAGGCTTGTGGGTAGAGCTCCCCAGCTCTGTGATGGGCTGGGGTGATGCTGGGCTAGCATACAGTAGATGAAATCAGCATGAACACTTCCCCTGTTCCCCTCTTTCTTTTATTAGCTACAACCCATTTCAAACCACATTCCCCAAGACCAATCAGTAAAGGGTCATAAAATATCCACAGATGTCAAAAGAAGTGTGCCACCAGTGCCTGGCACAGCAGTGGCTGATGCTGAGCAGGACCCAGTGTTTGCTGGGTGGCACCTGTGCCCTGCTCAGCACCCTGGCCACCCCTCAGCTCTCCCCCAGCCCTCTGCAGTGACACTCCTCTTACATTTGGGTCTGCTGGAGTCTTGGCTAAAACAGAGGTCTTCNTAACCCCCCCCCCCCTTCCTTTTCTCTCAGTAGTGAGAAGCTGGAGTATTTTCAGCCAAGCTCTTCTCTACCACCTAGTGGGAAATGGAATTTTTCCTGTCATGATGAACACAGAGCAGAGCGGGATCTCTGCTGCGATCCTGAGCAAGCCCTTTGCCGCCCATATCCACTGGGGATATCCCAGTGGCCCCAAAGGCCAAAGCAGCCCCAGAAATGGCTTCTTCCCTGACTCAGCAGCACCCTGGCTTAGGGGCCAGAAAGACTAGTTGGGAGAAGCTGTCCGCTCCATTACTCACTGTTTCTAGTGCAATCACAGACTGTCCAAGCCTATTTTCCCGTCAATCACCAAGAAAAAGGGCACCAAAATTTGCATAATCTCAAATGACTCTCAATGCAGCACCCACATACATATAAAGCTGAATTTTCCCCTTGTGCGTAAATTCTCCGTATTTTCCTGCCTCCATCCACCCCAGACAAGGTTTGGGCATGAACCACAAGGTTCCAAGCTGTGGTTGACCCCGCAGCAGCGAGCGCCCGTCCGGCCCCGCGGAGATGCTCGGAGGAGCGGGGCTCTGGCCAGGATCCAGCGCAGGTAATTGCAGTCTGAGCACTTAAACTCCCCCTGCAGATGCAGCCGCCTTCATTTCCTGCCCTGAGCCGTGGGGAAGTGTTTGCAGCGGGTTGTTAAACAGCTGCCACGCGCTGCCCAGAGGGGCTGCGATTTCGGCAGGATCGGGGGGGTGCTCCAAGTGGATGCTCCAAGGATGGTGACAGAGAGGCAACAAGGGCACCGGCTCGGGCTGCCGCTCGCCTCCCCAGCATGGTTCTCCCTGCTCTTTCTCACACGGCCGAAATCTGGACAACGCCTTCCCCTTTTCTGGTAAGCAAGCTCCCAAGGGGAAAGCTCGGCTTTCTTTCCTTCAGCAATGGGAGGAGGCAAAGGGTTAATGCGACCAGCGAGGGAGGGTTCTCCTGGCAAACTGGAGACCCCTGCCCGTTTTATGGGGAGGGCTCATGGGGGCGGAGGGACACGGTGGGGGGAAGAGAATTTGCTTTATGGCTTTGACAGGAACTCCCATCATGGTATAATTATGGAAGCGAGAAGTCTGTGTGTAATGAAGACCATATGCCGCGTTAAAACACACATGCACAAATATTAGGCTCCCGCGAGGCCTGTGGGGGAGCTGGGGAGCGGATCAGGAAGGGGTGGGGGACGCAGCCCTCCCCCCAGTTCTCCTTACAGATCTTCCAGGCCAGGCACAGCCAAGGCAGTGGGGATGTGGAGCAGCTGAGGAGCCCAGCGCAGCCAAACGGGGCTTGTTTGGGGTAAGAAACATCCGGTTTAAATAACATTGAGTGGAAGGAAGACCCTCGATGTCATAAAAAAGGGGGGGTTCACCCTGCATTGCTTCAGACAGCCTGAGAGCAAGGTTTCCTTCAGCAACAGTTTTTCTCCAGCTACGATTTTTCCCTTTCCTTTCTAACGATGCCCTCACTGGTCTTCCCTCAGTGGAAAACATCTGCACACAGCTGCCTGTGGAGGCAACCAGCCCTCCTCCTCGCCTGATCCAGCTGTGCTGGTGGGAGCAGCAGGAGCCACACGACATCCCCAAGAAGCTCCTGGGCTGGGAAGATGACTTCAGCAAGCACCAAGGCCACCCAGCTGCTGTTTGAAGTCCCCATGCCATCTTCTCCATCACCCTGCCTGTGCTTTATAAAAAGGGGGGGTCTTGGCTGTGGCATATTAATCTCTCCTTTCCTCATCTCACATGTCTTCTGCTTCACATCTCCCACTCACTGTCTTTATGGGTCCTTTTGGCTTCTTTGAGGCTGTTTCTTCCTTTGCTGGTCACACAGTTCCAAGATGAACTTTGCTGCTCACTTTCTGCATCTGTCACCCTGCAAGTCCCTGTGACACCCATGCCCAGCAGCACACACTGTCCCTCAGGGAGCCATTCTCCATATTGACCTTCACAGGGATGGACAGAAGCTGTCCTTCACAAGTCTTAAATCTGCTTACTATGTCCTTCCCCCTCGCCCTTGTCCATTCTTTTCACTGCTGACAGGACAGACTCTGGCCTGAAACAGATGATCCTGGTTTTCCCCACTCTGGACCATTTTCTCCCTGCTGGCTGTGGCTTAACTGGGAGTCCCTGGCAGCCAGCCTCGTTTGCTCTTCCATCTATTTTGCCAGCAAAACAGGAGCTGTTGCTGTTGTGTTCAGGGCTGGAGGTGAGAGCTGTGCAGGAGGTGCTGCGGACAGCGATGCTGCTCTCCTTGCCAAGCAACATCAAGGGTGCCCAGCTGCAGGTCTGGCTGGGGTAAGCAGGGGAATGCAAGGCTAGGAAAAGCAAAACTGATTAGCTCAACATAAGGTCTCCTTGCATCAAAGGAGGGAAAAACACTTCCCTCTGCCTCTCTGGTGGAAAAGAGAGGTGACAGGAAAAATCCCACTCCCTGTGGAAGAAATGCCAAACACAGTGGGGGATTATTTCAACTGGATTCACTGGGACTGGCAATGTGCAGGAGAAGAGAGCCCATAATTTCTATTTTTCTTATCTTTCATACAGCTACACTTCTCATTCATCTGTATATATAGCATTGACTATCCTCCTAAAAAAATAGCTGCTTTCCACCACCCATAGCTACAGTACAGATACAGGGAAGCACAACTCCCATAGCATTGCCAGGCTGTATTAGAAGGTCACCCACTCCAGGAGGGAAGAACCTGCATTTCCCAGGCATGAAAAGGGAATCCCTCCAAGACCACAGCACAGAAAATGCCTAGATGAATGCTGCTGCCAAATGCATGTTCATTTTAGGATGTGATGTGTCTGTCCTCCTCACTTTATCAGTCTAAATTCTTCTGCATGTTTCCCGCCTGCATCTGCTCTGAGGCAGAGAAATCTTGAGCATTCAGTGTCAGGAGCAAAATGTTTAATTGTTGCCCTATTTAAAAGTATCCCTGACCCCAGTGGTTAAAAGTTCCTGATTCTCAGGACTCATCCTCCTCAACGCTCACTACCCACATCCAGCAAATGCTCCCCTGTGCTGCCCCTGTGCCTGATGAGAAGCAGAGCCATCCCCAGACAGGCCCATCCAGCCCAGCTGTGATGCTGTGAATTCTCCAGGGTTCCTGCACACTTTTACACCCATTCTTACAGGGGAGAGCTGTCACATGGAGGTGAGACACAGGTGTAGTGCCATGGCCTCCCTCGCTGGGGACAGCAGGGCGAGGAGCAGCCTCTTCTCTTGCCGGTGTCTGCCGCGATCCGCGATTCCCGTCATGCACAGTGTGTCATTTCCCATGAGTGTCTGCCTGTTCCTGCCATCTGCCATGATTTATAGAAAATGGGCAGTGATTAATAGCCCAGTCAATGCTGAGTGAAGCCATTTTCTTTCATTTACCTGCTCCCTGACCTCCCTGTACAGTCCCAGACAGGGGCTGGGAAAGCGTATTAATCATGCACTTAAAATATATTTAAAAGGGGAGATTGGCTGAGAGCTCGCTGGTATTTATGGAGTCATTTTCTACAGAGGATGCAAGCTAATTGCTAGATAAAACAAATGGGCTCTTTGAAATGGAAATGAGTCACTTGGAGGTACTCAATGTTTGGTCCTTGAGTGATGCCTTAAACCCACACTCCTCTTGGGTCTCTCTGTCACCTACCTAAGTCCAAGTCCAGTGGCAACTGCAGCTCTCAAACAAAAAAGATGGGGGATGCCACACCAGCTCAAAGTGTGAGCATGGTGCTAAGAGATCCTTAGCAGAGACCAGAGAAGTCTGTGCTCCCACTGTAGCATGGTGACCTTGATTTCTTGTGACATGAGCTGTATTACTAGAGCACATGGTGGCATTTGGCCCCTCTCTGGGCCCACGATATTAACAGGCAGTAGGCAAGCTCCAGACCATTTCCCCAGACACAATGCAGGCTCTCTACACCACCTTTTATGAGTTCCAAGCAGGAGAACTGGGACTCCTCGTCCCTCAGCAGAAGCAGATAACTTTTTGGGGGGATAATCGTTAGTGTCCCTTGCTTCCCCAAGCTCAGAATTAGAGCCCACGTTCACGTCTACCCTCTGTGGCACAGAGCCATGATGCCACATCTGGAGTGGCACCCTGCAGAGTCACAGAGCAGGTGAGGCTGGAAGGGACCACCATGGCTCACCTGGTCCAACCTCCCCGCTCAAGCAAGGCCACTCTAGAGCCCCATGGCACAGAATCATGTCCAGACAGTTCTGGAGTATCTCCAGTGAGGGAGACTCCACAAACTGTGTAATCTTTCCCTTTCCTTTTTTTTTTTCCTTTTCCTTGCTCTGTCACTGCACAGCAAGGAAGTTCTTGCTTGTATTCAGGTGGAACTTCATTTTCTTTCCTTGTGTTACAGCCTCAGGGCAGCACCGTGTGCACAGTGTCCTGTCCAGTTTTGCATGACCTCCCAGAAAATGCTGCTATGCCATGGGCCCCCCAAGGGCAGCTGGGGTTGGTAGCAATAAAAAGAAAATCCCCCGTCAAGCCAAACAAAATTATTGAATTATTCTCACCAGCCGGAGACCAAAGGTTTGTTGACAACTTAATTAACTGTGTTTGTAATGAATTTTTGGCCACATGGAACAGACTAATTATCAAAGCAAACATTAATCTCTTTCTAGGCACATCAAAGTATTGAGAGCACAAAATATTTACATGAGTCTCAGATAAAATTCTTTGCACTAATTCTAACATAATTAAAATTATGTTGGGGCTGAGGTAATTATGCAAGGTGCTTATGTGGCATAACAATGTAATACAAGACAGTGCTTATTTTTACCTGGAGTCAATCAGCAAAGTTCTCAAACAAATGTCATGTCTTTTAAGTGTATTTTCAAGGGAGAGAAAACAGCATCACTTTTGAGCTCAGTTAAGGCATTTTAAATGGCCCACTAAGGCTGGATGAGATAAGCACCTACATTATTTGTACAATCTGAGCTTTTCTCAGCAACAACTAGACACATTAAAATTGGTGAGTTTTAAAAGTACCTCGCAGCATTTCCTGCTGTCTCTGTGCAATAAATGATGGTTTGCTTTTCTTTCCTTCAAAGTGCTGATCTGAATTTGATGACTGAGAGGTGTAGCAGACTGTGTCGACCCATTATATCCTAGGGGATGCCCTTCCCAAGAACAGGCTGCATGAAAGGAAAAGAGAGCAGAGCAGAAGGGAAAGGGACTTGTCTTTTTAGGGATGAGGTGTGGCAGGACACCTCTTTGTTCTGGAGGGGGAGACACTATGCCACAAGGCAAAAGTGGCTTTCCCAGATATCCCCATGGCTGTAGAAAGAGCCTGGCCACAGTGAGCTCAGCACCTGCTGCACATGTCACCAAACAGCTGCCTGCAGTGCACCAGCTAAGCCTCTGCATGAGAAAATGACCACAAGGCAAGGTCAGTCCCAGGTTCCACCTGCCATCTGTGCTGAGAGTCACTTCTACTGTCACAGGAGGTGACCTAGTTTCAGGGAGCAGGTCCCAGAGATGTTACCCTGTATCCCCCACCATGTTCTCCTGTCCCTGAGACCAGCACACCTGTGCTGCTGTGACCGAGGACCTCGTGGTGTGGGCTGTGCAGAGAGTCCATGGTGACCCAGAAAATCCTTCAGCTGATGAGATGAGAAGGCAAGTTGTCAATGCAAGAGAATTTTTTAATTCTGCCTTAGATCTGTGTCACAGAAGTGCAGAGACATGACTCCAGAGGTCTCTGACTTGCTTCATCCCTGATGTGCTTGTGCATGTCTGCCTGATGCTCTGACCCATCAGGTTCACTCTCCAGCACTGGAGGTGAACAGCTTGTTACTTCATGCTGGCACTCCCCTTAGAAAGTTGTTAACTCTTCTCACTTGTGTGTGTGATCTTCCTGCCCTGCCACTGGTGATGGGAAGAGGTGGAAACCTTAATGGGCACAGCAGCCTCATAGATCTTATTAGCATCTCCCAGAGCATCCATCTGGCACCTGATCCTCCTCCTGATCCACAACAAGGGGGGTCACCTCCACGTGGGTTGTACTGGGCTAGAGCCTTCAGCAGCTGTTAAAACTGCCCATTCTTAACAAAACAAGGAGTTCAGCTCCCTCCTGTCCCACTACTGCTCCATTCAGTAGCTGCACCCAGTCCCAGCACCATCCCCACCACAGATGTCAGGGCATATGTTCCTGTTTTGCCAGCTACTAAAATCAGCTCCTTCCCATGGCCTTTGGAGACATTTGCTGGAGGAACGCCTGCCTTTGAACAGATTCTGCCTAGGTTTCACTTCTTTAATCAAACTATTTGTTGACACAAAGCACCAAGGACTTGCTGGGGGTGCAAGGCCAGAGAGTGGGGTCATGTCAAGTGGCTCCAAGGAGGTGTCCAATGTCATTCCCACAGACACAGGACTTTGAGGAACTTGTTAAACTTTCAGCTTGATTTGCAGATTTGAAAAAAATTACCAGGTAAGTTTGGAGCAACAACAAAAACAACTTTTCCAGTATCAGCTGGTGTTACTATCCAAAAGATAACTCATTTATACCAAGAAAAAGAGAGCAACATCACATCTCAAGATCCTCAAAAGGTGACAAAGCTATAGAGAGACTATTTGGATTTCTTCCATGTTGGTGGGATTTAGCCTAGAGTTACTCAGGAGACAAGCCCTGCTGTTTGGCCATATGAGTAACCAACCAACTAATTGCCCTGATGAATCTGAGGATGGGACAGAAGAAAGCCTAGTCATTACATCTGTGTGCAGGAGAGAGCTGTAACAGCCTTTCCCCAACTCTCTGGCCAAACAGTTTTGGCATTTCTTCAGTGTTTGAGTAGGTGAAGCCAAGTCTAAACACTTGACAGACTCCAGTGCAGTGCAGCTCCTCAAAGTCCAATTGCCCAAAAAACAACTCTCACGTTCCTCAGGTTTCTGAGCAGCTTTGTGCTTGAGGTTTTCTTAAAACCCTCAAAGCTCCTATAGGATTAGTGCTTAGTTTAACCTCTGGCAGAGGCTTTAGGAGCTGGGAAGATTTTAGGGCTTTGTCCTTGGCCTCTCAGCAGAGGCCAAAACCTTTATATTCAGGTCACCTTCCAGCCACAGAGTTGCTGGGGGTGCACTCCAGTAAGAGCCTGCAGAGAGAGAAGAGGAGCAGGATGCAGATGTTACCCTCAGCATCTGGAGCAGCTGAGATAAAAATACAGCTGCAGAGAGAGGCAAATTTTTGAAGTACAGAGAAATGCAGAAAACATTAACTAGGGGAGGGGCAGGCTACAGACCAGTATATCTTGTGCTCAGGTTGCTCTCAACAAAAAGGCACAGTAATTTCCTTTAGTTGTCCAAAGACATTTGTGAGAGCTGTTCAGCACACTGCATTTTAGCTGCTTGCAAAAGGGAGTGCCCTTACTGTGGTAACTGAGCAGCCCTATGTAGTTTTTAGGGATATTTTCATCCTGACAAAACTCTCTCAAGATTAGGGGGTGTTAGTCCCATTTTAGTGATAGAAAAGAGAGACAGGGGGAACTCAGGTGTCTAAAGGGTTTTTAGCACTGGCATAGAGGGAATTACTCAGCATCAGTGGAAAAGGTACATGGACAGCCCTCTATATTTTAAGAAGTTATAATAACTCCAAAATCTGGACCAGAGCATGGAGAAGGGTAATTTTAAAATGTGTGTTTTTAATCTTTTCAAGTTATGAATAATAAATATTGGGAATTAAACAGACTGCTAACATTTTCCTACTAACTGATCTGAAAATCTGGTGAGAGAAGGGCTGGTAAAAAATGAAATTTAGGAAAAAATAAATCCTTTAACATTTTCCACTTTACAGCTACTTTTGGCCTTTTCTCAGAGGAAAACAGTCTCATGTTATTCCCAAATTATCACTCCCATGAACCCTGAAAACCATGGGATTTGTTTATTTGACTAAAAACTACAAGACTGTGGGAGAAGAAGACACGGTTCCAGCCTCTACACTGGCCCCTGCCACCAGCTGCCCCCTTTTTGAGGCCGTACATGAAAAAAAAAGGGGTCAGGGTGGGCTTTCCAACCAGGATGGACCAGATGCTGCATCTCCGGGTCCCAGGAAAATTCCCAGGGCAGTAATCAGCCATCTGCAGGTTCTGAGGATGCCCTGGACCTCCTCACCTCCAGCCTTCCTCAGAGCCACCAAGTGCTGATGACACCAAAACTACTGTGTGACCGGGAAGGATCTTGGCGGGCTGGGAGCAAGAATTGGGCTTTCCCTTCCAGCTGAATCAGACCTAAAACTTTTCTGCCTGCTGCAGAACAAAAGTAAGAATCTTAATTCACAGTTCCTTGAGCCCCTTGTGGTGAGCAGGCAGAGCTAAGGGAGGAAAACGCCGCAGCCGCGCTCCGGGATGCGCGCAGCGACAGCAGGTGGAGCTGCGCGACCGCGAGTGGCACCGGCACCGGCACCAGCACCGGCACCAGCACCGGACCGCTCCGGCTGCCCAGGGAGACCCTCGGGGCTTCAGGAGAGATGGGAACTTCCTGCTCAGTGCGGCCTTTTGAAGGTCTTCCTTGTCATAAAGAAAGGAAGGAAAATGTTTGCTTATAAACCAGTTTGGGAGAGGGCAGAACCTGCTGGATTTTGCAGAAAAGACGAATGCTCTGAGGCTGGGATGCTCTGAGGTTGGGATGCTGTGTTCAGCTCCCGGTGCCGCTGCCACCACAGACTTCATCTGCAGCCTTGCCTGCATCACTCAGGGAGATCCCATTTTATAGGAAATTCGTGTAATTACCAAGCAAGTGGACTCTGGAGCATCCCAGCTCCTACTCCCCCACTTCCCCAGCAGCCCCCCAGGATACCCTCCATCCTAACAGCTCCTGCAAAAGCTTTCAAAGGTCATAAATGTCCTGCTTGTAACCAAAAGGTAGAGCCACAGCTTACCTAGGGAATTTGGGGATTCCTGGGGACTGCCCCCCAGTGCATAGTTAGCATTTGCCAGCTCTGAGCCCCCTGAACAAAGAGCTCTGGTGCTGGCCCCAGTGGGTGTCCCCAGAGGTACTGCTTTAGACACTTTGCTTTGGTAGGTTATAAAACTCCCATACAAAGTAAGTGACTACAATTAACTGAGGTTTTATAGATGTGGAGTGCCCTTTGATGGTGTTTGGCTCACAGGAAAGAATGAAAAAAATGACTGATGCAAGTGTGCCAGAGCCAGCAAGGCCAGGCTGACCTTGCAACAGATTCATCCATCTCCTTCACCACATGCTCAACACACCAGCACCCCAGCTTGTGAGAAATTTTATAGAAGAATAAAGCAATAACTGAAGTGTAATAAGCTCACACTCAGCCCTCCTTAGCTTAATTTTTAACTACAAGAGTGACAATCAACTGGCAGAACAAAACATCTATGAGGGGTGGGTGCATTTGACATCCTCAACACATCAGATCCGTGTCCTCCTTTTGGGATTTTTCAGGGGGGGCAAACTCAGATTCTGGAGCAGGTCTGGCTAACACCCCAGTATCTGACACGGGCATACCTAAAACATTTTTAAAAGAAGTCCATTCAAAGATAAGCTGTATGCATGCTGTTAGATTTAACTGACTGCTTCTGCAATAACTGCAGTGCATTTACATGTACACTATGCTGAGCTATCACACCATCCTAAGAGCCTCAGCACAGGGCTGGGTCCCACCCTGAGCTATCACAGCAGCCCTGCACACCCTGGCAAGCTTGGGTGAAGCTGTTCTTCAGCCAGGCCCAGGCCATCCCAATTATCGTCTAATTTATGGGCACAGGGCAGCTGAAATGGGAGAAGGTTTTTGCTCAAGGCACATGTGAGCCAACATATGATTGCAATGGCTCCTTCTACATTTGCATCTCTGGAGTGCTTCTGCCACACAGCAACAGTAGGGGACTGGCTGTTTTCTCCACAAGCATAACCACAGCCTAACATTGCATGAAACACGTAGGAACAAAAATAAAAGCGTGTTCTAACCACGTTGAAGCTATTGTTCTTCCACAGGATTTTCATCTTGTGGCAGTTTCTGAGGGAGTTGAAGTCTGCGGTTTCTTGCATTTGGGGGGAAAAGAAGATCAAAGCACAACACCCTCTGAGATCTGGCCTGGGTGACCCTGTCCCCAGATGACTTGGTGTCGTGTGACATTCTATCCTGCAAACAGGCTTTAACAAGGCAAGACACACAAGTGGCTCAGTGCTGGCTGCCCCACTATGGGGATGAGCAGCAGGACAAGGTGAGTAGAGGTACCTGAGCCCTCCATGGGGTGGGGAAGAAAGGACAGCTGTGTTCTGAGTGAGGGCAGCACAATGTCCTGAAAAGCCCATCCTTTGAGACTTCCACCCTACTGTATCCTAGTACCATCTGCCCTGGGACAGGCAATTCCTTCACATCCCAGGTCAGCTCCCACTCACCAAGAAAGAGAGATTTTAAAAAGTTTCTCAAAGGAAAAGAGCCTGGAAAGTTGTGGGCTCTCAGGGTGGGTGCCTCGCAGTGCCTTGCCCACCTCCACAAGCCGTGAGCATCCAGCACCTGCACTTCCAGCACACTTCCCTGCAAGCAACCCGACCCAAAAATCAGCACTGATTATAGCAGGGAGTTGGACCAGAGGCCTCCTGAGGTCCTTCCATCCTGATTTACTCTGCAATGCTACTTTTGTGGTCCACAAGAGGTCATCCCAGGCCACCACTAGCTCTTCCTATGTGCTTGCCTTAAAAACTAAACCACTTGGTGCTGCAAACCTTGGTATAGAGGCTCTGCAGGTAGATTTCTCCAGATATTTACCTTATCCCTTCAGCCAGCTCAGCTGGTACAGATCACTGCCTGAGCTGGCACAGGATCTAGAAGAGCCCATGCATCACAGCTGACTCAAGCTTGGCCTTCCCAGGATTTCTTCCACTTGAGCCAAACCAGAATAAACCCACATGTCCCAGAAACATTTTGCTACAATCGACCAAGATGATGCAGAAAATCCAGGGCTTAACTCCTGAACCCCTGTTAAGCTTGCAAGGCTGAAGCCTGAGGGAACAGACATTAAAACCCTTCATACAGCAGCCTCAAGAGGCAAAGCAGAACTTTGAGCCTGGGAACTTTGATCACTTTGGTAAACAAGCAGGCAGGGATAGGGAGACTGCAGAAGGACTCCTCTAACATCCTGGTCTGCCCATAAAATGAAAGAATAGCCTGTACTTTTAAGAACTTTGCATGTTTTATGACATTATTGTCCGTAAACCTTCTTCGTTTCCTTAGTAATCAAAAAACCAATGCCTTTAATAGAAAACACAGTGTACTTGCCACAAGAGCAGAGAATGAAAATTGGTCTCCTATGCAAATAGTTCAATTATAATCAAGCACAAACACTGGAAAAGGTCAGGTTCCCAAAAGGATGTATGTTTGCATTATAAATAAGGAACTGGGAAACAGGAACAATACAACAGCTTTACTGCTTAGGAGCTGTGACTTGTGAAGGTAACCTGCAGTTTCACAAGGGGCTCAAGGTGTGACAAACTCTCAGTGGTGGCATTATGCTGCCTTTTCTTTTCTTCTGAAAAACTGCAAAAAGTCTTATTCTTTTTCACAAAATTGTGAGGCTGAATCTGAGAAAAGGTGGCAGAGTTTTTAATTTGTATTTGTCTTGGGTGTTTGCTTAGTTGACCAGAAATCAGCACAAACAAGTCTGAAGAAAGCAGAATTTGTCATGTAAACTCTTCACTGAAGATAAAATAGTATCTAAGATGGGTCCACATTGTCAGGTATGAGGAGGAATCATATTCTTGCAACTATTTTTTAACTCCTTTTGGTCCCCAATCGTGGTTTGTTAGTACAATCTGGCTTTAAGTCATTTGAGCTTTCTGGGAGTAACAAATCAAAATCACTAAATATTTTACTATTTATAAGTAATCTGTTACAGGCAAGTAATGGAGTCCTACTATAGCTTTGAATTAATGTATAACTGAAATAATGGCTAGCCTTGTGCTGGTTTACATCCAGGAAGGCTTTAGGCAAAAGCAGGGCCTGATGGGGATGGTTGAGTAATACAATAGAAAGAACGAAAGCCTAACATAAGAAGGAAAGCAAGCCCAGCATAGAGAGTTATAAATACAAAACAGGAAATACATAAAGAAATATAAGAAAGCTTGTTGTAAGCAAAGACAAAAATTTCCTTCTGTCACCTCCCAAGAGGAACCTCAAGTTTTGAGGGCTGCAGGCTGAGCACACAATGCAGCCCTCAACTCCCAGCTGCAGGAAGAGGTCGAGACTAGAGATGATGTGCCACAAACACTGTGTACGTGTAAAGCACTCACTTCAACAAACATTAAAATGAGCTCAAGTGCCCAGCAGTGAGCCATGACTGCTCTGCCCCTCAGAGTGCAGGAACAGCACTCTCCCAGCTACCCATAAGCACTCTAACACACTCACTTGGAGACACAAAGAAGTACCCATATTCCTCCTGTCCCATCATTCATGCTCAGCTCCTCAAAAACCAGAGAACTTTCAGGAATGTTGTATCTGTGACAACTTATCCTGAGGAAGGCAGCAAAACACCAGCCACAGGACATGGAGAGCCCTATCCAGGGACCCTGTCCAGCCTGCTCCTGCCCAACAGGTGTTATGTTGTCAGCCCTTTGTGGTTCAATATGCTTTGCTAAGCAAGACAAGTAGTGATTATTCATGATTCATTTTATCAGCATATTTTCAAACTGCATCATCAAAATGTTTTCCAAGCACCATTTTACTGGTGGAAAAACTGAAAGACAGAGAAACCAAGAATCTTCACTTTTGATATACTTTGCTTTTGATATACTAAGCTGGATATGTTCACTGATTGCAGTGTTTCTTTGGGAAAAATCCACGTGAGGAAGAACTGTATGTAATCAGTATCAGGTGACAGAGCCCACATGGGTCGGTGCCTCTAACTTCTGAATCAACTCACTACCCACAATTAATCAGCATAATCACCAAATTTTCATCTCACTAAAATCACATTGCAAACTTTCCTGAGCACTTCCAAAGCTGAATATAATTTCCAATTACAAAGAAACAGGACCAGACGTACAGTGCCTCCTGCCTAAGGCCAAACTACCACCAACACTGCTCTTTTACATCCCCTAAACAGTTCAGGGTATTTTAAGCTTTGGGAGGGTTTTGTACCAGTATGTCCCCTCTCCCAAATGCATGTTCACCTTGTAGCTCAGAGTGACTGCAAAGGTAAAAGGACACAGATCCACATGCAGCTCTGAGCCGGCCTCCTCTCCCAGAACACACTGCTGAGGTTTCAGCTTTCCCTGGGACAGGCAGGGATCAGCTGCATCAAGCACATTGGATCAGACTGGTTCTTTGCCCAGATGCAAATGTCAGAAAGGGAGGGAGCACACACAGACCAAGACTAGCTTATTGGAAATGTAGGGCAGTGAGGCAGACCTGTGAATGCAGGAAAACTCAAGCATTGAAAATACCCAGAAGAAGAAAAGGGATGGCCTGGGAGGCTGAGTAATAGTGTCTTCTCTCCTCGGAGTCTAAATGAGAACAAGCAGTCAGACAGAGACAAACAATCTTGCTCCAGCTGAAAGAGGGACTAGGGACTGCTTCCAAGAGGAAGGACCCACCAGTAAATTTAAAGAGACTCAGCAAGGAGCACAGAGCAGGACCTAGGTCACTTGGTGATCTTTGGGGTCCCCTCCAACTCAGGATATTCTATGACTGACAGCAGTTGTTTACTATGAGCTCTTACAAACTTCAGCAGGGCTCTGTTTACTTCTCCTCCCCTCGCACACGTTACCTAACACTGCATTTAGCAGCTGCAGTCCCAGATCCCCAGAGGTGGCTGCACACCAGCAGGGTGAATATCTGCACACATCACATTAAATGCCATTAAATGCACATGTCTCTGGCTATGCATTAACTGCTCCAGGCTGGCTGCAGGATGACATCTGTGTGACACTCAGTGCCAGTGCTGCACAACCATTTAGATGCTTGAATGAAGACAAAGCACAGATGTTTTCCAAAATCCTTCAGGACATTCTGACTGTTACCAACAGCTGGGTAGGCTTTCCCATGGTAACATCACAGCAGACAGTAATGCAGAAGTAAAGGAAGAGCTGGAGTCTGAGCTGAGCTGCCAGCATTCCAGCACGTAATGCTATTTCAGTAAGGAGCACAAATGCAGATGCTGTTTCTGAGCAGAGCAGAATCTTTCCCCGCCAATTCTTTACATGGAGCTTGAATTTTCTATCATCTCTCCCATAATAAGTAAAATTATTTGTGTGATTTTTGCTAGTTGCAGCAATAGAGTCATTAAAAAAAAAAAGCAAACCGCGGCTCTTGCACCCAGGTCTCTGTCTGACTGCAGTCACTTGGTCTCCACATGCAGTGGGATATCCACAGTGCATGGTGGGCCCTGTGCCACACAGAGCAGTGGGGTGCTGCAGTCAGGATCCCTCTGGGAAGCCCAGGGAGGGGAACCTTTGCATGTGCATTGTAGTCAGAGGTGCTCACAGCAGCAAAACCATTCTGCAAATGCTAACCTTGTTTTCTCACACCCTGCCTTCTCCATCACCAAGACAAAAGCTTGCCAAGACCAGTGTGGTTACTGAAACAAACCAAGACCTCCAAAAACTTCCTGCCAGCCACACAATGTCAGAGGACCAAAGTGACCCCTCTCAAACAGGTCTTCAGCATTCTGAGAAATGCAGTGTTTTGCCACATCTTTTGAACAAGTTTGTTTCAAGAGGTGTGCAGAGAAAGGAGGGGCAGGTACTAATGGGGCTAGCTCTGTGCTTGAAGAGATGTAACTAAAGAGTGAAAGCCAAATTACATCTCAGTGCCTCATATTAACACAACATATTGAAAAGCTCTGAGGCTTTATCAACAGGAAAAAAAACAAATGTACTTGGAGCAATACAAACCTGTATTGTGACATTACCACAGCTTCTTTCCAACTAAAAAAAAAAAAAATCATAGCAAGTCAGAGCAGAAGAATGCCTTCGGGTTTGGTTTTGGGGTTTTTTTTGTAATTAATCCTGTCTTGCAAACAAACAAAATTAAGAGATTGGCTGGATTTGTGGGAGAGTGACAGGGAACCTGGAGCTACACACTGCGTCTGAAAGTCACTGTTTCTGTGCTTTTGTTTCCTCCTCTTCTTCAACTGTTGTAAGGCTCTATACACAGCATCTTAATACAAATATTCATCTATCATTAATACAAATATTTATTCTACATATCAAGCTAGAACCTAGGAATCCCCCATCACAGGCAGTGTTCTCACTGGGGTCAGTGCTGTGGAAATGTGGAAGCACAAACTAATTCCTGACCACATTATAGGTAAAAGCTATCCAACATGAAAAGCTCTATAGGATCACCCCAGTTCTTATGGAGTAGAGTCAGAAATAACCTGCATTCCTTATCTCTACTCCATGAGATCTATAGGTAGAGCACATAGGTCCAGCCAGCAGAGTTGCTCTTCTGGCTATGCCACTTCCCTCTGAGATTTGGTCTGCTGTCCAAAGTGCTTCTACTCTCTGTTTTAATTGAGAAAAATGCAGAGAGGGCCTCAGGCTCCGTTTGTACCAACCTGCAAAGCAATTCAGTTACAGTTTAACTTCTGCTTGAAAATGAGGTCAAGAGGTGAAGCCTACAAGTCAAGGAGAAGTCCTCCAGCAAGCATACAGTTATTGGGTGCACCACATGAAATCAGCTATGCCATCTCTGAGCACAGCCTTATGATTCATCACGTGCACAAGTCTTTGCAATCTGGTGAAGACAGCTATTGTCCCTGGAAATACTAGCTAAATTGGGTAAGAATGTGATGGCTTGGTTGTATTCATGACGTGCTTTCTCATACCAGATGTGGTACTGTGCAGCACAAATTTTGACCCAAAAGAAGACAAACTGGCACATCAAAGCTTTCAGGGACCTGTATGCCCTCAGCTCAAACCCATCTCTTGTTTCACTCTGCCAGGGCTTTTGAGACTCTAAAAATCTCCTAAGGCATCCAAAATACAACTTTACAGACTGTGACACCGCTCTCTCTATTCTCTACTAGCAGGGAAAGCCCAGTTGCCTCTCACAAATCTCAGAACATCTCATTCACTCTGAAAAGCACAGAAGACCTCAGAGAGCTGAAGCAGAGGCACCTGCTGTTGGCTTGTTGAAGGGGAAAGGCAGCATGAGTGACAAAGCAGGGCACTGCCCAGAGAAAAACACAGTAACCATTACACTGTAAGAGACCTGGGTACAAGTGAGGCAAGCAGATGCGGTCATACTTCCACAGAACTCCATCCAGCAAGGGACATGTGCTATCCTTGTTCAGCTGACAAGGGGACATCAAAAATGCTGAAGCTGTGAGTCAAGGCTTCATCTTTTATCTGATCTCACACTTCTGTCAGTCAGTATCTTAACACAATCTCAAGATTTTCTTGGTAAACATTTCCACAGAGCAGCAGTGGTATGAGCTAACTCTTTCCATTTGCCCTTTGTATTTCCCAGGATTGCAGGCAATTTCCCATTCAGCAAGGCTGAGGAGGCTCCCCTGAGGATATTGCCAAGCACAGCATGTTTTTCTCTCTCCCTTTCCCCATGGTGATGGCTCTGCCCTCCATCCCCATCCCTCAGCCCAGTTAGACAAGTCAGTCAGTCTCCAGTCTGACCCTGCTCTGCCTCCCCTGCACATTACCTTCCAGCATTTACCATGACACAACAAAAGTGCATTTGTCCAGGAAAACTCTGCCTGAGCCACACCTGCCCATGAATCCTTCTCAGAACTCATTTTCCAGGTTGGGTGGAGGTGATGCCTGGAGAAGCTAACCTGAGGCAGACAGTGTTAAAGGAATAAAGTAGGGATTCATTAAAAGGCCTTCAAAGGATACACCTTGGCAGTACAAGAGCCCAGCTGTGGCTCTCGGGTCCCAAGATGGACCCAGAATGGATGACTGGTCATGAGTTTTCACCCTTTTATAAGTTTTGGTCCATTTACATAATGGGGTTAATGGTCCAATTACAGCTTCAGGTTATGAAGTCCCATCCTCCCAGGTTGTTCTCCTCAATTCACCATTGTTTACACTTTTTGGGCGTGAAGCTGCAACAGTGTCCTTGGTTCTCGGGCTGGAGAAGGATTATTTTGTATTATTTTGTAAACTGTGAAGAGAACTTGCTAACACTTTATATGAAGTTCAGAGTTATATACTAATGAAGTACATAATCTGGAAAATATAAAAGCTAAAACTTAAAGCATCAGAGGTATTTCAATAGGTTTACAATGCTCACATGGCCTTCACCCACAAGACTGCAGAATGAGCCGACAATCCTTTGCATTTCCTGGGATCCATGGGAAAAAAAATGGGGATTTGACAATTATATCTGGATTTTTTACAAGATATTTCTGCATCTTTGAAGAACTATTAAGCTTGGGAATTAGCTGTCAATCTAAATAACATTTAGCTGGAAGATTTCTCTCTCCACCCATCTCCAAACAGCTGGGCAGATCTTCAGATGATGTAAATCCGTGTAGCTGTGCTCAGTTACTCCAGCTGAGAATCTGGCACATGCCTTATAGTTCTTCTACTATTAAAAACACATTCTCTTTTTATGTAAGTGCAAATATTTATGTGATGTTCTTTGCACAATTTTACACTTTTTTGGGTGAAGATTAGCATCCCCCAAAGAGATAGGTAAGTAAAATGATTGCAGCACTCAAGCTTTATTCAGTCCCCGGGTTCTCCGTTTCTTCTGATTCTTGTTTGCATCATTGTTTTAATGATGTGAAGGGTATATGACAAAATCCATGTATGGGAAAGGAATTGATGAAAGACCAAAAGCTGTTTACAGATGAAATGCAAAGTACTTAATGGAGTTAATAGCAGCAGAGCCAAATAAGGCCAGTTGAGTTACATGGGTGCCATTCTTGAGTTGAGAAGCAGATTTTGTGCATTTCTAAATCCTATGTGCCAGGTCACTGCACTGGAATATATCCACAATCACTGAGCTAATGGTTATATGCTCATTTACATCAGAGGATGAACTGGCCACTTATCTATATATGGAAATGTATTTATCTCCCTGAGATTACCCCACAAATTTGTCTTTAGACTTAGGTCGCCTGAAATTGAATTTAAAAGCTCTGTGTCACTGTAACAGAGTTGCTCAAATGATAAAATCCAAGCTCTAATAATCTTTTGCAGCATACCTGCCCTGTAGTCATCCAGGAAGCTGGGGAAATCTTTCTTCCCCAGCTGTGAACTTCTCCACCAGAAAACTTTTCTCCTGACTTTTACTGCTTTTTACATTATTTGATGGGTATCCCTTGAATACGAGGGCAGACTTGCTTGATGACTTCTGCATCTTGACTGCAGTACATCACTGTTTTTCACAATGGTTGCTCAAACAGCTGCATGTTAACTACAACATAAATCTCCTATTTCCCCCAAACTCAGACAGTTTGGAATCTTCTTCTGTGTGACTATAGAGTTTTTCCTTCCCATCAGTCACACTAGATAAGTTATTAAAAACAGTGCTTTTAATAAATCCCAGAAAGCTCTGTATTTCCTGTACATGCCTGGCTAGCAAAAAAGGCTCCTTTTCAACAGTGCCACATGCAAACTTTCCATCATCTGCCAGGAAAACTATACCTGTACTCAAAGCATCAGAAGTGAGTGAACTAAAATAAGAAACTGTGCATATTTCCTTTACCAACCAACCTCCAGCTGCTTCAGAAAATTTACTAGGAATGACATTTCTACGCATTTTAAAGCCCACAGGATTCCTCTGTCAGCATTAGAAAAAAATCTTATTGCAAAACCTCTCTCCATCTTGCCTTGTCTGCCTACAGAATGAGCTGGCTAAGAGACACAGTTCGCTTGGTTTGTCACAACATCTGGAAGTCATAGTGACACATCCAAGCAAGTGAGAGCTGGAGAGCAGCAAGTTATGTGCAGAGTGAACATATCTGGCAGACCCTCTCCCAGACACCACAGCATCATGAGGGGACATAAAGGGAGCCCAACAGGGAAATGCATGTGCAAGAAAAGGGTAATGCAGGTACACTCATCTTCATCATGTCAAAGGTCTTGACTTCAATTTGCTTTCAGAAGGAGAGATGATAGTTCATACTGATCAATATGTACATTTCTGTGCAGGAGGTTAAGGGAGACATAGAGAAATACTGTTAGGAACAATTAGGGAGGTAATAACTCCTAAGCTTTATTTTTAACTCATCAGTTGAATTAAAGAATAGTCCTCTCAGTTGGCAGACTTCACTGCCCTAGTAGTTATGGTTGCCCTGAAATTACTGGTGACAGCATCATGCCTTGCAAATAAAGCTCTGTTTGTATATGGCATTTCTTCCATAGGGGCTACCAACTGTCAGAATTTCTAAACCTTTATATTGTCTCTTTTCCCAGCTCAGCATCACACCATGTGAGATGCTACAACTTAAGTATCATCATAATGCATCACAGCACCAGCATGAAGTGCAGTTCTCACTTGATTTTATCTATATTACATTTAGGTAATCTTTTTACTCTTCTCTTACCCATCAACACTGTAACCCTGTTGCAGGAGGCTACTGCTTCTATCAGGGCTGATTTGTCCTTAATGAAGCCACATTGGCTGCCACTAATCACCTCCTTAGTTTCCACGTGCTTTAGCCTAGTTTCCTGGTGGATCTGCTCCGTGATCTTGCCAGGAACAGAGGTGAAGCTCACTGGCCTGTAGTTCCTTGGGTCTTCCCTTTTTCATTTTTTAAAAAAATCTAGATTATATTTCCCTTTTTCCAGTCAGTGGGAACTTCACCAAACTGCCATGACATCTCAAATAAGATGGACTGTGACTTAGACACTTCATCCATCAATTCCCTGAGAATATGCAGACGTGTCTAATCAGCTCCCAGCGACTTGTTCACCTTATGTCACTAGACTGAGGCACTAGATTGATTTTAGGGCATTTGTATTCTGGCTAAATGTGTTTTGGGGTTCAAGTTATTTATCAACAGCTTTTAGGGTACTAGAGATAAAATTTGACTCAAGTGATGACATGCAAATTTGGGATTAAGGACCAGATCCTGCCCCTGAAATGCTGTGTCTGAATTAGACTGGAGAGCAGCATTTGGACGGGGGAACAACCATCCCCTGTGCAGAATTTCCTTGGAAAATGCACATTAAAGTGTTTGATTTACAGTGCAAAGTTACTTCTTCATACAGCTATGGTCACAGGAAAGCAAAGTACCTTGTTTGTATACGTCTTACAGGAAGCTTATTGTTTATAAAGAGTCCACATCAGCTCCTAAAAGCCAGACAGGCAGCCTGTCTGCAGTGCAGACAAGTGGCACTGCCCATCTGCTGATCCTGTATTTTGCCAAGACAACTCTTTTCTAGTAGGAAATAATTTTAATTTTTCATACCCAGAGGAAGCAAGGAGCTGTTGTAAAGACAGATCTGGGCCCCAGCATATGGCCCAAATTGCAAACTGTAGAAATTTTAAAGGCATCTCTCCATGGCAGTTACCCATGTCTAGTCATTGCACTGAATTGAATTTAGTTGAATTCCAGGAGCTCACCTGAAGCTGAATGAGTGTGAGAAACTAAGCCTATATACTAAAAAAATCAAAGAGCAAGTACTTCATAAAATACAATAAATTCTTTTGGTCAGATGGGCAATGGATTGGTCTTGATTTAACCCAAACTGTTGTAGCAAACACTGTCATTTACAACATTGAACACTATGCAGGTATTTAATTTGTTTTTACCCTTGGCTGTTATCATCCCTCTGGAGCTGGCTCAGGCAGAACCAGGTCAGTTGGTTCCAGTCTAACCTATCACAGGGAGAGGAAGAAGGAGGGATCACTTATTTGCACTGCTAAGCAAAGCCAATCTTTCTATCACCATCTGCCCCTGCTCTTTTGTTGGATGACTTTTTTTAAAAAAAAGCATAACTAGAACGAAAAAAAAATACATACCCCACCCAGCCTGCCTCCACTACATAGCTGCCCTAATCAGAGGTTAAAAATGAACTCGGGCCAATGAGATGGAAATAGAGAATAAACATGCAGAAGCATCTGAGATTTACTACTCAGATAGGACTATTTTCCATAGGATTTGACTAAGAATTCCTGGCAGAGGAATGGAAGGCAAATCTCTGTCCTTTGAATGGAATGGGGATTTTCAGGTCTTTCTCTGGCTGAGTAAGTGCAGGCATGTGCAGCTTTCTGTGGATGTGAGCAGATGTAAATACCACATTCAGCAGTAAAAGGTTCAACATAGGCTTGCTGCTTTCAGAGGTTCTGAGATTTAAACAAAGTCAATGAAAGCTGCAGGAGCCTTCATTGACTCAAATGGCTGGTCCCAAAGCCTAGGGAAGCAGCATATCACCTGAGAATGGATGATCTGCCCTTTCTGACTATAAGAGCTTTCACTGAAATTCACTATGAATTTTGCAAGAAATGTTGCAATAATTAGGGACAAAAGGTGCAAATTTCCCTGGCTGCCCTTCAGTTCAGCTAAACAACTCCAGACCTGAGCAAATTCCAGCTCTGCAGCTCAAATCCTCAGGAGATCTCTCTCAGCAGTCATAGACACACGTAAGTAGCTCCCAGTATAAGCCAAACTTATTTTTATGCAAGAACAATTGTTACTAGAGCAGTAAGTCTTTCCCAGTCTGGGAACACCATACACCCCTAACTGGTATGTCACACAGACAGGACATCCTTAATTAAACCCCATATAATTAACTGTGCTTCTTGTGCCACCCCAGGCACCTGAGTGAGATCTCTGCAAGGTGGATGTACCCATCAGCTCCAGGCTAGTGTGAATACCTCCAAACTCCTGCCTGGAACAGACTGGTCTCATTCCCTTCAAAGAGGAGAGGCATCCTTTGATTCAGCCAACCACATGCACTATAAAGGATTACCTTGAGCACAAGAAACCAAGTCCTCAGCTGGTATTGACTCGTATTAACAGCATTACCAGTAACTGGTATTGACTGGTGAGATCCAGTAATAGCATCCATTTATCTAACCAAGTTCAGTATATTCCTCAGGACTGCATAATGCTTGGCAATATCCTCACTGTTCTATATGGGCTCTCAACCAGCACAACCCATGTTGGATGGAGGAGATTTCCAGCCAGAGCATTGTTAGGAGTTTGGGATTTGGAGGTGGCTCAGCAAGTGAAACCTCCCATATGACTTCAGTTCACAGCAGTGGTCAAAAGCAGAGCTGTGCACACTGGCTGTGCCTGAGAAAATCCAGAACAAACAGCAAACAAACCAGACCTTGCTGAGATCAGCAAAGGGAGGCTATAGCTCAGCCTTTCACAGTGCACTTACTATGTGGCCATCTCAGTGCATCACTGCACTGAGGGCGAGATGGAGAAACTTCTTGAATGCTTTTGGCTGAGCCATGAGGACCCTTCCACTTGTTACCGCCTTCCCTCAACATATCTAAAGTCTTAATATGTTGATCTTATCAAGCTGCTCAATGGGATAAAGGAACCTCCTGTTTTCGTGACACAGTTCATCAGATTCACATCACAGATTCACAATGTCATCTGGAAAGCATTTAACATCCTTATTCTTATCAGTGCATCCAAACTTCTATTTAGGAACCTAAATATCATTGTGAAGTTTAATCCAAATTGGCTACTTATTTCCAGACCTGCTGAGTCAAACATGGAGTTAAACATCCCTTTTGAATCTACTTGCAGATGGCTTATCCCTCAGTCGTGGTGGATCCATCTAGCTTCAGTGGGTCATGCAGGGAAAAACCCAGGCAGCAAATCTCATGTTCCCACATCTGGATTCCTGCACAAAGAAAATTCTCACCTGCAGAAAGCTTAATTTGGTTTTTCCTGGAGGTATGTTTCCATCCAACAGCCATGCAAACTGAGCTGGAGAACAAGCTGCTGCACCTCCCATGCCCATCTGCCATCTTAAGCATACAAAAGTCCATCTCTTGTTCCTGGCATTTTGCATCAAGCAAAGGTGAGGACAGGGGCAGAATTCTGCTTTTACCCCACCTCTGCACACACAGAGCAAACTGCATGAATGCCATTAGCACACAGTCTCCTCCCTTCTCCACCATATTTTGACAGAATTTTGGGAATTGTTTAAATGCAAGACAACTACTTGAACTTAATACCAACAAACACAACCAAGGATTGTTTAACACCAGCATGGACATAAGACACCTACAAACACCACACCTTCACTGATCCTTTGGATGTCCAGCTTTTGTTCAGGTCTGTGTCCTCAGAGACATCGTTGTGCTGCTCTGTAGTGTATGTACACTGAAGTTGGGAGCTTTTGTCCATATCAGTGTGCTGTGCTAAATAATCTTCTTGTAACATTGCTTTTTTTGCAATGTTTGTAACATAAATTCAATATTCACAGGCATTATGAAAACAAGTATGAGTAAAAACAACGATCCAAGAAGCACTATGCTACAAGCTACTATAAGTAAGCAATGACCAGAAGAATCTCTTTCACTTTTAGGGTAAATATTTAAATTTGCATGAATAGGTAAGTCTGCATACACCACACTCAGCAAGATTTTTGGGTGAAACTAGGAACAGAAAGAATATGGCCATATACCCCTGAGGTGCATTAACTAATCCACAACACCTATGCCATGTTCACCCCAAAATATTTATCTAGCCATAATGCCTACTTTTATACTGAGATTGCAAGCTTTTGGGTAGACAGAGATCCACCACAGTATTTTCTTTGCTGACAGCTCAGCAGACCTTTCTGCATGGTTAGGAAACCTGACAGAATTCAGCATGTATCAAGGTATCTAATAAAGGAAGTCAGTATCACAGTTCCTGGTTGACAGAGGGGGAAAGCTGGGGAGAGGCCATGGTTTGAAAGAGCAGGTTTGAGCTCCTGCCTGCTCTCATGTGCTCACCTGTAAAAACTCAGCTGGCTTTGCTTGGGGCACAATAAGCTGCTGTGTGTGCCTGGGTGAGTGAGATCAGCCTGCCCTGGATGATGCTTCAGGCACAGGTCACTGTACTGCAAATGAGGATGGCCTCAAGGCACAATGCCAAACAGAGCTCAGACATCCCATAGACCGATTCTCAGAGCTGGGAGAGGGACTTCAGGTTCCAGGTCTTGTTTTGTCTATAACTTTCAGTTTTCCAGTCCATAGGCATTTAAAATATCCCTCCCACTAATTTAGAGAAGTTTTCTTTTGAAGGTACTGATATCCAATCTGAGGATAATAGTTCTTTAACAGCAAAGAGATGGGTCAGAGTATCCAGCATATGTGATAGCAATATTTTCATTAATATTCTGAGTGACATACTGAATGCAAAGCAGGGGATGGGTGCTAAGAGGGCAAGGATAATTTGCAGGAGGTCTCTAGTTCTCTGTAAAGCCAGCCCTCAAGATATGTGCACTATGGAACAATAGGGTTTAAAGAACAACGAGGATTTACCAAAGAGTTTTCTTTTCCTTGTTTTGTAAAGAGATCATGCCTAACAATCTTGCATGTGCTACAGTACATGATGGCAAAATACTGGGTTGCAATATAACACATTCCAAGTGCTAAAAAGGGCAAGGACATCTGCCAAAGGTAACGTCTGATGTTTAAACACCAAAAGTTATAATTCAGGTGTTCTGATAGGAATTCTACCATGACAAAGGCAGTCAGAGTACTTGTTTCAGCTTCAAGCAATGTTCTTTAGATAAGTGTCTGCTGGATATGCTACAAAGAATTGCTCTAATCATAATGACTGTGGATTTTCTGTACAGACTTTGAAGGCATATAAAAAGACAGATTTAACCAGACTTCAGTCCCACCTGTGTTAGTGTACAGAACAAAGGCATCAGTACTAAGAAACTAGGCAAAGCAGGTATTTCACACAAGTTGCAGATCCTGTTTCCTCAATATAAGGTGCTAGAAATGTGCCTATAATAACATTAATGTCAGATGTGGTAGAGGACTTGAAAGTTCATTTGGTGTGAACGCCTATTTATAGGTCCTCTCCTTGGATAAGTCACTCTGAACAAGTCCTAATCACCCACCCCAAATCAGATAATGTTCTTCACCTGGCTGTAAACCCATGCTAGCTCTTTCTCACACTAAATTCATCAAACTGCTAGTGATTCACCCACTACTGGAACTGGTACAAGCCAAGAGCAGAGACTTCTCTGACTCAATTCAATATCCAAGAAAACCAAAGAAACAACTCCCAGGTTGGAAGGACAGTTATCAGGACAATATTCATTTAATTAGAACAAAACTAAGTTTTACTGTAAGAAATTAATCTTTTTGCTGCTTCACCAGTGTACCCTTCACTATTTTATCCACAAAGATGACAGTTTTTTATATAATTTTCAGTGAATCTCGAAGGACTGCATTAAACAGTCCAAAACTTAAAAAGCTTTTCCAAGCTATTTGACCTTCTGAAGTCTGCAAGGTCTGGTACCAAATACTTAGTCATTTACATTTCCAGCCAAAAGCAGAAGTGTAAAGACTGACTCAGATGAAAAAAAAATGATGGGGAAGGGCATGTCTTGGTCACTAGAATTGATTACCCTGCTGATTGTATAGACCTGCAGAAGTCTGCAGAAGTGCACCATTGCTTCTCATGTGACAGTCAAAGTGAGATTTGTACACTTGAAGGCATGGTTGTAACTACTACCAAAGGGCTTTTCCAATTGGTTTCTGTCCCAGCCCTTTTTACAAGTCAGCTCCATCTTTTTTGGAAATTGCTCACAAATTTCTTCAAGGATTCCATTGGGAGATGAGGTTTTCTAGGCTAAGATTCAACCCAAAAGGTTTTAATTTTAGCCAAATTGATTTGACTGCTTTTGAGTAGTGAAGGAATGGAAGAAAATACTTGTCCCATATGCTCCAGACAGAGGAGCACATTTGCTGAGAAGAAAGAATCCTTGAGGAGACCGAGGGGGAGAGGGGGCAAATATCTCTAAAGGATAAAAATACTCCCAGACACAACACCACCATGAGCTCACACTAACCTTGCGTCAAAGAACACAGCAGCCATAGCCTTTGTGTTTGCACCAGCTGAGTATCTGGCCCATAGGAATGGGGTAGAAAGCTTCCCATTAAAATCTTGGATAGGATACATCAGAATCTAAACAACATGGCAAAAGCCTCATATGTAAAACTCCCTTCCTGTTATTTCTCAAGACCACAGCACAGTGAAGACAATCTACTGCAAGCCTTGCCTGGACATGATGACTTTGTGCAGTAAGTCATCTCTGCTCAGACCTTCAGCAAGAGTCAGGACCTCCAGGGATGAAGGCTCATGAACCCCAAGGGTTCATTAATGGCTCTGTGCTCCTGGCAGATCAGCTTCTGAACCTCTCTGGATCACACCAAACCTCCCATATCTGACCTCTTGCCTCTTGGCTAAAGTGAGGCAATATGAAGCCCAGGAAGAAAATTTTAAAAGTCAGTGGTGAATAGAACTCAAAATTAGAGTGGCCCCAATCTTAGCAGTTCCAATATAAGGGAAAGAAAAACCTTAGAACTGCCAACTTCTTGTCCTGATTGTGGAAGCCCATAGATAATACAAATAATTTGATCTGTATGAAACAGCCCATGCTGTGGTGCTACCTTCAGCAGAATTCATAAGGCTTGATGCATGTCCTGTTAATGAGAGTGCCAGGTTCTCACAAGAACCCAGCTGCACAACATGAAGCCTAGAAATAAAAAAAACATGGTTTGTCTCCTAACTTACTCTAAATAGAGCCTCTAAAGTTTGCAGATTCTTGGTATCATATGCCAAGCCCAAGAAGTTCCAGTATCTTCAGCTTCCAAAGAGATTCTCACCAAGAAATCATCATGAAGCTGTAGATAAATGAGAACCTGGAATCATGAGCAGAATGCTCGCTTTTATTTAATAATAACATCATTATTAAATAGCTGTGTCCTTAGTATTTCATCAAGATTGCCAGGTGCTATGCAAAAACCTCTGGCTTAAAGAGTTTGCTTTTTATAAAAATGAACAGCAAATACAGAAGGAACTAGGTGAGGATATAAACAGAAATATATATATATAAAATTCAACATCAGTTTGCAGTGTGCAAATCTATAGGCATGCTAACTAGTACCTGTGCATTAATTCCATCTGTGCTGCCCCCTTAGCTGTTCTTTACACTAGAATTTATTGCAGACATAGACCTTGGAGGAAAAAATACCTGGTTTTATTCTCTCTTACAGCCTCCTTTGAAGGCCTGCCATTGAGCTCTGCTGGACACAGGCTCCTTATAGTGCATGAGAACAGCTGAAGGACATTGAGGATGCTCATAAGCATTTGATAGGGCACAGGCGAGAGGCAGGTAATGAAGAGGAAAAAGAGCAAACAAGGTATGAAAGGTAAGACTCTCCCACTTGGTACAAACGGACAAAGAGAGGTAATAATGAGAAAGAAGTGCAGATATCTACAACAACATCAACAATCAGCAGATTTTCTTAGTGGTGATCTAGTGTCCATACCTTTAGCATGAAAAAATGAAGGCTTGAAGAAGGCTGAGAAGGAGGAGAAAAATGAGAAAAAGATAGGAGAGCACTTTCAACATAATTAAAATGACAAAATTATTGACATAGGTCATGTGTAGTAGAAAAGAGTCATAAACAAACAGCAGTCATTTAATAGCCAGAAGGATGGTAGGAAGTCAATGGGATGGTATTTTAAATCCCAGCAAAGTTTAACAGTACCTGGTCCATGATTATGAATAACCCATTTATAGTCCATGCTGTGGCCACTTGGAGACATGAGTGTCTGTAGGAGGATAAGACAAGTCTAGTCTAAAAATTTCTCCAATGTAACTTCACCAGCATGAAGACACACGTGCAGACAGCTTACAAAAGCCCTCATGCTGGGACAGGTTAGCCTGACTGATACAACTCATCCAAACAAAAGGCTTTTTTTACCATCTTGATTTTTACACAGGAACTTTTGCCAGCACAGCTGCACTGGATTTGAACGTGTCTGACTACTGCTGGTCCATAGCCTAGGTAGGATCTTGGAAAATATATCTGAGGTCCCAACCCTGCAACAGGGTGCCATTCTAAGAAAGGTTTCCTGTATTGCAACCTGCTAATTTACCTGCTATTGTCAAATCTCAGTGATTAAAGAGGTGACTCACACCCCCTAAGAGCAGTATGTTTAGGTTAAACATGATGGCATTTTGAAAACATATTAGGTAATGAACATTAGACTTCTTTTTTAACTGCCTTTTGTTTTGGGTTGTCAGTTGTGCACGTTAGAACTTTGATTAGAGGTAAAGGTGATTTTTTTCATCCTGGAAATTGCAGCCAGAGCCAGGTGTGTAGGATTAGCTCACTGTATCCCCAGAGCAGCACTGCACCCATGGCAGCAGCCACAGTCTGCTCCACAAGCCACCCTTCCAGCTCCTACCACTGATGGGGACAGTGCCATGGGCCACACAAGGTACCAGCCCTGAGTCTGAATGTGGTACAGCCCTCTTTCCCAATCAATTAGAGAGCTCCTGTGCCTGGGTTAATGACTCTAGTGAGGACACCGAGCTCCTTACGTGGCCTTGGCTCCTTATAGGACCCTATATGAACTTAGTCATGTATCTTTGTGTCCAAGTTTCCTGTCCCTCAAAGGGGACACTAATCCCATGTGGGACCCCACTTGTCTCAGCTATTCAGAGCAGCTGAATAATATGCTAAAGAGGTGAGAGCTTCACCTGCAAATACAATTCAATCATGGTTATAAGTTCTCTTTCACTGAATTCAACAGTATACTTAGTTTTGGTCCAGAATAAGCACGTTGACTTGCAGACAAGCACTGAGGCATGATGGGCAGTACTTTGCCACTTCCAAAGTTCTCAACTCTTGTGAGACAGAAGTTGTCTCCACATCAAAATCAACGACCCTGGAGAAAAACAGGACAGTTCTGTGCCATTGCTGCAGGGTCTGGGCTGTAGATTGGTGAGGACGACACCGAGTCTAAACATTAGGAATACAGCAACCAGGAAAAGATATCAGCATGAAAAGTAAGCCCCAAGCAGGAGAAAAAAAATCACTAACTTGCTGCAGCACTGCAGTAACTGTGACTCTTGAGCACATATCCTCTGAGGACCTCAAAAGTCTTTAGAAGAAACTGATTACCATGAAGTTTTTTGGGTTAAAAGGGAAGAGAAATGGAGCCCATAAATGGTTCCACTTACTTGATGATGTGGCATACTCATTCCTCCCTTAATTTCCTGTACCACCAGCATCAAGGATTGTGTTGATCACAGAATTTGTAAGATCAATCCTGATATCCAGCCAAGATGTGGAGAAAATCTCTGGTTTGGATTTCAAGGCTTGGCCAGAAGGGAGCAGAAGAGTCCTGCAAAACACACACAATGGGCACAGTGCTGTCCTGCACAGAGCCTGGCTTTGCTGTCAGCGTGTGGCAGCCAGGCTCCCAACAGATACAACTGCAAGATTAAGCAAACTCACCAACATCACCTCACAGCCTAGGAAATCATAGCTTTGCAGTTCTCTACATGTGCAAGTTGTATGCCTATAGTCACACGAGTCCATGAAGACACTATAAGTTGTCCATCTCCTTTCCCGCTGCTGATATACTTTCAGTTTATAAATATATGTACAGCAGAGGAGTTCAGCCCTATATAAAAAGAACACAAACCAAATCCAGTTTCACATACTTTTTAGGAAAGTGGGACTGTATATATGCTTATTGGAAGGTCAGGTTTAGAGTAAATCTCCCCTTTCCTACTGACTTGGATATCTTGGTTCCTGTAATAAAATTTCAGTCAAGAATTGAAAAATCAAGTCGTAACTGAGCACCACAAAAAGGATGGCAGAAGGAATCTGTTTCAAATAATTTCTAGTTAGGAACAATATTTCAGAACAGGTTTCACAATAAGACAGAACAGTAAAGACAGAAAACCAAGGTTTTGCCTTGTGCAGAAGAGTTTCCTAGACAGCAGTTCACAAGGCTCCATCCTGAACGCAAGACTCCAATTGCTGTCTAGCACACAATTGCAGAAGCAGTCCTGCAGCAAGTTTTACAACTGGTTTCTTGGAAGACCAACATTAGCAAAACATTCAATGCAAATATGTCAGTCTTTTACTGCTTAGAGATCTTACAGCAGACTTTCACCCTACAACAGCTCCCCTCAGAGCATGGCCCAGCTCTCTCTACACCATCACTGAAGAGTCAGTGCCTTACCCAGGACATTTTCAGACTTGTATCAGGGTAAAGGGAGGTCTTGTCTTTCACATTCTTTGGGAAGGCTTAGAACCATAAGCTTTTCTCAACATTCTCCTATCACCTGTGTTAGCCACACCCGTGGAGGTAGTAGCCGAGAAACCTTAGGCACCCAACAGCAGCATCTAGGAGGATGTTATGGTCCATCTGCCAGAGAGCACTGTGACCATTCACCTGGATTCAAACAGTTCCAGAGGCAGCTCTGAGCTAGCCCAGCTGATTTTGCCCAGTGTGAAGGAAGGCAGAATCACATCAGTACAGGTAACACTCAAGTCTTGACTGGGTGTCCTCAGAAGCATGGTCAGAAACCCTATAGGCTGAGCAGTGGATCCTGTTTATCCCTCAAACTCAAGGTGGGGTTAAAATGCATCAAGCTTTCCTAGCAGCTGGGCTATATATACAAAACGGGGTGCTGATGTTTACAAGACCCAGAGCTCATTTCTGCTTATTTCTAAGAACAAAGAACAAAATATTTAGGTACTTTTCCATCTAAAATAACTTTGTTCTTGTCTCTTTGCCTTAGCCATCCAAGAATGAGGGCTCTGTGCAACCAGAAGGGAAATGCTTTGAAATCCATCTTGTTCAACTGTGGCTGCTCCTTGCTGACATTTAGCCCAAACAATGTGAGCACCACCCTCAGTTACACCCAGCTGGGCTCAGTGACTTCACTGGGAAGCCATGGTGCAGCACGGCTGCAAACAACAGCAAACACAACTCAAGTATTTCTCTGTGGAGCATGAGATTGTTTGCTAGATTGATTCCTGGCTCAATCTGTTTTGAGTGCAAAATATGTTGCCTTAACCCTGCTGCATTGCTCCTGGTCCCGGGGTAATGGCGCAGGGAAGATGAGATGGGAACACAGATTCCCTCTATCCTGGCTCTGCCCCAGGGACAGCTCTCACCTCTGCTCCTCTGTTCTTGTGGCTTTGGCAGGGCCTTGCAAGCTAGAGATGAAAGAACAGTCTGAAGAGCTGTCTGCTGTAGCTGCTATCACTCACACCTTCCAAAATATCCACTGTGATAGTGAATCAGAGAGGGGTGGTTAGGGGAGGACATAGTAGACCCCATGAAAAACGAGCAGGGATTCAGACTGCCCAAGTCATGCTGTTTCAGTGCTTCAAATACACAAATTTCTGAAACCAATCAGTGTGGCCAAAGTGCTGACTCAAACCAAGATATGCCCCAGCTGAGTAGTAAAATGCAGCATCAGGTGGGGGATGAAGGCAGAGGAAGGGATCATCTCCCCACCAACCACCTCTAGCCAGGAGTGAGCTGGAACTGTCTCAGCATTGCCTAAAAGAGAGCTCTGAGCCCCACAGCAAGAACCACAAACCCCATATGTTGGGGAAAGAAAACCCCATCTGCACGTCCCTCCAGCCTTCTCCACACACCCCAGCCCTGGTGAGCCTCCAGGGATCCTCCCACTGTGATGGGGTTTGGTTCTTGCTGTGAAAACCCAACTCTCCACATACAGGTGCCCAAGTTCTGGCCACAGGTCACCCCCTGTGCCTTGGCTTTTCCCCCTGCAGGGCAGGCTACATGTGCTGGCACTTGGAACACCCAGCATGAAGCAGCTCCCAGCCAGGACCTTCAGCAAAGTCGGTGCTCCTTAGGAGTTACAGCCCATTTTGCTTCACCTTGTCACTGGAAGCCCTGCTTTCAATTCTGGCCAGCCTTGCACTGCTCAGCTTCATGTGCTCGGGGCAGAGCACGTCTGAGAGCCAGAGCTCTGTGTGCATTTCAGCCTGCCCTGGCCAACAAGTGTCTCCCCTCGCAAAAATATAGACATAAATAAAAAATTTAACAGCTAGAACGTCCCAGTTAATGATTAAGCAGGGACTATTGCACAACTTCCCTGGAATGTCTGTCTATGCTGATGGCTGCGGTACACTGCCGGGCTGGAATGGCAAAAACAGTCTGACAGCAATGGGGTCCAGGTGATGCAGCTGCCACAGCAAGACTCAGCAGGAGATGGGCTCTGCTTCCACAGCAGGAGGCTGCTTCCTCTGTCAGCATGTCAGCTCCCAGCTCCAGGGATTTGGGGCACACGGCTGGTGGTGACCAGCAGGTTGTGGGAGTCCTACCAACACAGAGAGCAGGAAAATACAGCACTGCTGTGTGTTTTATACAGCTAGTTCATTTTCAGGCATGGGGCAGTGCAAAGCAAATCCAAACCTCATGCCTCAATGTCCTTATATGAATTTAAAAGCACACAGCACACTTATAAAAGGGCTGTGTCTCCAGACCCAACCTATAAGTGCCAAACAAAAATCCATCAAGATTGATGAGTTGGGGTTTTTTTACAGCATTCAGCACATCTGACATTATACTGGACTTTAAAAAGTCCTGCAAGAACAAGGGCCAATAAATATCTAGGATAAATACAGTCAAACAGGAGTTCAGACACCCAACTCTTCGTTTGCACAGGCATGTCCTGTACTTGGAAATGTGGTAAGCTTTCAAGTCAAATTCCTGGAAAGATTAGCCTAATGCACAGCTCCCAGATCCCACAGCTCATTAGGAAGAGGCTCTAATGCAACACCTTCCAAGCAGTCCATGCAGCAGCGTGCTGGCAAAGCGGTTTCTTGCACACATTTGTTGGAGACAAAAGTCTGCTTGGCTGGTCATTGGGTCATTTCAGCTTCAGAGACATCACCCAGCCACAGACAGCATCCACCCAGCGCTCCAGGGCGACAAGGAACAGAGAAACCTAATGCTGCTGCTAGAAAATGGGTTAGTGGATTGATTCATCTGTAGGAATAATGTCCTCATGACACACCTTTTGCTGGTTCCAGCGGAGGGCAAAGGGCACACGTGTAACGGCCAGCACAGCACGGGGGCTATTTAATGATGTCCTGCAAAGAAAACCCTCTATTGCCAGCTTACTTCATTACTGAAAAAGAATACATGAAATTCCCTGACACAGCCTGCATGAAGGCATCTGGAGGTGAACAGGTCATTTCCAGTATAAGCAATTTTTTCCTCTAATAAATTTCAGAAGGGGGATTGCTGTAGAGGCTTTTGAAAAGCAGGCTCACAGAGAGCCAAGGCAGAGGGAGGGAGGTGGTCCCACTGGCAGTGGTCAAGAAAGACCATTTTCAGGCAGACTCCAAGTTGCAAGTTCAGAAACCACCCCATTTCTCTCATGCTGTAGAAAACACAGGTCTATGGAAGGACATCTGTTGCAATAATCCATCTGCACTGAACAGATGCCTGACTCACCTTTAAATGAGAAAACTTCTCAATCTTGAGACCAGTTCTGTCCCTCAGCCATGCCTTGGCCACCCACTGGTCCCTGCTTGGTTGAGACTGCAGAAATGCTTCATAACTAACAGCAATTATCATTCTGGTTTCATCACTGCTTTTCCAAGCAGCTTCTGTCTCTGCTGTTTGGAAACAATGCTCAAGGCTACCAGCACCAGATCAATAACTCATCTGGGAACAAACAACTGAGATGAAGGAAGATGGTCAAGGGAGGACCTTTTTGCTGAGAGAAGGTTTTCTGCCCCATGATAGGAACCAGAGACAGTCGTGAGAACACAGAAAGCAGAGCACCAAGACTGGAGGCTGGACATGCAGCAAAGGGAACCACGCACTGGGAGCATTGCTAGATTCTGCTGACATTAATGCTCCTCACCAGCTTGTCTACAGTCAGCTGAGGAGAACACATGATCCTTGTAGCCATGGGGACATCATATGTAAACCCCAAAATTACAGAAAGAAAGATGATGCAATTTTCATTATAATGAATTAATGTACATTCATACACCACTCATCCAAGTGTTTCCCAAATACTTTTCACATGTTCTTGTTTCTTTCTCATGTTCTGAAAATTGAGCAAAAGGTTTTCCAGTCTAATTTTTTCCTACCAGCATTTTTTTACCAAATGGACAATTAAAGAGTGTGTTTGCCAAGAGGTGGAGTACAAAATACTGGACAATTGTAACACTATTATCCAAAGACTCTGATTTTGTCAAATATTCAGCCCAATATTCAGCACAGGGCTGATGTCTCATAGAAAGCTCAGCATGGGTCTCTGTCATGTATCCCCATCTTCATTGCAAGGCATATCCCTGTCCAAAAGAGGGGGAAACAACCCAAAAGACACATATGCACCTACCTTTCCAGAGAGGATCAAAAGGGCTGTATCATGAAGAGTATAACGGCATAAAACCCGCTGAATGTAAAGGAAAGGAATAAACTTCAAATGTCAAACTTTGAGCATCTGGCCTAGGACTAGCTGAGTCTTTTCCCTGGACTGCACACCAGAGAAAGGTAGACTGAGCTTCATAAATGGCATGGCTGAAAAAAAAACAGCAGTACCTTGATAATTCAGAGAATTCAAAGCCAGAAGGAACCATATTGCTTGTCAGTTCTCTTTCTATTTATTGAAACGGCTTCTTCTGGTTAAAACAGTACTTTGGTATGAGTAAAACATACCTTTTAGCAAGGACCTCATTCAGTAGTCACCAAGAGGCAGATAATCAATGCCACCCCGTTGTAGTTTAATCACCTTCCCATTAAAAGTTATGCTTTATTTTTAAATAAAGCATTTTATTCCAGCATCTCTCTTCATCTTGCTGCTCTTTCCAGAAGAAATGGCATGCTGCTCTCGCTGCTGCTGCTGCTACTCAGGTTGATAAAGTGAGCCTGCCCTACCATGAGCTAAAGACAGACAGAGTTTCCTACATCTCTTAGTGTGGAAAAAAAAGGAAGCTTCTCCTTTTGGGAGAAGCCCTTTTGGGGCACTTTTCTGTGCCCATTCATTTTTTAAAATTTCTTTTAAAAGCTCTAGAGGTGAAGGCTCTATGCCAATGTCAATATCACCTATACCTGATAAAAGCAGCATAACCCAGCCAAACAGGCAAATGAATGATAGAATTAGAAGCTACAAATCTACTGAAATTTTAGTCACATACTTGACTCTTTCCCACCATTGAAATGCAGACAACTTCCAAAAGCACTATTGGTGCTTTAAAACTATGCTTCAAATACACACCAGTTGCTTCAGCTGTGACGAAAAGCATAGTAAAATAAAATATGATACAGTATAATAAAATACAATTACTAGAACAGCAGAGATTTATTAATTTATTAATCCTCCTATTTAGAAGTGCCTTTTTCAAACTCTAAGGACCATCTCTTAAATTCTTTAACAATCAATTTTTTGGTAGTGCTGCTATGTCTGTGCTGCTGCACATGATTCAGTCTTTCATAAAGCCATGTACAAAAGATTATATTACGGCTATATTTTAACTGAAGCAAAAATACAAGTCGTACAGCTCTTTCATACACTGTAGTATCTCGTTTGTGCAATGTAATTGAAGTGCACTCAGAGCTCATATGCCTATTCAAGATGTCTTTGGTCAGTAGATTTGAACTACTGGTAATGAATCAGTTATTAAAAATCATTGTGGATGTCTATAGCACAAGGCACATTAGATCACAAAACCACAAGAACAATTTTTCTAGGTCATAGATAAATATATTTGAAACAACTGTTGGTTCTCCCCTCAAAAATGTTTGCAAATTCCTTAAGTATCTCATAAAATCTGTATTTCTCAGACTGCCCTGGCAGGGATTTCAAGTTTGCACTTCATATGATCACTGAGAAGTTCATAAGAAGCAGACTTCCAAACTGAACAAACTTTTTCACTCTCAGCTACATAGTGATCCTCAAGGCATTGCGTTTTTTTCCCTGGATCCACCATAAGAATCAAATCAAATAACTCACACCTTGTCACTAGATTAGAAATTAAAGACGAGCAGGAGCAACAACCAGTCTGACAACTTGCTAATCTAAACAAATGATCTGATCTTATTACAGGGAAGGTTTTTCCTGGAAGCTCCTGCAAGAACAAGGGTGTTCATTGCTACTCCAGACACTCTGCAGAAACACCAGCCTTCAGCTAGGTTTGTAATTGCCCCTCAGCATGAAAACTGCTGTCAGTGCGTGTGACTGGTGGGGCAAGGTTGAGAACTCGAAGCACAGACCACCTTCACTGTGGAAATTGATGTTGTCTTCTTCAGCCTGTGTAAGGAGGAGCCCTGTAGGAGTGTGAGTACGTGTGTGCAAATCATGTCTGAAAACAGAGCTCTATAGTCAATAATTATTCATGTTTTCTCAGAACAACTTAGAGTCTCTTCAAGCGTGGCACATACAAAATTCTATTCTATTCTATGTTTAAAGACTTAAAACTAGGACAGAGGAAATCTGTGTTTCATATAAGAAGTCAATGCTCTGATAGGGATTATATATTATTATATTGTTGAATATATTGATTTTCAAATATAGATGCTCAGAACTTTTTAAAAACTGATTGACAGCTGTAGTGGTTTGGGTTTGCCCATTGTAAAACAAGCACTGTGATAAAGGAAAGATGACAACATTTTCCAGACAGGTTCAGCATTAGCACACTGTATATTTTATCTGTAAAAATGGAAAATTTACAATAATAAACTTCCAGTTACCGTATCTATGTGAATAATTTCCATCTTGTCACTAGAAGAACAAAAGTCTATATAATACTGAGCAAATGACCAAGACAGCAGTAAAATACAGTTTATACTTCTATAGGTATTTGACAGCTGAAAAATGAGCCAAGATTATTTACTGAGAAGTATGTAAATGAAAGTACTACCTATATGTAAGCACACACACATATGCAATACATTATGTTCATTATGCAAAAATATACCCAAAATTTCTTCATCCATGTTGGTTTGAATGGATGCCATTTCTTCTCACCATCTGTTATAAAGAGCATTTCTTGGCTTTAAACTCTAATGTGTTTATGGAAAACTGGCTACAACCAGCTCAAACAGGTTGAAATTTATGTTCTTTCTATCAGCAGTGAGTCTCTTGCAAGGAAAGCCAAGGGGAAATGATCCTTGACACACTGCTCTGGGTGGCTGTGAAAACCTTCTAATTGTACACTACTCCCAACAGTGACAATAAGTAGATCTTTTTTCCCAATAATACTGATTGCCATCAGTCTGGGGCTACTATACTTTCACACATATAAACTGCATCTCAGATAACCCATATATAAAAGTATGAGTTGTTGTAAATGTGTCCTCATTTCACTTCAGCTTTAACTACCTCCCACAAAGCTGGAGGTGGAAGCAGGTGCCATTCAAGGGGTTCAGGTGTTGTGGTAATGCAGCTTTCCCTCATGATGCACTTCTGTGTCTGGTCTCTCCTCCTGCTAAGTCACAGGGATTTTCCTATAGGTGATGCATGGATTTGTATGTTGCTACTTTAAAATACTCATAAGATAAAAATGAGGGTGCCTGATGACATGTCTCTAGCTGGACACACAAAATCCTCAGTCACTTGTCACTCTAGACAGTTTCCACACACTGGGGAAGATAAAGGAGTGCCACCATGCTGATTTAGGTGGTCACAGGAGTGCCCTCTGGTAGCCACACAGTGGGCATGGCTGCACCATGCAGCAGGCACAGAGTACAGCAGGGTGCAGTGACAAGCTGAATCACAGAATCAGTCATTTATGTTGGAAAAGACCTCTAGGATCACTGAGTCCAACCATTAACCCAGCACTGCCAAGTCCACCACTGAACCATGTCCCTAATCACCACATCTACACAGTTTTTAAATACCTCCAGGGTGGTGACTCAACTGAAATGTCATGCCAGACATTTCCAGCAAACTCAAATCTCCACAGACTAGTCCAAAGCCTGGCAGAAGTCCTGATACCAGGACATTTTCCAAGGCAGAATCTTATCTGTGAGCATGTTTACAAGAACATCATTAACTAAAGTCAGAAATCAGGGACCCACTGGGCCATTCAGACCAATGGGCAGCATTGGCCAGCTGCTGCAGCACAGGCAAAGATGCTGATGGAATAAGAAAAGGTGTCTTTCCTAGCTCAATGCATGTGCAGTACTTTGAACTGAGTGAGAAATTAATCTGCTTTTTTATTTTCATTTCCTTGAACTGGAGATAACGCAGCCCAAACAATGATGTTGTATCAGGTGTATTTTTTGCTGGACAAAGTTCACCTGACATGGGGGCAGCAGTCACATAGGTTACAGCTCTGTTGGGTTTTAAAGACCTTAAGGTGCTGTTTAGGCAAATAACTGCTTGGCCTCATTCCTAGTAGTCCAACAAGCCACTTTAAAGCATTTTTAAAATAATGAAATAACTCCTAGAAAGATTTTGATGATGCATGTTTGCCCCTTCTAAGGTACATTTCAGTTCCATTAGAAGCTGTAGACATTTTGTGAAACAGAAAGCTGAAAATAAAAATGCCTGGAAAGGCAGAATCCAGGACCAAAGGAAGTCAAGATTTGTAAACATATTAAGAAACAAGTAATATCAAACTTAACAAGAAGTCTGCCTGAAATGAGGCTTCCAGGAATTCTCCTACTTCAAGAGCATCACATTGACCCACCTGAGCATAAAAAACTGCAGGTTTGCACAGGGAGACACTCAGAGGAGACTGGGGGCAATCCCCCACTTTCCAGAAATGAGAGGGATACACGTAAGGAGGGCTGGGATCAACTAATTCACTCTCCAGCCTTTACAAGGTCATCACCACTGTATGCTGGTCACACAAGCTCCTTCTGCATTTAAACAGGATTCACCCCAAATGTGTGTGGAGACCTGAAGTAGGCTGAACTAGTTGCTCCATGCAAGCTGATTATAGTGGGATATGAAACCACTAACTTAGACAAGATACTTGACTTTTGGAGGGCTAAAGATGACTCCTAAGCACAGTTTGCCATTTTACCTGGAATGGTTTTGGCACCAGACAGTGTAGGACCTTTCTGATCTACTGAGACCAGGTCCATTTCTCTTTACTGAGTAATACCATAGCTTCCACCAGGCCACTGCATCCAAGTTTTCTTGACATGAAAAACCAGACTGCGCATGTCAAGATCTTATCTCTGCCAGGCCTTTAGACACAGCAGGATCAGGCACTGGGTCTGACAGTAAAACCACTTTTGGTCCCATGCAGTTCCAAAGTCACTGTCTATTTTAAGTATTTCAGTTTCTCAAGCAAGGGAGGTGGCATTTTTCTGGAAGGCAGATCTGTGTGGAGCTGCATTGCTGAATACTGAGGGTTTATTTCAATGACATCTGCCTGGAGCAACTCCTGAGTCCTGCTCAGCTTAGCTAAAGTTATCATCTGACTACATCCAAAATATCATAAATTCATTTTCAAGGAAACATTTGTCCTGACAGTCTCTGCCTAATAAATGTCTTCTAGAAAAGGTAGACTGTAGTACATCTCATAAAAATATAGGAGTTACAGACATTTAACAAATCTAGATTTTGAGAAACATCCCCAGTTAATTCAGCGTGTTTGGTAACAGTGTTATACAGTCACATCCCAGCAGATACTGTTATCTACCACATGCAATGTCTGCATTCCCAAGTCAAAAAATTGGCATCTATTTTTCTCTGACGGCTTGAGTCTAGTGCCTCATTCCTCTTACCAACCACTAATTTCTTCCTTAATGTTAGGAGACATCCTATTTTCTTTGCACACATCAAACTTTCCCCCCTTATTTTCCCTTCAGGGAGGCTTCACTTCTTCCGTATGTTGAGCTACTTTCTCTCTCTGATTTTCATCAATGAAAAAAAAATCACATCACCAGATACTCTTACATGAACAACCCTGATCATTGTTCTGCCTCATTATACTTTGCTATAATATTCAATTTCAGTGCTTAGGACCCACAATGAGGTTCACTTCTGGTAGAATTTACTTTTGCCATTCCTAGTGTCTTTACAAACTTCTTTAATTTCGTTGCTCTTTAAAAGAAGCAGGGTTTCTGGGTCAATAAGTTCCCATCTTGGGAAGCTCTCCAATTAATATTTTATTTCTTGTCATGTCTTTGTGACTACATTGAGATGTTATTCCTAAAACAGTTTCAGACTATTTTATTCTTCCCCTCCAGGGATGAGAACCCATCACATATTCCTAGTTCACATCATCTTGAATCCATTCCTCACAGCACTGCACACATTTTCAGCACTTTCCTCCATTGTAGCTCACAAGCTATAAGTTGTCATGGCTCATGAAAATCATTGGTACAGCTTCACCAGCTGGTACTCAAACTAACTTCATCAATTGATGAGGTAACTAACCCATGCAGTCATCTCTTTCCAAAACTGTTCCATCACTTTATTTTATTTTTTCATTTCTGTCTACACCTCTCATCCTAATGTCAGTTTTCAAGCTGCCGGCTAAATTGTTCCCACTGGTTTCAATACCACTAACAACCCTTTTTGGTAACATTCACCAGTGTTTGCTGCTCTGGGTACTTGGGTGATGCCCCTTCACTATTACCAAATTTAGCTTTGCAGTTATGTTGCAGCTGGTGGTTAATGCCATATGTTAACATTCCTTTCTAATTAGCTTCTACCTTAAACACATGTGACAAAAAGAAACTATATTTTTGAAGCACATACTGCCAAGCAAAATTAGCTTACGGCGTGGTCTTTGTATCTTAAGTGAGAGTGGTGTTTTTATGGCCAAAATACCAACAAAGCTATGACAACACAACCCAGGTGATCACAATATGATCCCGCTCCCCAGGTAAAACAAAACAAAAAACAGAGAAAAGAGATAAAGGCAAAGACAAGATGAAGGAAAGGGAACTGTTGTTTCTCCTCCACCCCAAACTGCACAAGAGGGAGAAAGGCATCTGAGCAGGTGACTCAGCCAGGTCAGGGAGAGCCATGAAAAGAGAATTTTTGGCATAATGAAAACATTTTCCTCACAGTTTGGGAGTCTAGAGCATCTTCAAATAATTACAGACATAAGATGAGATATTATGATCTGTTATCATGCTAAATCTGACCAGCCAGACCCCACCCAGACTTCATTTAAGACCCCTGTATGCTGTGTTGCTTGCTTTCCTAAGTTTTCTGTGCCTTTAGTCCAGTGTCTCCTGTTCTCCAACACAATGACACTTTGCAGAGATGACATTATTAAATGTCAGAAAGTGCTCAGGCAAACCTTGTTGTTTGCTACACAAAAGAGTCAGTGAGAAAGAGACAGATGACCTTCTCTCCAAATTTCAGTGTTCAGCTTAATACTGATGACCCTAAGGCTGCTCAAGTTATCTAGTGTGCTATGTCACCTCAAGCCCTGTTAGCTGAGGACAACCAGGAGCCAGGCAGCACTCAGTCTGCATGAGGATGGATGGAAGCCATGAAATCTGGATGCAATCTCATACACTACATGTCTCATGGATATATGTCTTTTATTAAGTGACATAAGGTGGCTAGACAAGACGGTCTGATTCCCACCTCTTTCATGGCCTGCAATAGCTTTTTTGAGGTCTCCTCTGTGTTGCTTCTTGCACAACCAAAACTTTACTTTCTTCTTTTCCATGTTTAAGAGCCACGGAGTCCTTAAGCCAGCACTGTGCTTAAAACAGTCCTTAAGCCAGCACTGTTTAAGGACCAGGGAGCCCCAGCACTCTTCCCGTGGCTCTGGACTGCAGGCCTGCAGGAGCAAACTGTGGAAACACTGGGTGCCAGGCTCTCTCTGCCATGTTAGCTCAGCAGGCAGGGCTGAGTCGCTCCAAGACATCTCAGAGATGCTGCAGTGATGAGAATACAATGACCAGGCTGGACAGAAAGAAAACCTCCAGTCCAACAGACACAGCAGAAGTCTGCAGCACCAGCGCGGGTGCACAAACCAGAGCCAGTTGGAAACACAAGCAGATCCTTGCAGGAAGGCAGACAAACACTTTAACACCACTGCTCATAAAGGGCAAAGCAGAAACAGGGAGGTTAAGTAGTTTACTTAAGCTATGGAGCAGAGCCCAGTTAGACACCCTGGAGCTGGGCTCAAGACACTGTTAGACCAGCAGCTTTCAAATAATCATTCCCACAAACTTCTTCTGTGGTGATATTTCTGAACAATACCAGGGAACATTCCACCATAAATTGTGATGTGTTCCAGTTTCCACATTATAGCTATGATGTAACTCAGAAACACTTTGTCCCATCAAGCCCAACAACAATAGATTTAATCAGAACATTTGTCTCAGAGAGACAATGGGGAGTTCTGATTAACCTGGCACCAAACTCTGGCAGTTGCCTGCAAGGGATTTTTTTTTTTTTTTTAATACTTGCCCTTGGCAGCTCTTCAGCCTGCAATATGCCAAGCCCGTGGCTGCCAGGAGAGCTGTGAAAATGCCCCATGCCATTTGACATGCAAACAACATACTTCATTTCAGAAATGCAACATTTCTGCAGAAGCACAAGGAGGAGGACACTGTTCCCTGAGCATGCCACCAGCCAAGCATGTGAGCATCAAGGACATCACACCACTGTCAGATGCAGAGGGTCTGTCCTATGAGAACTTGCTGGTGGTGGAAACTGAACAGCAGGCACTGGGCTGTCAAAAGAGAGAAGAGAACAAGGGTAGCATTGCAGCACTGCTCTGCAGTGGCTTGGTTGGCTCCTTTTGCACCTCTGCCAGACCACAAAATCTCTATGGGTTGCTGCAAAGTGGAGAGGCTCCTTCACATAAAGTAGGTGTAGGGGGGAGCCCAGGTGAGAAGCAAAGCTCAATGATTGACAGACATCAAAGGTACAGGAGCACCAGCTACAGCCCAGTGTGACTGAACAAAGCAGGGCTCCATTCTGCATCCAAGCAGTTCCCTGAGGCCTGCAGGGTGGCATAAAGTATTCTTCAGTTTGAGCTTAGGGGATATCTTGTATTGTGCCTTCCCTGCTCACAGCCCATCCCAGACATCTTCCATCCATCCACCTGTCCCACACTTGTGCTGCTCACATGCCACAGCCTGGCTGGTTCCCTGCTTGCAGTCACAAAATCCCCTTTCCATAAGGGGCCAAACTATACCAAGGCTGAGTCCCAGACTTGTCCTGGAGTGGATTACTGCTAGGCAGTAATGCTCAGGAGTTGAAAATGTAATGGGAGCGTATCTCAAACTAACCCTTGGCATTTGTAATCTAAGACAGTTTGACATAATTTGGGGGGAATACGGAAAAACAAACAAACAAACAAACAAACCCTACCAAACCAACAAAAAACAAAACCAGAAAGAAAACAATGAATAAGAAAGAAGAAATGCAGTAACCAAAGCCTGCAAGAAAATCCCAAAGCAGCTATCAGCCTCCAGCTCTTACTCCATCCTTCCTCCTGCTCAGCCTTGCTGTTACTGCTTTCTCTGCAGTAGCACAAAGGAAAGGAGCCAGTTCTGCTAGAGGAGATTTGGGTCCAGAGAAAGAAAGGGGGCTCCCCATCAGAGCAACTACAAATAGTACTTTAGCACAACATCTTCTGCATATCCTTCTTTCTCACAAAAAAAAAAAAAAAAAAAATCAAGACAGCTTCTCCAATACTGGACAAAATACCAGATACCCTTGTTTTCACAACAGCCACTTCCATTCTCATGGTTGGCATGAGTGGTACTTCTGCAGTTACATTCTTGTGTGTGTTGGTGGAGTTGAAGGAACTTTCTCTGGGTGGATCCAGTCAGACAGAGAGGTTTGAGATTTTTTATAAGCATGTTACTCATCCTGACCAGTTCCTGCCTCCCATTCATTTCAACAAAATATGTTTGTTTTGTTATAAATCTTGATTTGATTTTTGGGACATGAAATGCTCACCCCTGCCAAGAAAAAAATGCTGCATTCTGCATGTCACCACTATGTTCTCCTCTTCTTAAGAGCTTGATATTGTGAAATAAAAAGATCAATTTATATTAAGGCCAAATTTTTATCAGGCCAAGGCTTTTAATGGGTATAGTAAAATATATTAAAATGTCTTTTGCTAAAAAACCCACCAAAAAAGTCACTCTTCAAGGCATGTAAGCCAGTACCTTGTTTACTCCATAATTTATCCAAAAATCCCTCACATTCTTGTGATAGTTGTATTATTGTTTCAACAACCACCAAAATAACACCCTGATTCTCATATTCATTTCAATAGCTCTGCAATTATACAGCCAGATTGCTAAGTGTGCACCCAGGAATTAAAATAAATGAAAAAGAATGAAAAACACCTTGTCTTGAGCTTTGTTAGAGGGCCTTAAGAGTGGAAACTCTCTAATTTCTTAAGGACTTGGTTCATTTTAGGAATTATATTCCTCCCATGGAGATGTACAAATGTTTCCAGTCTAAAGTTTTTGGAGCTATGCAATAATTAGAATTTTTCTCCAAGCTCAGGAGGTATTGGAATATTCTGAAGATGCCAGATTAAAAATATAATAAAATCTTATCCACATGGTTGCAGAGTGGTCTGAAAGCAGACAGAGAAGATCCAGCTGTACAAACAATTATCTTCCAATATTATCTGGAAGCCCTTCAGGAGCTGGCAATAGTGTGCATAACACCACAGTTTTGTTCCCCCACATCAGCAGGCTAATTCATATGCAACTACATTTCCAACCATCATTATCCACATTCCTAATTCATGGCATTTCAAAGACACTAATGTCACACTTGTCCTCTTTGTTATTAACCCTATATTTAAAACCATCTCTTCGGTTGATCTGTATGTTCATTAGAGGTGGTTTCAAATTAGATTTTTGATGCCCCAGCTTTGGGGTCATTCACTATGTAGACCTCAGGTCTATCTCATCCTATACATATGACCTATAAACCAGGGCCCAAGGCCAGTGATCCCCAGGCTAGTTCATCTTGATACATTATTTACTCACTTCTCCCTTCCTTTAATAGTTTTGAAGCTCTACCTCCAGATATGTTCTTTCCATATTTCTTTGAATTTTCTTTCCATTTCTTCCTGAATCTAGCAGGTTTAATTATTTCCAGACCTTGCAGCCAAAAGTGAAAGAAACCTAAAACATATGATTAGAACATTTTTTTCTTCAAACACCACAAATAATCCATTACAATTATTTATTGTTTTGGATTGAGACAAAGAAAGAAAACAAGTATGCCATAAATGACAACTTGATGTATTTCAGTATACCACAGAACTGCGTCAATGAAATTACTTTTAACTTGTTCTGTTGAGGCTCCTGAGAAATCTTATCAGGACTGTTGCTGAACACAAGCCAAAGTTGATACTGTTTGTATTTTGAATTGCAGGAAAAACAAGCAGTGTTTTGGGTGATGCTTGAAGACACCTAAGAAAGTGACTGTTGTGAGCAAATAGCAGTGGTTGTGATGGTGGAAGGGCAGAGGCAAGGCACTGTCTGTGAGGGGAAGGCAGTACTGCTGAAAATGTTCTTTCATGCCTCAAAACCTGCCAGCTTTCTCCAAATATAATACCAAAAGATGATGTCTTTACCACAGATTTTGCCCTGATCACCTGTACCTTACTCTCCACCTACAAATCTTTGCATCCCCTCAGGGAATCTATCTACTTGCTCTAGATTCAGTGGGATATGAGTGAAAAACCAAGTGATGCATCTTAATTCACAACAGGTAATAACAATAACAGTAGCCACAGCATTTAGAAACACCTTTAGATATGTGATAGTGAAGAGCATCACAAATGATAGCATGTGCCTGCATCCCTTTCATAGCAAGAAACCATTGAATTGACCAGTCTTGTTCTCAATGTAGAGTTTATCATCATAGGATAACTCAAACCACTCTTTTCTTTACCAGAAATTTTGGTGATACAGTACATTCTTCTAGAAATAAAATGTCCCTAATCAATTCTCATTCATTAGTCCTATAGAAAAATAATAATTGCATTCAGCAAGCAATATTCATACTAAAAATTTTTTAAAAAGTAAATTTTTCAGTTCCGGAAGACGATTTTCCCAGTCCAGTATTATTAGCAGCTTTCTTCTTCATTTCTGAAAAATCTACAATTTCTCTACCACCACCCAAATTCAGAATTTAAAACGAAGAATTTCTGCCTCTGCAATCAGAATTTGGATTTGAAAGGGTCTGTGAGAAGCCTAAAGTAAACTAGTTCATTTGTTCCATGCTGCCCTGCAGAATGACAAGCGCTCTACATTTGCAGTTTTTCCCAGTTAATATCTAAAAAATACTGCAGGGTAAGGATTCAGTCTGTGCATCATCTACCTCACTTTTGCCAAGTCAACACATCTCCCAGTTTGTTTTGTGTACTGCTAAATCCCATGTGAAAGTAGTTTTGCCACAGCAGGGCTACCTGTGATGATCAACCAGCACATGCACAAAGTCTCTACTGTGGTCATGCTTGTCTTGCTGGAGATTTATGCATCCATAACTCATCTCAAAAGAGCAGTTCAGATTCAAACCTCATGGGAAAAGTTGCACATAAGCATTTAGGTAAAATTATTGGTGCTGGCATTTATGTGTCATTGCAGGTAAAAAATATTAAGACTTCTATACACTCCATGAACTTTAGTAAACCAACATCTTGAATGCTTCAACACTTTGTTCTGGTTAAAAGAAAAACCCACATCAAGCTGTTTTGCAGCTTTATTCCTAAAAATCCATGACACAATGTCTTTTTTTGCAGATAAAAAAGAGAGTTTTGTGTCAGATTTCTGTGTTTGAGCAATCCTAAAGCTTTACATAGTGTGAGGTTTTGAGAGCACTAACAAAATCACTGAGAGACACTGAGGGCTTTGGCTGTTTTACAACTTTGTCTCAAGGGAAAATAAAAAGAGACCATGAATTTTTTCATCTTTTGAGGAGCTGTACTTAGTGGAAGCATGAACACGGAGGGGTCCACTGGGTGATTAAATAGTAGCCCATAACAAGTAACAAAGGCACTGACATTGCTTTTTAAAGTCAGTTGAAGTGTAAGGAGCTGGGGCTGCACCATCCTTACTGCAGGCAGCTGCACACAGCTCTGGATGCACAGTGCTGCCTGTGGCTGGGATTGTGGCTTTTTACTGGTTAATTGCCTCAGCCCTGGCTGAGGACCTCAATCAGATACATAAACCACTTGATGAGCTCATGTTCAACTTCCATATGGAGCAGCAAAGAGTTAGGGCTAGCCTTGGCTTTTGCAGGGCACAGCCAAGCCGTACACCCCAGCTCTTCCTGCTGGTGGGCTTCAGCTCCCTGGGATGGAGGTGTTAAGGATCAGATCAGGCAACTGACCCTGCTTAAAACATTTTTCTTTAAGTGTTCACCCCTCTCACAATCCAGGTTTGCTACTCCCTGTGCCAGAGACATCCTGGAAGATGAGAAGAGATGAAGCGACTGAGAGGGCAGCCACAGCTTTGTCGTTGCAATTTGGTAAGAAGGTGTTGAAGTTAAACCATCACAGGGGTTTCTCTCACATGCTGGAGATGTGGCCCCTCATTCACACTCCACTGAAAACCAATGCCTGCCCCCCAGGGTGCAGAACAGCTTTATTTCTGACCTCCTGGCATTGTCTGAAGGAGGACAAGACACACACTTTTCATTTGAGGCTGCTACTGTCACACTTGAATGTGTATTTTCTTTTCCCAGCCACCTCAAACACACTGCCTTGGACCAATATACCCATTGCTGTAGCTATGAGATGAATCAGATTAAGAAATTCTCCCAAGTCACAACCAGTCATTTATTTCTAACCTGGGGTAGTCTCTGCATAGTCACTGGCACAGGGCTTGCACCACAGCCCAGGCAGAAATGGAATGCAGGGCAGGAATCTCTGTGGGTCAGTGCAGCAGCCAGACACCTCCTGGTGTGGGAGCCCATCCCCAAGCACAGACAGCTCATCCAAAGACAAGCAGTGCAGGACCAGCAACAACAGTAGGGCAAAAATTACACATAGAAAAGCTGAAAGAAGAATAAAGGGGGAGATTGAGGGGGTGGAGCATGGGAAAGAAATACTATGGAAGAGGAAGCACATGGCAAATGTTTTTTGATCTTACCTACAAGTGTGTAGTGAGCGGTCATTAACATACCCATCAATTCCTGGGACTGTCTGGCCACACAACACCTGAACCCAGACAATGTACAAGGCCAGGGAGGAGGAAAGGTTTACTTTGATCAGCAAAGCAGTGGACAACAGGTTCATTATGTCTACATGATTATTTTACCCTAATTCACAGGATACAAAGTCTCTGAAGACATGTGTGGCACAGACAGGAAATGTCAGAGCATTTGCTGGTGACTGCCCATGGCTCCTACCTTACCTGTGCACCAAGATCAAATGTTCTTCTTGCCTGCACAGGGCAGGGAGTTCCACCTCTGAGCTCTAAATCTCCAGTGACAGTGGGAACAGGTGAAGCCAGGGCTCTCTGCTCCTTGTCCCAGGAGTGTCCTGGCTTCACTTTCCCATGTGGAGGACCCAGCCTGTACAGAGTGATATACTGTGACTGCTTGGTGCTGATCCAGCACTCTCCAGTTTCTCTTAGAGTGCACTAACCTCTGTTTTTTGACTATCATCCAAACACACTCTTTGCACCACACTTTTTATCTTCCCAGCTGGTAATTGCACCAAAGGAGGCTCCCAGATAAATATCAGTAGTAACACATTCTCTCTCACTTGTCATTGTTCTTCCATGATTCAAACAGCTTCAAATGACATGTTTGAAAAACGGCCAGGGCTTGTAAAGTGTGGGAATGGAAAGTTTCTGAATGCTGGCAAGTGCTTATCAACCCCTACATTGTAATATCAGTAACCAACTGGCAACAGAGCTGTGCCAAATTAGGTGGAAAAGGAGCACACACAAAGAAAGATCAGTAGATCTAAAGACAGAATTGCTATAAGCATGAGTACTCCTGAATAATTTCACCCACTATTTGCTGCAGCAGGACTTTCCCTTCAGCAGCATCTCTAAGTGTTGTTCCAGTGACTCTCAAGGAAGCTGATACAAACATCCAGGTGTTTCAGCTGCAGTATAACATATACCTCATCCATTTTTGCAACTGTTCAGCAAAACCAATCCTACAGCTCAATCATAGTTTGATGTGGAAAATATTTTATCAACCAAAAAATTCTTTGGGTCTGCTCAGGAATATCAAAATGCTCCGGCAAGCCCTTCAAAGAGAAATATTACTGGGTATCAAGGGCTACAGAAAAGTTCTTATTCAAGAATATACAGTGCATATGTTGGTCAGTGTGGTGGGAGGCACTGCCTGGCCAGTTCTGGGACACAGTGCTATTTCAGTGGCCAGCACTGAGGTGATGCTCTTGGCCACAGTGTGTGCAAACCTCAAATACCAAGCACTCACACCCGTCCCATCTTCTCCCCCTGGTAAAGAGGGTTTAGCCACACTTTGCTAGTTCAATTACTGCCACAGGATTCTGACAGACCAAAACTATTTTTACACTACAAAATTTCCCTTTTCATAAAGATTATGTGGGAAAGAAAGATCATCAACCTCCCCAAAAGTCCATCTGAACATACCAAAAATGTAAAATAGATAATTCTGCCCTTTTTTCAGCAATTTTTGCAAGAACTAGGACAAACTCACCAAGCATGGCTCCCTCTTATATGCTGAGAAAACTCAACCTTAACAACATTAAATTCCCCTAGATAAACACCATGTCTTTCTAAGGTCTTTCAAAGGCCTTAAACCTAATTGTAAGAAAGTTCCTATTAACCCTATAGATCTCAGCTGAGCTGGTCCCAGGGATGCTGCAACCGTACTCAGGAGGCATCCAGATCTATCAACCATAATTCCAGGGGTCTTGTGGCCCAGTCATCATGTCAAGTACCTGTTCAGAGAACAGTTTGTGTTCTCAAAGCAGTGAGAACAAAGTGTACAGGCTAAGTAACTGGATGAATAAAAATGTACCTTAAGCAATTAGTGTTCTATCCTGCTCTGCTGCCTTTAATTTACTACGGTGAATTAAATAATACTCTGCCAAGGAAAAAAAAAACATCTGTGTCAGAATATCCCATTTTGAAAATGAAGCGAGAGTAATTTTGAATAGCAAAACCTAAATTTGCCATTTGTTGAATTGCAGTTTTGAAAAATATTGATTACTCAAAAAAAACCCACCAAAAAAACTTACTACCAGCTACAGAACAGAAGTAGTCTTCTCTTTCTCAGAAGCTTCATCCGTCACAGGTGGACTGTTTGAAGGAAGTTTAAAATGAAATTCCACGATGCATTTACTTCTGAACAGACCACAGTATCTACAGATGCTTAGTCATGCTGGCAGGGACTTGTCAGAGTAGAAAACACTTCAAGTAAGAGTTTAAATTAAGAAAACCCTGAAACATATAATGGATTTTTTTATCATCATCATATGACTCTCTTTTCCACATTTTAAATCTTTCAAAGATCAAACCCTTTCTAGCATGTGTCTCACATTTATCTGAGAGTGTTGCACTTAGAACCAGACTCTTCAGTGTGAAGCCCATGGTCACAGCTTGGATGATTTAGGAGTTTTCCCATCTAGTGCCCTCTAGAATTTCCTCCTTTTTGAAGGAACACAATAATGATTTTCCTCCAAGAAGACACATGAAGGCTTCTTGATCCAGGCTCAGCTTGCAAAGCTTATCTTGGTTTCAGGGTAGAAAGCCTGTTGCAGTCTCTCCATCCAAATTAAAAAGCACTGAAAATAGCTTACATCTTTATTTACTTCAAGACTGTAACTTAAGGATAAGCATCTCTTATCCACCAACTCCAGAGCCACTTCTCCTCTTGACTGTGTGTTTTTTCATCATGCACAAAAAAAAAGACTAAGTTAAAACAACCCCTCATATCTAGAGACATCAGAGCAAGCTGACAGAGCTGAGAATTTGCAGCACGCATAAACAATTGCACAAGAACCCAGTTTGGAGATTTAATGCATTCACAGCACAGGCTCCCCAAGCTGCCCAAAATCGACTGCTCTGCCAAGCACATGTGGAGCATCTACACAATATGGAAAAGCTCATCCATTGAAGTTTAACCCCAATTTAAAGCTCCCCAGACCCCTCCCACTGCCAATACCACCCATTGCTGTGAAGCAGTACTGTTAGCAAGTAAAACCTTAAATATTTTGTGTCCAGCTCTATCTTCAGTGTCCAGCTACATGTTAGCTGGCAAACACATCATCACAAGAATTGCCTAACTTGGTAGAAAGTGGTTGCCAAGTTATATCTTTTCTATTTGTTGTGGAAAATTATTAGTAAATAAATATATCCCAACTTAATTTTTAAATAGGCATTCTAAAGGGATGAACTGAAAGATAATTATGGTTTGGCACACGTATGTCATTTTACCTTTCTCCCACCCAACACTGCAAAGACAAAAATCTTTTCTTAGTGATTCATAAATTATCTGAGGCAAGAATAGGATATTATAATCTCTGGTTGGCTTTCTTGGCTAGCAGGGCCTTGCTGACCCTGCACAAAACCAAGCAGCCTTTGGCCTAGCCCCACTCTGAGCAAGGTCTAGGCCTGATGACTTTTGAAGACTCCTTCCACACTAAATTTTTTATGAGCCTATGAGTTTACAGCTTTTGTCATGTGACTGCGGTGTTAGGGTGTTAACCCTTTAGTTGCGGCGGAGTAAAGAGACACAGTCACATGGTCATTCTCGAGATGAAAGAGAAGGTGAGAAGACAAAGTTTATTCAGAAAACTCACTGCTTAAGTAGCATGACTCGCAACAATGAGAACAGAATAAAGATGATTGGTCCAGAGAGAAGACACTTCATTCCCAGGGTCTGTTAACAGCAAACAGGTGTCTTTATCTTTATTATTAATTCCTCGGTGTTTTTACTAATTTATCTTTCCTGGGAAAGGCTTCTTGGCCTTCAGCTGAAAAACAGCTTATCACCCTGAGAAATGGTTCAGAGAACAGAGCTGAAAGGCTCGGGCCTGGAATAATTTCCCAGGCAGTTCTCTAAAAGGATACTACATTGTCACAACAGCAGGTTGATGTCAATTACACTTTCTGGCAAGACAGTGAAACCTTATATAAAGGCTGGGAGCAAGTTTCACCCATACTGCCAGATTTCAAGAGTAATTATTTCATTGAATGCAAAACCACTACCCTGTAATTGATTTAATTGCATCCTTCCATGGCTCCCACCAATGCCAAGCACAGCACAGCCAGCACTGGGCTGGTAATTCCTTGAACACCCCCAGGTGAGCCCTGCCAGGAGGGATCAGCACAGTTTACAGCTGTAGGTGATATAGCTGGCTATACCAAGAGTCTGGCCCTACAATTTGGGGACAGAAAATTACTTCCCTGTGTGACCATTTTTAGTCCCTGGACAGCTCAGATGAGATGACTTTTGCTCTGAATTGCTCAGGATTTGTCTCATTTACACAACCAGATAGGCAAAACCTCAAGTCACACAGACTCTTAAAGAACACAGCAGAAAGAGCACATGGAGCAGCATTCACTAAGACCATCACTAGATGTTCCCACCACAAAACTTCTCCAAACTATGCTATAGCTTCATTCCCAGCATTTAACAGCAAAAGCTTGTATCACAGCTGGCATGAACTATGTACTGCCAGCCTCTGATGAAATGAGACAGAGAAGTGGAGGAAATATTTAAGGGTGAGGAAAGCAATAGCAATTTTAATGCTGTGAGACATGGTACAGACGCTTAGGGAGCTTTATTGCAGCTTCCAGTACTTAAAAAAAAAACATTTTAGCAAGGTTCATCACAATGGGACAAGGAATAATGGTTTTAAAGTAAAAGAGAATCAACTTAGATATAAGAAAGAAGCTTTTTACAAGGAGGGTAGTAAGACACTGAAACAGGTCACCCAGGGAGGTGACGGGAGCCCATTCCTGGAAACATTCAATGCCAGGACAGACACAGCTCTGAGCACCTGATCTATGTGGAGATGTTCCTGCTCATTGCAAGGGGCTGGGCTAGATAACATTTAAAGGTCCCTTCCAATCAAACAATTCTATGGTTCAATATTAAAGCCCTGCAAGAAGCACAGTGCACACCAGCAGTTAACAACACACACTCAACTCCTTCAGCCAACCACCTGAGTTAAATCCCCTACTCCAGCCCCACCACCAAGGGAGGGAATAATTTGGTTTATAAAGCCAGGTCTCCTGAGCAGGTGCAAGGAGGGTTTCTTGTCTCTGAGCCAGTAAGGCTGACCCCATCATGGGCCAATCTAGGAAACTAAAACTCCCAGGATATCCTTCCAGCTCTGGCAGAAAGGGCATTTCCAGCCCTAGCTTCCTTGTAAGACATCCCAAAAAGTCAAGTATGTAGGTAAAAAAGTGTCATTCTTAATTAAGGGCCATCAGTTTCTTCCATAAAACTTATCAGTCAGCTTCCTTGATCTCCACCCAAATGGCACCCTGCTTAAGGTGACAAGAAAACACCTGAAAGAGGACCCTGGTAGTGTGGCTTTGACACTCTGTTGGGATAGAATTTAGGTCTTGTACTCCATCAAAATGGCCTGTTAATGTTTTACTTAATGTCTTATCTGTGCCTCAGCTATAAATCTCCACAAGAAAAATCAAGTTAAAAATCAGACTCTGCAGACAACAGACATCTGCCATGGTACTTAATTGGCAGCACTCTGCCACGGTATTTCAATTCTTACTATTCTTCCTGTGTTTAGTGGGTATCTAATATGTAATTTCTTTTTTAAATGTATATGTCTTATATTTATTCCCGTATTAAACCTGAAATCATCTCCCCACATATCGCCATACTTATTCAACCAAGAGTGGTGGCCACTGGTCAGGAGTGTACCAAGAGTCTGGTGGTTTGGGGATTTCTGAGTCTCACAGTTCTGTGATGCCATGAAAATTTAATTTTATAAGCAAGTGTCAGGCTAGTTAGTTTTTCTCTACAGCCTCAAGCCCTGACAAACACATCCATCTCTTTGGCCCAGGGTCTGAGTTTGGGCTCCTGTTCTTTGCACGCTGGGGCTCAGGTGCTTTGCACTAAAGTATAATTTTATGGACATTTTCACAGAGGGCGACAGAGCGTCATCACCTGTGGGCATGGGAGCCTGAAAGGTGACAGATTAACACCACCTGATGATGTTAATGAGAGAAAAAATTGTTTCATTGTTTTAAAGTGGGAGTCTCCAAGAATCCAAAGGTTCATTTTCTCAATTACTTTCCTTGTGTAGCTGGCCAGCAGGTGACCACAATCATCACCATAATTAGATCAAAAATTCAACTGTTTGAGAATTGCAAAGTGCAAAGCCATCGGCAGAGACTGGAAGGACCAAAAGGGAGCCAAAGCTTTAGAAAAAAAAGAAGATTATATCTCCTTTTTTTTCCCCAGTAATCACTTCGACAATCACCAAATTTATCCCCGTGTTTTCATTTGGGGATACATTTCTTTCTTTGTTTCTTTCGAGACATGCCTGTGACAGTAAATAACTATGGCTGCTGGAGAACAAGAGTTGTGACCTCATAGGCACTGTTGTGAAATGAGGTGAACCTGATAGAAAAGGGAAACTGTGGGTAGCTCTGCAATAATTTTGTCTGGGACAATGTTTTTGTCAGGACAGCTGTGCAGCAGCATGCACTTGGCTCAGCACCTATGTGGCCTCCAAGCCTTAGTGCTGGGTTTCCTTTCCAGGGATGCTCTGGCCATGCACCCTCAGCCAGGATTTCCTACCTGCACTGTGTCATGTGTTCATCTTTTTACTTAACTTTTCCCTTATTTTCCTACCACGGGTTAAACTATTAAGATCATGGAGAGCTTAATTCCCAAGGTGGTGCCAACCCATCCAGGAACTCTTTCCTCTGGGAGATACTAGGCTTTGAAAATATTTTCAAAGAGGAATTGGTTTCAGCATTGCTTTTTTTTCTCTTTTTTAAAGTCTATCCAACATAATATTTCTAGCATGTCTCCTCTCTAAAGCATAGTCTTCAGCATTTAAATTTTCACCATTGGAAAAATTATTTCTCAGTGTATTCAGCTAATTTTGGATTCTTGCTAATCAAACTTTTTTCCAGTTGCATCATACTTGCTTATTGATATCAGATAAATCAGAACTGAGGGTTTTCTACATAGTAAAATAGATAGTGGCTCTGCTTGCAACAGCCAAAAATAGAAGATTTAGGTTGAACTAGGATAAGACAGCCTTGCCTCCCTGGGCCACATATCTCTGGGAAGCAGGGAAGTCAACACTTGTCTGAAACTCCAATTTGATTAGGAGAATCAGCCTTTGCTGTACTATACTAAAAAACCTCTCAATAATTTAATTTATTGCAGGGTCAAATCTTTCCTGCTCAGTTAAGCCTGGAAGCATTTAGCTTTTTTACAGAAGAGTCTGACGGGTGTTATTTCTCTAACTGAAAGACTGCATTGCTTTGTGAATTAGAAAACTAATTTTAAAATGTTTAATTCCTATTAAGGATTTAGATGAGACTATGCCAATGCTTTGACTAAATAGCTCCAGTTCTAAGTCTTGTTTCTCCTCACTCAATAAAAGCTCTTAACAGTTCCTGTCCAGTCCTGTAGTTGGTGGTAACTTCTAGGTCTGTTCTGAGGTTGCTTACTTGTGTTTCCCACAGAAATGAAATTGTGCAGAATTACCACCTTCCCTGTCCTTGAACCCTTTATATTAAGTAAAAACCTTCCTAGTGTTCCTTTCTGCATTGGCAACCCCTGCCAGCCCATGGGTCAAGCTTTCAGAAGAGGAGGGATAGTTTTGTGTGGAGTTTGGTGGGAACTATCCATGCTCATGACACTCTCTTGGCACCCCCAATGTGCAGGACTCAGTGAGGGATTCACCTCCAGCTCCCAAATGCCCCAGGGATGGCCCCTGCAGCTGGCAGGGCTCATACAGCCACCAAGGCACCAAGCATTACTGCCAGTGACCCCCCACACTTAGCACCCTCCAGCCAGCCCTGGACCCTACCAGCATCCTGCCCTCAGGGAACAACCCACTCAGATCCCCTGCTGCAGACTGGAAGTGGATTTGAAGCTACACTGAAGCTGTGCTGAACCTAGCAGCCCTGTGGGACATGATGTTGCCTGACCATGCACGGAGCACTTGAATACAGTATCAGGCCTCAAATGGCTGGATTTCTGCCTCCAGAGGAATTTTAAGCTAATAGAAATTGGAGTAGACTATCCCTTTCCTCTTCTCAGGGATGCCTGAGTCACTAGTAGGAAAAAATATTAAAAATATTCTCTTGAACCTCTATCTAGGAACACTGTCTGTGCCCTTATACTTTGTATATGAAGTGCTATACATACAGGCCCAAGCTGCATTTTCCAATTTTGAGATTCAAACTTCAGCAAAGGAAAGGAGCTGAAATTGCTCGAGGTCAATTCAGATTAAGGAGCACCCTTACACTGGTTGTACATCCATTCTCATTACTTTGCCTTGACATGAAGTTTGGCTGCTGGAAGATACTATCTCCAAACTGGGCTCCATCTTCTCCAACTGGAAAATGACACTGAGCATCTGCTAGTTTCTTGACTATGTAAGTTACTAGATCTATGGTTTAAACCTTAGAGGATACTGGCGTTCTTCCAGCCAAACCACTGTGAATGCTCCACAATCCAATCCTCACTGCCAGCATGTGTCTCACAGCTGCTCAATAGGACAGAGCACTGCTGTGAGGAGGGACTCTGCTCATCTCTGATGTCAGCGAGGACCCGGCTCTGAAATGCCTTCTGAGCACTGCAAGACCAAAGCCAGCTGCCATCTGACACAGCTGGTGCCTTCAGTAAAGCACGTGTCCATTGTCAGGGCTCCTGCAGGAACCAGGCGCTTCTCCTCATGCCCTGACCCCGATTAAACACCAACTGGTCACTGCCTTGTGCTGTGGGGAAATGAAGTCAGTCCCAACTCGGAGAAAACGCTGCAGGACACTTGGCTGCAGCTGACATTCTCTGGCCAGCACTTTGCAAACTGCTCCCCCTCACCCTGAGAGGGTGCCCAGCCCCTCGCAGCTGCATGCTGAGCAGCAGCCAATGCCCAGGCTCTCCTGCACCCAACTGTGCCAAATAAACCAGAGACCAAACCCATGCTTCTTACAAACAGATTTATTTGCATTTTGACTGGAGCACAGATTCTAGATACAGATTTCTTCTGCACAACAGTACAAGAGCCAGTGCAAAATATGCCTTTTTTTTTTATTTATTCATGTACAAAAAACCCCAAAAACCAACAAATGAAAAGACAAAGAGTGTGGCAGTATTTACTCACAACTGGTATGCCTCAGCCTCCCATCGAGCCTCCTCCACTCACCCTTGCCCATCATGCCAACTTTGTGGCCAGCACTGCCTGCCTCTAATAGCTGCATTGTCAGTGAAGAGAGGTAACTCCCCTTTGAAAGATAAACACTCATCCCAAGCAAGCCAGGACTGCAGGCTATTTTAAAAAGTTGGGCACACCACCTGGTCACAAATGCATCCCCTGCCAGGGAGCAGAATTTTGAGGGAATGGCAAAAAAAAAGGTACAAATCAAAAATGCACAAAAAATTAGGCACTAGCTTAACCCATTTGTTAGAGAGAGCCAAGGATGTTAGATACACCTCCAGTCTGCCTTCTCATATTCACCCACAGTAGTGATGATCAAAGCCAAACACTCCCTACTCCGAGTACCCTGTGCTGTCAGATTATAATCTTATGAAAATATTTCTACTACTAGCATAAAGTTAAACCATTTCATAACTGGAGGAGAAAGAGAAGCTACAGTTTGAATATAAGCATTTCCTTGAGAAGTCAAAAACTCCCAACAGATAAGAGACAAAAAAACCTGTTTCAGTCATCCACCAGATGATCATTAGAATTACAGCCAATGCTTAAGCAATACAACATTGAGCTAGGAAAAGTCATTGTATGGTTGTTCTGCTTATGGAGTAGCCTTACTAGTTCACAGAGCACCGGGCAATCTATTTCTCTGTTACTCTAACTAATTTTCAGAAGCTGCAATGTAGAACTGCAGTGTTAGTGAAAGAATATGCTCATCTTCACCAAGGCCTGGGATTTATATCGCAGAAATTCATAGAACTTACATCACTCCAAGTGTACCATGTCCAAATCACCTAGCTGCTATTATGGACTTTTACATTTCTACCCAAGGAATGGCTGGGTTTTGAAGCTTGATCAACCAGAGTCTTTTACATTGAACTGCAACTAAACAAAGCAGAGCACCAGTTAAAGCCAAGGAACACATGTACTCAGCACAAATATGTGTTGATACAGTACAGTATGTATGTGGATATATATGTATATATATGCATATATATGTATATGTTACATTATAAGGAGAGTGCCATTCAGAGCTTCTCAACTGCAAGAATCCTTTTACTACCTCCAAGTCTTGAAACTTCAGCCCATTAAATTTCACACTAAGACAATGAGAACTCCAGTATTTTCCATACTGAATGATTATTTCTATTTTAGCCAATTAACCATGCAGGGCCAGCAGAAAGAACAGGAGCTTTAATTTTAATAGCACCAGTCCTGCCACCTCAGTCAGATGGCCAGATTTTTATCACTAGATCGTTTGCCCTCTCCCTGCCCTGCAGTTGCGTATCATGGGCATTACTGTGAGTTTTCAGGACATCACCAGAGTCATATTAATCGATCTATATCAATTTACTCAGTTGATAAGAGAAAGTGCCACAATTTATGAAATTTCAAACAGACAGTACAGATGTGACAGGAATGCAAGTTTATACTTTGCAGTACTGGCTGGAGTCATATTGGTACTAATCACATGATTCTGCCTTTTCATTCCCAGCAAGCCCCCAAGTGGCTGTCACCATACATACAACTGAAGAGTCGGGCAGCTTGGGAAACCATGTTACTGTTATCCTAAGCCCCAGTCCTTATAAAGTTCTGCTGCACAAATTTCACATGTAGCTGAAAAAAGTTCCAGTTAAATCACTTTGAGTTGGTTTTCTTAGTTTTTAAGAAATAAACAGGAGCAACAACAATAAAAAAAAGGGTAAAAATAAGCATAACAGGCACTTAAGAAAAAAGTAAATGCTATTTGGATGAGTGGGAACTACTCACCTCCCTTGCCTTTAGCCTATCTAGAATTTAGGTATCTATCCCAGATTAAATATTCGTGCTTCCTCCAGTCTTGAGGAAACAAAAACTTCCTTCTGGAGGCTGTCACTTCCACAAACAGGTCAAACAAGTCCCTCCACAGATGGCAGATCCAAGGGGAGTTAAGGATTACCTGACTCTCAGGTGAGACAAGTCTTTCTCTCTCTTTGCACCTTCCTCAAGAGCAGCAGTGGAAGAGAGGTGCTGATCTCCTCTCTCTGATAACTAGCGGCAGGAGGGAGGGAATGGAATGAAGCTGCATCAGGGCAAGTTCAAACTGGACAAATGTTCTTCACTGGGAGGGTGGTTGGTCACTGGGACAGGCTCCCCAGGGATTTCCCTTGCCCCTGGTCATGGCACCAAGCCTGCCAGAGTTCAAGCAGCACCTGGGCTGCTCTGGATGATACTCATAGTCAAAGGGATCAGTTTTAGGTACTCCTGTAAGGACAAGGGCTCTGTGGACTCTGTGACCCTTAAGGGTCCCTTTCAACTCAAGAAAATCTATGATTCTAAGCTGAAGTAACTCAGCAGTCTCCTGAACACCAAACCAGCCATGCTGTGTCTTCATGGATGTGTTTGTTGCTTAACCACGAACCTCAAAATTCCTGCTGGGGCTACAGAGGACTAGAACTACTAGTCAGTAAGGACTAGAACTACTCTGTCAAATAAGGGCAGGTATTACACACCTCTAAGCTGTACAGATTTACAACAGGCTCACACAGAGCCAACCCCTAAGAAAATTTTTATAGTCTATGGGATTTTTTACTCAGGTATATCTTTCTAGAGCATGAAAGCAAGATACATTGTCAAATTCATCTGCAGATGAGAATATAGTTATTTTGTTTTTAAAAATCTAAATACAGCAAGGCCCTAACAGACTCCTTTTTTGTTCAAAATTCATCAAGTGCTATTGAAACACTATGAGGACTTAGGCATATAATTCCTTATGGGCAACAGTTGTTTTTTAAAGAATCAAGAAGTTAAGCTTTTTAAAACAAGAAATCCCTAAATCTGGCAGCAAAACCATCTCTATCCTTTCTTCATGCTACCGTGTATCAGTATTGCTGTGTCCCCTCACTTAACAGGGCTATCACATCTAAGTAGGTATGATACAGGCTACACTCCTGGCAACTTCAAGGTCTATTTAGAACCCTTCCCATGAGATTCACCTGAGCTGCATGCCAATGACAGCCATACCATGCACTGGGCCAGTATTACAGAGCAGCCAACATCCATCTTCCAAAGCAGCTTCTAGAAAATAAACCAAGCAGCTCCTGGTACACAGGGGCACACTGTCCCACCTGCTCACAAAAGCATCTGGAATTCATTCACTGTTTTGGAAGGCAGCTGTGTGTGGTCACAACCTGGATCCCACAGCCGGGAGCTCCTCCTCACCTACACAGACTGGTTCTCAGCCAAGAAGCCTCAATTTCTTCATTTCAGAAGGGGGGACCACCATGTCCCAAAGCCTAGGCATCCTTTCTGCATGCCTACAATTCATGGAGCATCCAGGACAGACAGTTGAGCAAGATCGTGCCTAAGTAGGCATTGCTGCTCAATTAGCTGAGTTGGCTGAAGATTTTCCCATTGTAACACAAGTTTTCTATTCTAGTATTATTTTCAGTGTTTAAAAAAAAAAAAAAAAATCAGTGGGGAAGGGTGGGGTTTTTTGCGCAAAACTCGATGCTTTAATGAAAAAAAGGTTGCTTTTCTCAATGTTTTGCTGTTTATTTCTGTTGGGAAAACATGAAACACATAACTTTTGTCAGAGAAATATCAGTCCATGTCTGTCCGAATTCCTCTAGTGTCAGCTGGGAGCTGTAATTCAAGGGCTCCGTGGCCCCCTCTTTCCCTGGGCACCTCTCCAGCCCTCATGACGCATTCCCTGTTTGACTAACCCAGGGTAGGAGCATCATGGGATCTGTAATTCAGCCAAAGAGCTCAGCCCCAAGGGAGACACGGCGTGCAAGGCACTTGAATGACAATTTCTAAGGGCTGCAACAGTAGCTCAAAGTGATGCTGCTTTAAGGGCCAAATGGATTTAATTAAATGTTTCCATTTCAAAAGGCTGGAACATTTTATTCAGTGTTTTCCAGCTGACAATTTCTCATTTTTTGAAAAATTTCCATTCCAGGAAAATGTTTGTGGTATCTCAGCTTTCCATATCAGTTCAGGATGAAATTAAATCTTCAAGAATCAAATTTTGATGGTATATAGACACTCAGTTTGGGGAAACAGACATTATTTAGCTGTCAAAAGTGAAATGCAAGAAAGGTGTGATCCAGTTTGCCTTTGACTTCAGTGGAAGCTGTTTTTTTAGCTTAATGGAGCCTGGAACAGAGTCCTAAAAGACCAAGGGAGGGTAGAGCTGATCATAGGTACAGATACGGGAAACAGGAGTCAAAAGTGAAAGAGCGAAAATGTAAGAAGCAGCAACTAAGATGATGTGTTTACCTGGTCTTGATCAAAACAGTTTTACTTCAGGATGAAAATCCACTAAGATTAGAACATCTAATTCCCAGTTACAGTAAAGACAGCAGTTAACCACTAATCTGTGGAGTAGAATAAATCCATAGTATGAATGTCATGAGCACTATAGCTGTTAATGTTCAAAACAGTTCCTCAGAAAACCTTCACATGCTCCATTCAAGGAGACTTCTCTAAAGATAATAACATGGTACTGATCTGCTCGCCTCAAGTTGTCTGTCCTCCCTTGAACCCTCCCAGAACTGTTCTGCTGGATTGGTACTACAGAAGGTCTGTCAGGAAGAACCAAGGTCTCTGGATTTTGAGCACATCTGCAGGTGGAGAACAACTAACTGTGGGCTTCCACAGCTGACACTTTGGGTGAAGGCTGGGTATCAAACTCATCCTCTTCATTGGAGGAGGCAGCCTCAGTTTTGGGAGGCAGTCCCAAGCCTTCCACCTCAAAAAGTACAAGAGAAGCCCTGGGGAGTCTACATCCATCAGCATCAGGGTGTGTGTTGAAAGCAAGAGAGCACTCAGAACTGTAAGTAAATCAATTCACCCAAATATGAGGGGTCAAGAGAATTGGTATTTGTTTATCTTTCATTTCCCTTTGGTACAATGCAGATGTTTCTAAGTAATAAGCAGAAACCTCTAGAATTTTTAAGAGACTGAAGAAGAAGGGAGGGAAGAAAAAAAACATGTACAAGCTTTGAGGATGTTCTCAGCTCCAGCTTAAAAAAACCAAAAGTACCAAAACAGAAATCAAACCAAACAAACAAAAAAAAAAAACAAAAAAAACCAAACCCACCAAAATCACACACCACCAAAAATTTCTATCTGTAAAAGCAAGCTTTTTCTTAAGCTGTTTGGTAATTCTTAGTTCACAGGAGCATTTATCCAGAAGGTTCTTCATGTTTCCAGTCTAGGTTGTAGCAATCTCAGCAAGACACTAAATTTTAGGCCGTTAAAGTCTCTCTGTGCAGCATGGTCATTTTAAAATGATGTGGTAGCCATCATTGCTTTCAGCTGTAACAAAGAAATGCAAAGCATATTTTCATTGCTTTTAGGAAACACCAGAGATACAGAACTTCAAATTTTCTTTCTAGGTAGTTCGCAATAATTTGTACCCTTGTTTTACAACCCACTCATGAAAATGAGTGTTGAACATCTAAGAGTCAAATAATTTACATAAAAAACGCTACATATTCTCATATTTTATCATTTTATTCGAAGGTTTCCCGCTCATTTGCGTCAATGGTGTCACTGGATTTATGAAATTTTGTAAAGTGTAACAGCGTAAAGCATTGATCAATCAGTCTATCATAGTGTAGTCAACACCTTGACTTACATTAGATTAGATTACTTATCTTTTCAGGATAACAGCATTGAGTTTGTGATAACGTTTAGTGCAATTGAAAGGAGGAATTATCTTTAGGGTAACAGGTAACAGCAGCAGCAATACACACCTTTTAATGTGCTGATAACAAAACAGGATTCGTCTTGGAAGTTTTGCACCATCTGAAAGGCAGAAGGAAAAAGCCAACACATTTTTAGCAATTAAACTGACATTTCTTTCAGGGCCAGTATAGACTTAGAGGAGAGGTCTCAAACAGCATTTGGTGTCTAGTCCTGTACAGTCCTGAGTAACCCTGCCCTTAAGATTACTAACGTACATGAGTGATCAATTAAGAGGAGGGGAATTACCTTCAGGAGGTGTCTCATACAGCTGAAGCAAATGCTGGACATTTCAGAGAAGGGAGGTATGACCAGAACCTCTCTGATCAGTTCATGAAGTCCAGCTTTGTGAAAAAGCCTTCTCCTAGATACTCAGTATCATTTGAGTAGTACATTTTTCAGCTCTGAATTCTCTCATCAAAATACCCTTTTAGACTTAAGACTGCTCTGCCTATACTCTTTTGGATTTAACATCCAGCCTCTACTCCTTCCAATCAAACTTCTCTGGTCAGTTTGTGTGTCTTTGCCTAATGATGCATGAAGTACATTCACAGAGTGCCACACTCTTGCCACTATCGTACTAGAACAAGAAAAAAAATTTTAGAAAAGCAATAGACCTTGTTAATAATTGACTTAAACAAATACTTAAAGCCTTATACACAGGCTGCTTCATGCAATTCCCCTACCAAGAGCTGCCTCCAAGCACTTTGCATCCATAAAGCATCGAAGTTTCAGATTTAATCAGGCTGGAATAGCAAGGAGACTTCAGGAATAAGCATTACAGCATTCAATTTAGGCTCCAGTTGAGACCTATGCTCTGCTTCATTTGTTTTAACAATGCTTCTTAAAAATGAAGCTCCTTAAGTGATTCTGGTGCATGAATGAGTAAGTAATTTAGTAGGGGAAAAGAGGAAGAAGGGCAACTCACTATTAACCTGTAAGTTAATGGAATGAACTAAATTAAGGCATCATATAATGGGACACAAACAGTAGCAGAGGTCCATAAATTATAGTGTGTGTATAGTGCATATAGTGACAGACCCGCATCTGGAATCACAGGCCAAGATGTAAAACTAATTGCCCTACAGATTTTAAAACTTACCTTCTTTGGGCAACTTGCCTATTTAATTTTAAAATTTCTTTAGATCCTCACTTCAAAATATGTCTAAGTAGCCAAAATGAAAAGGAATTCATAGAATCATTTAGATTAGAAAAAGCCTCTAAGATCATCACGCACAGACATTGACATGGTACCAGCAAGCTCAACACTCAACCATGCCCCCAAGTGCCACAGCTACATGACTTTTAAATACCTCCAGGGATGGTGACTCAACTTCCCTGAGCAGCCTGTTCCAATGCTTGATAACTCTTTCAATAAGCAAATTTCTCCTAATTCCCAATCTAAACATTCCCTGGTACAAATTGAGGCCATTTCCTCTCATCCTGACACTTGTTACTTGGGAGAAGAGACAGAGCCCCACATTGCCACAACCTCTTTTCAGGTACTTGTAGAGAGCAATAAATGACCAATTTTGTTTTGTTTTGCTTAAAAAAACCAAACAGGAACACCAACATCTTTTACAAAGCAAAAGCACACCAAAATCAGTGCTGTGCATGGCTGATTTGCTCCAAGTATTTACTTTAGCTTGATGGGATTAATGGCTTTACAATTCTCCCTTGAAGACGCATTCTGTAATTTGAAAGTTCAGTCTAACTTCAAGAAGTCAGACAAATGTTACATCTCTGATGAAGATGCAGCCCCCTTGAGCCCCCTCACCTCATTGCTCACTAATACATGGATCCCTGTGGGTCCCTGCCGGTAGATCCGATTTATCTGCTGGGGAGAAATGCTGTACAAGTTTGCAATCTTCTCCATCAATTCCAGTGTGTTCAACTCTTCTAAGAAGATTGCATGATACACTGCAACAAGTGGAAAATAGTCACAGAACAGCAAATACAGATGGCACCAAGACACTCAGCATCAACAACCAAATGGGTTTACGATGAAGGCTCAAATGGAGTAAACAAGCTCGGTATTTTAAAGCATCCCCCAAATACCTGGCTTGATGTTTTGCAGAAAAATACCCACTATTTGTATGCAGCAGGTAATTAAAGCACACAAAACTTTTACCCAGAGGAAAACATGGGGACTAATTACAACTTACATAATGGGGCACTAAAACAGCCTTCTCATAAAAAGCTGCTTATATTTTTGGATAATCTTCTTTTACTGATTTTGAAGTTTAAATAAAGAATTCAATCCAATAGTAAAACACATGCTATGTCACACAAAAGGCAGTATTTTATTATATACCACAGGCACAATCTAAAACATACAATGTATAAGGTAACAACACGGATGACAGTATTGCTTTAGAAATCTAATTTAAATTATAGCTACCAGGTAGGAAAGCTGTGCCTGTTTATTATTAAATGCAAGATTTAAGGATAATCTTTATTTTCATTTGATTGTACATTGTGTCATGAGGAATGACAAATTCTCAAAAGCTTTGAACTTTCAAGAATTATAACCTCACTTTAAGACCTACCAATTTTGCATTTCCCTGAATTTTTTCAAACAAGATATAATCTAAAGAAAATCGTGGATGGAAGGGTGGTTTTTAATGCTATTGTCCCTACTAAGAACCGAATAGAGATTTTACTGGTGTGGCATTCTGCAGATAATTTTTAAGCAGGGTCTGTCCCCCAGCCAGATAGTGCCATTTTGAATCTGTAGCTGTAAATCCATAACCAAAGTGGCAAAACTGGGATAAACAGGATCCCTTTAAACACTAAGGATACCAAGCTGTCCCACACAGGAGCTCAGGCAGAAAGCAGCATTCCCAACAGGTAAGTGTTTAACAAAATCCATACATAAGAACCTACCACAAAGACTGCCATCTCCATTTTCTCGTTTTTGGTGGAGATGAGATCTGTTTTGCTCTGGTTCTTGACAGACATAAATTGTCATCTTGGGCCTTACATTTCTATGGATTAATCAAAAACAGTAGTAAGTTATTTAATAGATCCGAAATAGTTTCAAGTCAGCTATCAAACAGAAAGAGATGGAATCATTCAGGCTGTGCATCAATAACAAACTAAGGGATGGTCTTGATGCTGGTGACTCGTCTAACAAGAGACCCCTGGGAGGTGATGCAGAGCAACTTAATCTTTTCAAGATCAGGTAAGAATAAACAGTTTACAGCACTTGCTAAGCAGTTCATCATACCTGCCTCTACTGATTTAAATCCTGCTCAGCTGTAGAATTTATGAGGTTATTGCAATGAAAGTAAGTTTAAGAGTCATTTGAAGCTCCAGGACTTTGTTTTTTATTGCTTGTTACCTCTGGTGGAGATGCAGCAATAGGGTATTGTCAGCTGTGTTGCTCATGAAATGGATGCAAGCTATCAGCTGGTAGCAAATAAACCATTTGAGATCTACATTATGCTTAATTTTGGCAACATTTCTGAGCTGTGCTTGGATTTAAATATCACTGTGATCTCCAGTCCCTGAGAGAACCTCTCTGAAGTATTAAAAGGAAGTCTAAATGCTACAGCTCCACAAATAACTTCTAGTTAATACTGAAATTATCAAGGGATCATAACAAAAAAAAATAGGAAGGAAATAGTACAAACCTTCCTTTAATTGCATTAAAGAGCCGAATTCCATCAGCAGGCCCACAGATTTGAACAAAATCTTCTTTGGACATCTTCAGTAAGTCGGCACCTACATATTTCAAATTGATTTTTCTTCAGAAGTTAAGCAAATCTTAGCTTCCAAATAGTATGTATTGGGCAGCAGAAAAGGGATGGGGTAGAGGGGGTAGAGAATCCACAAAGCTAAACCAGAGGAAAAGTTGCAAATGCAGAGAGGTGTGTATTTCAAATCAATCAGTCATTGTGAAACAGAAAGCTAGAAGCTGCCAAAAGAACAGTGCTGCACTGGAAAATACTCCAGCCAACTCATAAACAAGCTAGGTATTTCACAGTGGCCATTAAATGACTTGGTCTTCTGTAACTGTCACATTCACCAAGTTATTTCATTATGCTGCAAGTCAGAGAGTCTTCTCATGGTTTCAACACCTCTAACAATTGCCCCTTCCACCATCTCCCTGGTCTGTAAAAATATTTAATGGGAGAGTACAGTGAAGGTGCCAGATGCTTCTTAAATGTGCACAGAGATAGGATGAGAGGCAGCAGACAGAAGATGAAATGCTGATTAGATATAAGAAAAAACATTTTCACTGTCAAAATAGTAAAGTATTTGAAGAGGTGGTTCAGAGAGACTGTAGAATTTCCAACCTTGGAGATGCTCAAAGGCAACTGCACAAGGCCCTGGACTTGTTTCAAAGTTGCACTTAATGAACTTAGGCAGTCCCATCTTAATTTATTTTCTTCCTCTTTATTTTCTTACTCTTTAGGTCTATAAGCTCTTTTGATAAATGGTAACTAAGAACGAAAGAACAACCACACTGGATCAGACCGAGGATCCCATAAAAAGTGGCCAGCAGCAGATGCTACATGAGCTGCACTTACAGAAGAGGAAAAAAACCAGAATAATCGGACTGTTTAAACTCACCCGAAAAACTTGAGAAGAGTCTACAGAATGGAGAGAACCTATTACGATGAAGCCACTGCTGGGCATCTTGAATAGAAGCAGAAGGAAGGAGATGCTACATTGCAAAAAGAATAAGAAGGTCTTGAAATGAACTGTTCACCAGTGTCCTAAAAGAGAAAAGCACCACATTAACATGATCTCAAGTACTTACATCATTGCTGGGAGGCAGGAGCTCCATTTGGTGGGTTGGTGAACTGTTGCTAAAAGAAATTATATAAAGTAGGAAAAGAAAAAAAACACATTATTTTAAATTTTACATTGCAGTGTCCATCCTCTTCCCCCTCCTCTATTTGACTCAATTTTCACAAGTTACATCCAACTTGACTTTCTTTATTTATCACATTTTTAAAAAGGTGTTCAAAATTTGGAACAAGAATAAAAAAACCCTCTCTACCTGAGTCTTTAATTGGTCAGTTGAGGTCTGACCAAGACTCAAGACTGAGAGAAAAAACTCAGGTTTACTGACCTCAATCAAGCTTTTCCATATGGTTGGCTCACTAATGTGACATCATCTAAGCAAGAAAATTATAACCTACAGGGTGGCTGAACTCAATTTTTATGACCAGAAATATCCCAACGAAATCCACTGTTGAGTAATAATACTTTACAAAAATTGAATAAAGGACCTTTTAATTCAACCCTGGTGTTATCTTAAACATAGTCAAATGCCATAAATAATGCAAAACCACACTTCTACTAAATTATTCTAAACACAGACTGGACTCCTAAACATACCAGGGATTTTACCAAAGGAAAAAAGTACTCAGCAGTTCTCTCTACTAACATAAAATTTTGTAATTTCAGTGTTTGTTCTTTTTCACAGGTTGAGGGGATTCACTGAAAATTAGTGATACAACATGGTAATTAAGTTGTGTGAGAAGGCAGTAACATGGCAGAGTCCTACCAAAAGAAAAAGGCCTATGCCAAGTTCCTAAGGGCAAGTATGTAGCTGGGAGGACTCGTAAGTACTGGTGGATACTGCTGTCTCTTTCTGACACCAGTTATCTTCAGCATTTCAGAACCATTAGAGCTGTCTTGTTATTATGTTTACTTAATTAATTAAACATGCCTTCATTAGTCCTCTATTCTGAAATAGCATCTCAAAACCTAGGCTGTTTTGCCCCAAACAGGATTTCTTTATATGCCATTCACCTGGGAATTCAGCACCCCAAACTACCTCAAGACAGAAAGTAAGGAAGAAATGCCAGTTCTGAAGAGGTGCTGAAAGCCTCTAACACATCTGTTAGAAGATACTAGGGATTGCTGGTACAGGCATGGTGTGTTCTAACCAGGAATGGCCCTGGAGGCCCTCTGGTGCTCACCTTCCAGCCACCACATAAACACGTACAAACTCAGCACTACAGGGAATTCCTACATGGAAGGTCTTAAAGGCTTTTGGAAAATACTTCCTCCTTGCTAGAAAGGGTGGGGTCCTTAACATCATCTTCCATGGTATGAAATGCATGGACACACAAAGGCTGCCATATCAACAGGAAGAATAAAGCATGTATTTGTTACATACCCATCTCCGAGGTTGAAGCTGTTGGGAGAACTGTTGTAGCTTGGAGATGGAGCATTGTTCATTTGATAAGGCACATCTGGCCAGGGAGAACACTGTTGGAAGAAAGGCAGTGGGGAAACTTTCATAAGGATGGAAATAAAGGATTCGATTCTCCTCTAATACCACATTCATGCTGTTGCCACGCCACTAACTTCAGCTCATCACTCCTGCTGGGAGGAGGAGATGGGCCATGGATTTTCTACACTGCTCTCCAAGCGGGCTGTCAGGAGGCCAGATTGATTCCAGTTGTGCATTCCACATTTCTTTCTCCCATTTCACAAAGCCTGTCCCCAAATAACACTGGGCCAAAGTGTGCACAGCTGTAAGTCAGAGCAACGCCAGTAAGTCAACTCAGACTGAAGGCAGCAATGATACAGAAATACCCCTGGTCTCAATTATAAATCCCTAATTAAATACAGGCAAGAGTGACAAAAATGCTCCAGTGGCATTGCTTCAGGTTTATACCAGCAAAAGAGCAGAATTTGAACCAGCCTGCTGAAACCTCTGGCCATCAGTCGAACAGCTCCAGTCATAAATGGGTATTAAATGGAGAAAACTTAAGATAGACAGACAGACACAAAGCTACTAAAAACCTTCACAAATATATGTCATACTCCACATTCCATGACAGTAGTGTAAAACCAGAGTAACCCAGCTAGCATTGGTGACTGTTCTGAATTTAAGCCACAGTAACCAGAAGAAGAGATCTAGCCCTGTTGAACACCCCCCACCAAGAGCTCAAGAAAATGCTCTGTAGTGGTCTTGTTTGCAAGGATAAAAAGACAGCAAGTATAGCTTTGGAGCTTTATCATCTCCACAAACACTAGCAAATATTTTATCATCTCCACAAGCACTGGCAAATATTTAACTCTTTGGCAACCCACATTTCCCCACGCAATATCTCAAAGTACATCAAGCTCATAGGGAGAGTCTGGGATCTGCCAACTCAGTAGAATTAGGTCTGTCAATCAGAAAACATGCTGGTTGCTCCTGGCAACATGAGGAACATGGAGTGGGAGAGACTGGATCTCACAAACACGAAGTTGATTTAAACTAAGAATAATTAACATAATTTTTGGAAGTCCAGCAAGCTGCTCCAAAAAAAGTAAGAACTAAATCAAACAATAAGTCATTCCATAGGGAGACTGAACAACACTTCTAAATCCCTTTCTTGAGTCCTGTTGCTGACTAATTCTGCAGCCCATGGTAAGTTTATACAAACATCTTAGTAATGACAGGGAGGGGCAGAAGCACATACAACTCTACACCAGATGAATCAGAATAAGACAAAAGATATTCCTAGAGTACAATCTAGAATCTTCTCAGATTTTGCATGTAACAACAGCTTCATAAGCACATCCACAGATTAATAATTTAATCAGACAGCCTATTCATCTGCTCAAGTGCCCCATCTCCAACATGAGCTTTTGCCAAGCAATTCTGAAAAATTACAACTGTATTTTCATAAAGCTGGCACCTGAGGGCCATGACAAGTGCTCAGGAGCACAGTGAAAACTGATAAAGTTGTTTGTTTTTTTTTTAAAGCCAGGTTGCTAAGGGTTGGTTTATACCACAAAACATAAGGAAATTTGGCATCTTTCACAAATTTCAACAGTGAGTCATTTTATAATTTCGCTCCACTCTTGGTTTCACTCAGATCTGAGCATGCATGTCTCCACAAGACAATCTCCAGGGCTCAGATGCTGTTTTCTTAATTTATCTCCCAACAGGATGTAGTATGATGTACCTAAAACACTTTACCTCTGTGAGAATAGTTGTCTCGTAGGAAGGCTGATACTTCTCCTTCTCTTGGGTGGTCTTCTTTTCCATTTTTTCCCTGTCAGTCTTCTGTTTTCTGTCTGCTCCTTTAGGCTATAAGTACAAGCACAGGCTCTCCCTTATGCCAAGTATTACAACTTTAGAGACAGAGGCCAACAGATTTATCTAATCACAAAAGTATCCTTAAGATTTATGGGAATTCTACATATGAAACAAGATCAGATCTACATTTTCTAGACAAAAGAATTAATTATCCCTGCTGTTTCTGTACATCCACCACTAATGTCTACTGCAATTCTAAAATAGGCTGACCACAGACCTGAGATGTGATTCCAACAATTTCAGTCCGTAAGTTATGCACCTCAACTGGCATTTGTATCATCTTTGCAGAAACAGGAAGAACACTGCTCACAGGAACAAAACTGGAGCAGCAGATCCCTTCAGAAAGCAGGCTTATGGAGTTTGTTGTTAAGTAACTATAGGTCTGCCATGCCCACATCAAGAGCTTCAAAGATGCTTTTTCTCTAAGTCTTTTTCTCCTCCAGGTATCACAGAGACACACTCTGCTCCAGCAACAAAAACGTATTTAAGATCTCCACAATAAAATTTTATTGTTCATGGAGGATTCAATCAAAAAAACTGAAGATGCCCCAATGTCCTGATTGCCTAGGAGCATCAAAACACACTGGATACCCTAAATATCTCAGTATTTTTGTAGTGTTTGAGGCACAACAGACTGGCACAGGTCTTGGTGCAACACTTAAGCATACCCATTAAAAGTCTGGTGTTTTACTCCAATATTTGCCTCACTCCTATACAATCTGAAATCTTTACATGTTCCTGTGCCTTAATCTAATTGATGACAAAGCCAAAACTACCTCATACCTTGAACACTTTGATCTGGCAGCTTGCAGAATGCAAGTGTTCTGTGTATTCACCAGTTTCATTCTGCTTAAAGGTGTCGATTTGCACCCGGAAGGGCACCCCTTTCTCTCCTCCATGTTTCCGTGGAGTAAATTCTGTGCTGATGCAATGTACCTGGCAAAACAGAAGCTGTGCTCATCTCTGGAGACAGTTGGAACCTGTGCTCATCTGAATTTCAGATAGTTCCTGAATATGAGGTTTTGGCTCCTCACAAAAAACTAAGAGAGGCAGAAGAGTTCATATGTTTTCATTTCTGTTCCTTTGGACAAAATAATCAGGAGAACAAGCAGTTCAGAAAGAAACAGGGCATCAGGAAGAGCATCCTTTGATTTAAGTAAATCACTCAGACTGAAAACAGGTAGCTGATGCCCAGAATGAGAAATGAAAGAGGAAAACAAGGAAAACTCACAGGGTATGAACATTTTCCTCAAGACAAAACCTATGCTTAGAAAGCAACATCAGTGTTTGAGTATTTTTTTAAAGACAATTCTGGCAGTAGCAGGTAGCACTCCAACATTAACAAGTAGACAGCAAATTGATTTAGTGATTCCCCTACAAATTAATTGCACATGATTGTCACATGAGTTAGTAATTATCATTACCATCCTTCTCTCTTGTTCATTTACTGACTATTTTGTCTGCCCAGGTCTTTAAATATATCTAACCACTGTGTTTACCCCAGAAATAAGACTTATCTCTTACCTGAATGAATGCTGAAGCTCTCTTTGATGGATCCCAGAGAAATTCAACAGTGTTCAACTGGGTCGGGCTAGCCCTGGGATCCAAGATACCAACTGACAGCGGGATATCTGTAGAAGAAAACCCCTAAAATTTTAAAAATATTACATTGAAGAAGAAAAAGCATTTCCATACAATCAGAACATGCATATGACAGCGAAGCCACCAAAGACATCTCTACTTGTGATCTATAGTGCTAGATCTCCTTCTCTTCCACAGATACAGAGGATTCTTTAAAAGCCAAAACATACATGCAAACACTCTATACACCACTCATCTCCCCAACCCTGCAGAGGTGCCACAATGAAATAGTCTCACCTATATCAAGGATGCGGTCCCCAGGCCGACTCCACCTCCAGCCCTCGAGCTGCTGATGCTCTGTGTACTGCAGGCGGCGGTCGTGGAAAACGACACGAATTATGCTCTGTTAAAAAAAGACAGCAATATGAACAGTGTGATCCAGAACTCTCTCTCAAGATGACTTCGGTTTTCCAGAGCAGAAGCAAAAGCTGATCTGTTAAGGCTTCTCACCCCCATTCATGAGGAGCGTAGAAGGGTCCACTTAAGAGACCCATTACCATGTGTATCAAATTCCTAAAGGACCCCTGAGAGAGAAACACACTTCTCCCTTCACAGGGCACATCTTACAGGAGTAACACAGCCCCGTGCAGCTTTCTGGGATTCACACTGGAAGCACTATAGCAATGTCCACCTAATCTTAGGTGTCATGGCATGAAATATCACTATACTGCCTCAACACCCAAAAAGGCTCATATGGGGGTCATATTTAATGTGTCAGTACCGTGTCCCAACCCTAGTACATCCCAATCTGATTTGCAAATGTGGAAGCCAGCTCACCTATCTGCACCAGTGGAGCTGACACATCCAGACACATTGTCAGTGGGAATTAAACTTGATTCCAGCCATTAAGAGCCAGTCATTGGATTTGCCCCAGAGTAGTTAAACAATGGTAGGTAGAGTAGGAAAGTGTCTGTAACAGGAGGCTGGTCTGCAATGGCGCAACCATGCCAATAACTGGAGAAAAAAGGCTGGGATAAGGGCAATTCCCAGGGCAGAAAAGTCCTAAGTATTCCCTATGCTCTTTTGTATATTCAGAGTGCTACACTTACATGAGTTAATGATCCCTAACATCCCAGTTTCTCAAGCCCACACTCTTGCTGAGAACTTCTGTATCAAGTAAGTGAGCAATTTTTGTCAGTGACCCTGAGAAATGCCCAAATCAAAACCTAGTTTCAAGATGCAAACAAGCCACAGTGGGAACACCTGCAAAACTGGAATCCCAATCCACATACTATCTGAAATGGGCCAAAAGACAAACAGGGAATGGCTTAAACTTGAACAACATGTGAAATCCAAATTGGAATACAAATTTTGCAATTAGCTCCCACTTCTTAAAGGAAATCCTGAGGCAGAACAGCCAAGAATTGAAGGTTGGATCCAGAACCAGGGTCCAGACCAATGTTTTTGAATTTGAACTGTTTAGGCAGTGGGGGAAACAACAGGAAAAAATTCCCCAAACCAAATGATCCAGTTCTATATGTTCATCATTATGCCCATTACCAAAGTAAACTGGAGCTATAGAGAATCTGCCTGGCAGAACTATGTAAACACCTGGGCCCTCCATTTGTCACATAACAACCCAGGCATGTTGCTGCAAAGTCAGCAGGGAGACAAGTTGTCTCTTCACAGCTTTGACCATGTTCACCACTGAACTTTGGGATTCCCCTGAACCCAATATTCATAGTGAAACTCTGGGGTCATGATCACAAACAGAATAAAGGTTCCCCTGAAGCCCTGCAAAGCCAAGCGGCATAGTCCCACGAAACTAGCACTCAACATCTCCATCACCCCTGCTCCCATTAAAAACAATGGCAAAGTGTTTTCCATTGTCTCAGTGGGAGCAAGGTCAGGCCCTTTATTAAAGGCTGTATGTAGTAGCAGGAAGAAAAGAAATCTATATTTCTCCTTACCTTTACATATTTTGTGTTTAAATCTTGAAACTCTCCCAATTTCCTATTCTCAAGTAGACGGATTTCATAAGACTGACCTAGAGTTTAAGGAAACATTTCCAAGGTGTTTAATATGTTGTAGCAATGAGAGAGTCATGCTGGCATTTATGTGGCTGATAAAGCATACGTTTGATCAGGGAAAGTTTATTTTTGCTAACATAATGCATTTGCCCCAGTAATCGATAGGCACTAAAGCACAGCAGATATCTGAGGGGAAGGTTTGCCTTTTGGCAGCTAAAAGCTCTCCATTAGGGCATCAATTACAGTTGTCTCCCAGGACTACTACAGTTTTCTGGTCACCCTCCAGAAAGTCACCAGGGTGTTTGAGGCAGTGGTCCCCCCATGCCACATGGCTCTAACAGCACTGCCTTTGTCTGTCCCTTCTGCTAAAGCAATTCTGCCAAAGCAATGTTGTGTGAAGAGGTGCTGGCACAACAGGTCTGAGAATGATTCTGCAGAGGATGGCAGCTGGGGAAAATCTTGCCTTCTTCAGGGAGCAGTAAGGCCGGTAAGGTGTTTTGGTGAACCACAAAAACAAAATTTGTTTCCTAAGGCCTGGAAAGTCGCTGCCAAGGGCATAAATATTCCTTCAGACGTGTGTGGAGGCAGCAATGGATATAGCAGCATGTGCAAGGACCAGTTCCAGGAAGGGAATTCACACTCCGCCACCCTTCTCACATAAGGAATTTAGGCAGTTCGACAGAATTCAGCTAACTGGTTTATGAAAAGACATCTTTTTGAGGCTGACAGCAGAGAGAGGAGACTGACGTCTTGATATCTTACACACAGAAATGACTAAGACAGTACAAAAGCTCATTGTACTACACCAAGTCTTTACAATAAACCTGCAACCAGTACCAAGGCAGGATAGGATCATTAGGATTAATGGAGCATATGTGTACCTTATAGCTAGCTTCTCCTGTTCGTCTTGATATGCTCCCTTTTCCCGAAAAACGCACAGGGTACAACAAGGCACCAAGGAGGAGATCGGTTTCGTTTTTCTGGCTAAACCAGTATCTCTGCAGAACTGGCCCTGCAGAAAACTGCAAAGCAGATGTATCTCCCTCTAAGCAGCTTCTACCAGCAGAGACAAGAATGCTAAATTTTTGGATTTGGATTTAGAAATGGAAGACTTATGACAGCAGATGTGTCAGAGAGGCAGATGGACTTCTGAGAATCCCACCCATGTGAGTACAGACTGTATCCACAGAGCAGAGAGATAATTGTGCTTATTCAGCTGGCTGGCAGATAGGAAAAGGAAAAAAAGGAATGATAGGAGAGGCCATACTGAAGCCCCAAATGTTTGCACAACAGCCCTACTGATGCTAGTAGGAGTTCTGCAAACAGGAAATGACCCTTGAATCCAGCAAGTGACTTAGGGCATGGCAGGAGCAGAGAATAAACCATATGAAGTACCAAAATAACCATGGAAACATGCACCAATCTTTACCCATCTGTCAGCACATAAGTAAAACAAAATTGCAACAGTGACCTGCCTTTGAAGGCTGCTGGACAACAAAAGTGAATTTTGTAAACCAGAGTCCTGAAATTGAGGTCTTCCACAATTAAACTCACAAGACCTTCTAATGTTCCCACTAATACATGTTAATATTGTTCACCTGGCAAATTTTAGAGATACGTACATAATCAATATTGTTACATTAGCATTAAAAAAAAAGCCAGGTTTAAAAAAAAAGGGTTTTCTCTCAGAATCATAGAAAAGACCCTTTAGACCATCAAGTCCAACCATCAACCTTGGAATGTCAGGTCCACCACTAAAACATCTTCCCAATTGCCACATCTGCTGTACTATGTACTTGTTATGTGCTGTACACGTTTATTTATGTTGTACAAATTTGCTGCTCAGTGGTTCAGTCTGGAGATACACTTCACCAGCTACAGAGTGACATAGTTCATCATCTTGAACCCATTTACACAGCCAAGCATCTCTTGCTCTTACAGGTCATTCCCATGAAAATATGAGGCTAATTAATCATTACAGAAGATTAATTTAGGTTTTGAAAGCAAGAGATGATAAAATACATCTGTGACTGTATTCAGGGGTAACAAGGACAGCAAAATGTAGTGATATGAGCTGTGCTATGGAGGAAGGCAATGATCAAACCAGAAGCATTCACAAATATCTCAAGAACAAACAGGTTTTTGGGACACCCTTGTGCACTGATACACTCTCGCTCTTTGGCCAGCCTGATCTGCTTATCTTCAGTTACAATGAGACAAAGAAAATCATGGGCATAAAAACATCACCCATGCTCCTTTCAAAGTAGCATCAAGCACTCAAAAACTCTGCAGCGTGCCATCTCTGACCCCTTGCACAGGACAGGGACAAAACTGCAGCCTGGTAGGCAATGGGCATCACATATCTCCAGCTGACAGGAGTGATTCACCTTGGAGGGACTCAGAAACAGATCCTGCAGACCAGTGAAAAAGAAACTGCAGTGTAGACAGAGTTTATATTAAACAGAAAGCCAAAGAGGAAATAACATGCTTTGATGAAAGATATATGGGTCATCTGATGGAAGCCCTGGAATGCAGTTTATGCCACGAAAACCTTCAATCAAAATGGTATTTTATGCTAGCTGCTTTCTCCTTGAACTCTGAATGTTTAACTTGAGTTGCTACATGATTATCAAACAAGACTGCTCCCAGCCAAGCTTCAGAAAATATGAGGGTTTTTTCCTCCCTCTGTGAAACTGTCAGTGAGAATTTGGTCCTAATTCCTCAAAGTTCCCTTACATATCCATCTTCTGGTAGTGGTTTTCAATTTATTCTCCTTAAAGCTTTCCAGCAAATTCATTGCTTTGTGGGTTATGGTACTCAGAATTTATTAGCATGGACAGCATTCAGATACTTGCACTTTTATAGCACCAAACTGCCTGGATTATACTTTTTCCTTGAAAAATACCTTCCAAACCTTGTTCACCCTATATTTTCCACCATCACTACCAGCAAAACTCCTGTAATGGTGAATTGCAATCTCAGCCCTACAATTATTACTGTAGGGAAAAAAGGCTCTAAAGAATGATCACCTGGATGTTGGAAAACAAAACCCCTCTGTAAAATAAAGCAAATAATAGCAATCTAACCTGAAGAAAGCTGAACTCCCCCTGGCGTCAAAGAGGGCAAAGAAGTCACACAAGGCTCTGATACACAGATCATTTATGAATCCTGACTCACCAGCATGAGCAGGCACACACTGACAGTTTTCTGCTAAAACTAAATCAGTTCATTCTTAGGTAACCAAATCTGTAAAGAAACACATCCGTAAGTGTGACTAAACAATCTGCATTTCCAATTCCCAAGTCAGACTACAACTAGCTAAGCCCAAAACAAAGCTGAAATACAGAGTTCCCCCATACTGAGTTTTCCCATCTGTCTCAGACGGGAACACAGACTAGTACAGGTCACACTACAACTTTCCAAGTCAGTATGTGGTGGTAAAACTGGAGACAGGAGCAGAGGATACCAGTGCTGAGACTACAGTGATTTGACTGAATAGCCCAGGCCAGGTCTAATACTGGACACAAGCACAATGAACACTCTGCAAGCAATCCCCAGCTCAGCTGATGCTGCAGCAGCCTCCTGCTCATATGTGCGACCCAGTTCTCCCCTCACTCACCACAATCCTTCTTCCCTACCTCAGGCAGAGAACAGAACAGTAATAAATATTCAGAAAACCATAGCACATTCCTGAGATGCAGTTTGTCTCCCAACTTCATTGAAAGCTTCAGGGGTACCGATAAAAACCCGGGCAGGTTATGATATACTGCAATTTCTATTTTAAACAGACATTTTCTGAGCAACAGCAAATTCATGTAATCTCCTCCTAGGCTAGAGTTTGAGCAACTCACTTTACAAACAAAGTAGTACACAGTGAAGTAGTAACCACCCAGGCCCAGAGAGTTCCTGGTTCATAATTCATGAAGCAATTCCACCTATCTGTAAGGAGGATTTATAGACTGCTTACTTTTCTAAACTTGCATTGTCTTTGATAATTAACACACATTAAATGTGGGCATGACCACTTAATGTGGAGACAATAGAATTGAAAGTCAAGCACTTTAGAGATGAAAAATAATTTAGTTCAACACAAGAATGATTCCACCTGCTCAAAGTTAACTGCTTACTGAGTTCCATGGAATTTAGACAGTCATCAGAAACTTTAGGTAATTTCTGAGTACAAAAGATAATCACCATTTCATGCTCAAAGTTACATTATGTTCAAATGTTATTTACCATACAACCACAATATCCTGTTTGCTTTTTTTGTTTTGGTGTTACATTTCAAGGGCCACTTGCACTATGCATTTTGTGGTTTTCTGTACAATACACCAATACAATACACTAATTTCCCATTAGGATGCTGATGTTCCAGGCTGATATGACTCAGGCCTTACTTAATCTAACAAAGTAGCCTTTCCAGAAATTAATTAAACCCTACCCTTTGAATAAGCAATATCCCCAACAAAAGTCTGTGGAAAAGAGAAAACAAACAAACAAAAAAAGAAAACCCAACAGAGAGTCCTCTTCCTCAGAATGGATCCACACAGCACTAGACAGAACCAGCCTGAAAACTGTTTGATTATTAAGCCAAGTCAATAAAAATTCCATTTAGCAACTTTATATGGACATCCTAAAGAGCGCACAGATAAAGGCAAAGGAATGCTGACAGTCAAATGCATCATGCAGAACGAGGGGGAGGGGAAAAAAAAGCAAGCATTTATCATACAAAACCAAAGCACAATCAGCAGGCAGGAGGATCACCTTTAAAACAGCCAGACACAACTACTCAGGGCATCAGGAACACACAAAGATTTTTCTGACGAGAAAGATTAATGAACCCTCAGGATAAACAGACAAGAGTGGCAGAGCTGGCATGAGAACTTGCACGCTTGATGACACACACACCTTTCTAGCCAGTCACAAGCAAAAATAAAAATTAGCATAAGACTTGGTCAAGTGTCCCATGTGTGGAAAAGAAGCAAGGACAAGAAGCAAAAGCAGAACCCTCAATTTCTGAACCACAAATGACAGTGCATATTCTGCAGTTGCTTACTGCAGCCTCATTTGACAAGATGCTGTAGATGTTTATCCAGTGGATATTATGAATTCACCAGCTACACAATAGGCCACCCTGGAAGTTCCCCCTATGCTAGGAACATGGAAATCCTGCAAAGGAGGACAAGCTGTAGGCCAGGAAATGCAAAAGGAACACCAGAGTCATTCTAACACTGCAGGCCCATCTTGCCCCATATCCTATCTTCGACACAGCAGCCAGAGATGGAGCAGGGTCAATACAGCCAGCCTTTTATTCTTTGCCGTATCTTCTCGGTTTCTGATATTCAGTGTCCAGATTGCATCTACATTGGGCTGCCCAGTCATGACCAACGCTCATTACCTCTTTTGTGTGGTCTCCTTCTGAATTTGCCTGTACTGTGGCAATCAGAATCATAATTTACACATGCCTTGCTTTAGCATTGACAGTGTGGGCCTTCATCTGCCTCTTGCCTCTCCCCTTGCACAAAGCCCCCTTAGCTTCACTGTGTTTTGGTACCCAGCAGCTCAATACCAAGGATTCCTGCTCTGCTTGCCCCTACCAACATGGTCGCAATGCTACAGGACCACAACACACCAATTCAACTCCTAATTCTACCACCACACCACAGAGTTTGATTGTCATCATGTCACTTTTATGTTTTTCCTCCTTTTAAAATGTGCCCCCAACTTAAGGGGGTTCTTCATGCCCCTTTTTCTACTTCCCTACCTCTTTCTTGTGGAAAGCCAAAGAGCTGCCTCAAAGCCAAGTTTGCTGCAGGAAAATTTCACTGTTCATTTACTATACGAAAATTTTTCTGAGTCCTACTCTCCACAGATTTTTGAAAACAATCTATTCCACAGTGGTGACACTTCATAGCTAACAGGCACTAACAGAAATACTCCTCATTTACAATGGTTTCCACTCAAGAGGGGGAGGTGCATTTAAACCCCCAATGAATGCAGTCTCACTTTGAATCAAGGACACAAAACAAGCCAGCAGACACAAAAACATTTCAAGTTTCTAACTTCACTGTGTGCACTCGGGTTTCTTTTGCATAGACTTCATTCACTTGATCTCAACTAATCTAAACCATGTTATAAACTTTGATTTTTGATACAAATTAATCAATGAAGAAACTACAGACCTCCAATGGAAAGCTGAAAAAATACCTACCCTGTGAAAATAATTTCTTCCTGCATTTCCACTTCTCTGGCATGTACTTGAAACACTCAGGATTATCTTGGTCACATCTGTCCAGCTCAGAAAACCTCAGCCCTCTCTGTGTAAGTAAAAAATACAGGCTTTTTCTGGTTTCAACCTGTTTTAAGTCAATTTGAACAACAGGTTTTATAGCTCTGAAGGAGTAGTTTTGTGTAATATTTACTTGAGTTTCAGATAACTAAAAAGAATGGTCCTGGGTGAGGGTGCTGACAAGGGATGCAAAAGAGCTGAGTATGACTCCTGACCCCACCTAGCAGCTCCCTTAGATGCCCTCAGGTTAAGTCCCTTCCTTCACCACATTTCTGCAATAGGAAAGTGGGAGAAGCAAGTCACACTCCCACCCGTGGCTGCTACCACAGGGCAGGGAAGGAGATGGGATCAAAGCTGTGAATGCACCTTCCACAACAGTCACAAACATGGCACCAAGCTGGGACAGGAGGACTCTCACTGCTTGTGGTCTAGTTTCAAGAACACGTAATAAATGCTTTGCAGGAAGCAAATGAGAGAAAAAAAGGTGCTCTTTTCCCTACCTCTTTAGGGAAAAAAATATATTCTCTTATAAAAATGTATATTATTCTTACAAAAACAGCTAGTCAGGTCAAACCTACAGTATTTCTCAAGCTTCTTACTGCTACCTAAAATGTGATGTTTTACGACACAAATTAGAGAAAGCTAATTGGAAAATGTCTACATCATCTCACATTGACAGTAACATTCACACAAACATCAAATTCTGCAAAATCACAGGCAAGAAGTTATCTGTCATAATTAAAGGACTCTCAAATAGATATGGATAATGGGGTAAAGTAAAAAAGATATGTGGAATATAAGGAAAAAAATCTTCCCAATATTTTCATACTTCTTAATATACTCTGAGGAATTTCTGAGCACTCCCTTTTTTCATAGATATTGAAGATTTACGGGGGAACAAAATGCAGCCTAGGAGCTTCCAGTAGGAGTTGTGCACAGGCTACAATCCAGCAAGTTCACAATCCCATTTGAATTTCATCCAGATGTTAGCAACAGAAGAAAGGATTACAAAAAGAATAGAAAACAGCCTCTTGGTTAAAACACAACTGAGATTCTAGCTTCCTAGGGACAACAGAAGTCAGATGCTCTACTTACACAGAGGTGCCCTGTCATCTGAAGCAAGATTCATAGTGAGCTTTGGGATAGTGTGGTTTGGAGACAGGGTTGTTTATCCTGGGCTGCCAAGTGAAGACAGAGCTGCCAAACATATGGGAAAATTGCTTCTAGCACAATTAATGGCTTCAGCTGAGACACCAGAACCTACTCAGAGCTGTCTTCAAAGTCAGGAAGGAGACAAATTCCTCCTCCAAAGATGAAGTGCACCACAAGAACCAAAAACACCAAAAGCCACTTTCAGAAATGGGAAACACAAATTAGCTTTGTTAGCCATTTCATTTTTTAAGCCATCCAAACCTAAGAACAGAGTGGAAGGGGGTCAAAGAGTAGTATGGCACTCCATAACAATTAGGGAAAAAGGATGCATTGGTGGGTGGGCAGGCACCAGGGAGCACCTGGTACTCACAGTCTCAATGACACAAAGCCACTGTTGTGTCTGTGATCTCAGGCAAGGGTAGGATGTTTGTCGACATGGGAGAAGCTACCAGCAAGAGAACTCCAAAACATGCCCAGGGCCTGGTCAGTGATGGCAATGACCGTTAGGAAAAGAGGTAGTTCCTATCACAGGACAAAGCAAATATATCCCCATAAACAGAGCTATAATTAAACCAGAAGCACACCCAGCCAGAGCTGGTCACTCAGCCTTCTCTACACTTCATTTAGGCAAATAAAGAACTGTTCCAGGAAAAGTACAAACATACAGGCAGTTGTGACCCCATAAAAACTCAATTACGTATGAGTTAACGTCAATATAAAACAGCTTTTTTCATTTACTGTAAATCTCAGTGTTTAAAACTGGGTTCTCTGGCTGTAGAAGATTAGACAACCAAATTTGAACTTTAGACTTTTTAAGGGAGGCTCTCTCTTGCCTCCTGCTGTAAGCAATTTCATCTCCTACACAAACAATTAGGAATCTACTTCAAAGCACCCTCTTCAGCTGTTCCTTGCCCAGTGCTTCCTGCACCTTTCTATGGAGAAGCAACCACAGCACATCTGCAGCTGAGCTGAGGCAGGACAACACCTAAGAGATTTTAAATGCAGCACCATTTAAAATGTACCATTTATGCACACAGATCTCGAACCTGGATTTATGCCTTAGCACCCTGGGGTTGAAATATGGGGCTTTTGTTTAGGTGTGACCCAGACTAAACTAAGTCCATCATTAGGGTTATGAGGCATCATTTGCTAGTGCACCTCTACAGCAACATTCCCAATATCACAAGTTCTCTCAGATGTTAGTGGTTTTCCCTCATGGCTTGTGTTTTTGGCTTGTTTGTTTTCTGAACCATCTAGGATTGGCACTAAGGCTGACTCCTGGAAGACACCATAAAGCAGAGGTGTCCAGCCTTCCAAACCCTAACCAGCTGTACACTAAAATCCTTGCACAGCCAAGAACCACAAGTCACACAGTGCAGATCAGGAGAGCTGAATAGAGCCCAAGAAAACTTTACAGGCAGATGACGGCAAATTACTCTGAAGTACCTCTGGGACACTGTGCTGGATTTCTCATACATCCTGCTCTCAGTGACCCTCTGCCACCACACTTAGCTTCCCTCTATTTGAAGTAATAAACATCTGAGGTTCTGAGCCAGCCCAATGCTGGTCAGGAAAAAAAAATCATGACTTGAACAGCTCACAGTCCACATGTGGTTCTGGCACGAGAAGCTGATTCCCTTGGGCAATGACTTTCAGGTTTTTGTGACTTCTGACATTTTGTTTTTTAAAAGAATAACTTTATTTCCTCACATTTATTAGTGTTCAGATCTACTGTGCTTGTTTCTTCCACATTCCTCCTGCTGCAGTTTTTGGAACCACCTCTCATTGCTTCCATTTCTGTCCATGTTTGAAACTTTTGTCCATGGTTTCAACCAGCCATGGTCAAACCACACCCCATATGACTGCAGACCATGGAATACGCACTGCATTCAAGTCATCTTGCTGAAGCAGTGGTTTGTAATATGGTTGCTGGTTGATTGTTTGTCTGAAAATCCCTATCCACAAGAGACACTGAAATAGTGCTAAAAGGCAGGCTAGTTCCAGAAATGTTAGGATGTTTGTGCTGCAAGACTTCTGGACAGTGTAGTTCTGTTGACAGATGTGATCCCTGACCAAAGAAGCATTGCCAGCAGCAGCTTCCAGTGCATGAACAGCACCTTTACCAGTCTCACAGACTGAAGGTGGAGTGGTATTGAGACACCATACTAATAAGCCTGTACTTTGTCCCATCAGATGAGTAATCTTCCTGAGATCCAGTAAAGACCTCTTAATGAAGGAACTGCCCTAAGGATCAGCAAACTAATCCTGCTTTCAATTTGGCTCCAGTTTCCCAAGGCATGTGGGAAGGCAGGGGGAAAAGAGATCAGGAAAGACAAGTGTAATGAGTCAGTCTTTGGAAACCAAACTACAGATTTGACTCTAGTTACCTCATTTACAGGCTGGTTCTAGATTTGTGGCCAGAGAGCACTCATGGTTTCAAACTGGAGCAGACAAACTTGGGACTCTGCCACTGCTGAATGTCCCCAAGTCAACTGCTAAGCTCACTCCATTATGCTCCCTCTCAAATACTTCCCCTGTCCCTTGGTGAAAACAATGGTCTCTGGTTTCTAGCTCCAGAGTCCTCTCAGCCTCCACCTCTGGGGAGAGTCCAGCCCAAAGACCTCTTCCTCCTCAACACATCCAGTACTTCCAGCTTTCCATAGCCCATAGGTCAGGTCTGACAGAGATTTCTTCCATGTAGTTCTGCATATGGACACTCCTGAGCTGGTCCACTCACCACCACTGAGCCAGTCACATGTGGAGAATGTGCTTCAGGGCAGGAAGCAGAGCTCCTTCACAGTGACAAAATGTCAGTAACTGAGTGGTGAAGAGCTAAAGTTGAGAAGGAACATTTAAACAGCAAGCAGCAAGAATCACCCAGCAAGCAGAAAACCTGAAACCCTTTATTCACAATTTGGGAAAGTAACCACACTGGATGTGAATTGCTTTCTTGGTGCTGGGACAGTCACTGTGTCTTTGTATCTACCTTACTACAAGCCAGCCATGACTGACACACAGGCAGGGCAGAGGGACATTCTTAATGAAGTTACCCATTTGCTAAAGTAATCCATCACAACACACAAGAAGGGAAGCTTTATGTAACAGTACTTGGCCAATCCATGATAAACACAGAGAGAGGTTAAGGTGCAAGAGGAGTCCCTTTGCTTACAGCCAGCACAAGCTGATAAGGTGTAGGGAATGGTTTTAAATTGCTTCACAAGATGGCTGTGGCATTGTAGCTGGGTCACAGTGCTTTGGAGTCAGCCAGTTTTTCTCCCATGTCACAAGCATTGGTTCCAGAAACCTCAGCTGCCTCAAGACCCACTTCATACACCTCCTCAAGCTCATAGACCATAACTCTACTAAAGTGGATTAATTTTCTGACAGAGCCTTTAAATCCTCATCCTTTTTTTAACCTATGGCAATGTTTTCACCCAATAGCCCACTAACAGAAACTAGACACTCAGCTTCCCAACTGTGCCCCTCTGCACAGTTCCTACCAGCCTCATCCCTGCTTTGTTCCTCCAGGCCTGCCCAGCTTCAGGCTCTTTAGGGTGTATTCTGCAAAGACACATCCCACCTTGAGGGATGAAAGACCGGTTATAGCCAAGAAATGTCTGCTTCTAATGAAGCAGGAAGCAGTGCCAAGCAGTAGACAACTCCTTGCTATAGTAAGCAGGACAAAGCCTCACACAACATAGTCTACCTAAAAGGCAGTAACAGTCTTACTTTGCAAAGGAAAATGTGGACCACTCCAGCCACACAGTTTTTTTAGAAACTCATAGTATTATGTTAAGAGTTGTCTTTTTCCCTGCCACGGAAAAAAAAAGTAGGCACTGCTTCACGTATGCTAAAGTATCTGTTGTTAACAGGTTTTCATTTTAAAAAAATATTTTATTCTAATACAGGAAAGAACTGTGTTTAATAAGAAGATTCATCTCAATCTCATACCTGATACACCCCATTATAATCTCTTGGGATCTGCTGTGTTTAGATGAATAAACTGAGATGACACAGTCACATATCTCAAGCATCTTTTGATCCTGAGAGACAGAACAGTGCCAGCTTATGTGACAGGAAATATCTGGTTCCTTGGGTAGAGCCTGCAGTACTTCACTGATCCTTCTATGGAGGTTCTGTGGGCCTACCAGTTACCAACACAGATCCAGCAGCCAGCTGCACCTGAGGTCAGAGTCCAATGGAGGTCAGGGCTCTGATTTCTACCAGAAGAGAGAAACCTATCCAGGGAGGCACCCAAGTGACCATCCTATTCAGTGCATGAAGCTTAAAGAACTGGGGCAGTATCCTGAGGCAGGAGAGGATCTCAGTAAGAGGACATCCAGCCTTCATCTTCTTGTTAGGTCCTTTTTTACAGCCTGGCTGTAAAACTGTGAAACTGAGTGTAAATATGTTTTAGCATAATCTGATCTCCTCAAGACTCAAGCATAGGAGGTGCTGCAAAGTGACAGCCAAACACCAACCACAGATGTGTCTGCACAAATGCTGCCAAAGGGGGGAAAAGAAAAGAACACAGAAAAAAGTGTTTGCTTATCCAGGAGTATGAACTAGTCTGTGAGGTCACCTATGGAGGACCTTGCTGCACTGAACCCTGGCAACTTGTCAAGTTAGGCACCGAGCAGAGCCACACCAGCCAGCCTGTGGGAGAGATGTCACTCTGCCCAGACCTCACAGCAGCCCTTGGATACCTGCTAAATCATTCCCTGGCTATGCCCTCCAGCAGTGCCAGGGGACCTGCAGTGGTAAGAGCCCTCCTTAGTCCAAGCTGGTCCATCTGCTTCAGCAGTCTGGCCTTCTGAGAAGAAGGCAGGAAGCTGCATTTAAGCTGTCTGAGATCAAGCCAGTACTTTGCCTCAGAGAACTGGGCATGCTATAACACTGCCTTAAGTCAACAGTTAAATTAGTGGTACTTCATTATTTTAAAACAGTTGATAATCTGGTATCTACATGCAGAAAATTAAATATTCCTCATTTCCTCCACCCCCCTCCCCACTTCTATCCCTCTTTTCCCATCCCACTGCCCTCCCGGTAAGGCAAAGCATGGGATTAAATCACATGAACTGTTCCCAGGAAATATCCTCTCCTTCAGTACACTGCACACCCTACCTTGGTTGAGGTAGGTCAGAGTTTCCTCATGCAGTTTCACAGCAGGGGAGGTGGCTGTGCAGAGGACATACTGAAAGGGTGGCAGTTTGGCATCATTCTCAGGAGACAGCTGTGGCTCTTCCTGCTTGAAGATCGGCAGCGCAAGGACATCCCTGCAATGCACAAGTTATACACAGTCAATTGCAAAGAGTTTATGGACTATCCTAGCCTCAATCTGCATTTGGTTCTCATGATCTGAGGTACGAAGGGTGCTCTCTGGAGGAAACACCAGGTTAAAATGGCTAAAAGAGGAAGAATCTGGCCTGTTTAATGTAACCAGGCAACTTCTGCGTCTAGTATATCAGCACTGCACACAAAAGAACACAGCACTGGCAAAACAGAGTATGTCTGAGAATTAGTTTTGAAGAAATAAATCAGATTTACTTTTCAGTTAAGCAGTCTTCTTGATGAAGAAAAAAAAAAAAAAACAAAAACAGATCCTTCATCCTTGTGGACATATTTGATTAAGAGTCCTCAGGTTCTCAGATGAAAGCCTTTCAGGAAAAAAAAGGCAAGAAAGGGTACTTTGACAGCTGAATGTCAGATCAGTAAAATGTCTTCAAGTAGCAGCCACAGCTCTGGTGTACAAAGAAGATATTCAGGTAAATGATGGCATGAACGGCTGGACTGAGTCATAATATCTCCCTGCATTCTACTAAATCTGGTCCCAAGGAATCACACAGCTTGTAAGTCAGCACTGGGTTATCTTTGCAAATGCACACATAGGTGCATGAGAGCAGCTTCACTAGGACCTGCACACAGCCCCGGTTCCCACTTCTTTACAAAATGTTGAGAGTGACCTGCCTGCTGATTTTATCCCAGGCTGCCCCTAACCCACACTAATCCCCAAGCAGAACTGGTACTAGCAAGGCAGAGAGCTCAACAAATGATCAGTTGATTAGCACAAAATGAAGTGTCAGGAATAAGCATCCTTATCTCAGCCTGTCTGACACTGAAGAACCACATTAGCCTCTCCTATGCCACTAACACAGCTGATCAGTGTCCACCTACTTAAAACATTAATACCCTTCCAAATAAGGAGGATTATACTGAACACGGTGACAATTCAGAAGGAGTGGTTCTTTTTCTCCTCTATTTCTTCCAGATGTGTGAAGATTTGAGATTCTCTTTACATAGGCTTCAGTTCTGCTCTTTTGACAGTCCCATACACAAAATGCTCTAAGAAAAACCAACCAGCATGTACAGGCATGCACCCTGGAAGGGCATTAAGAATTTTTTCCTTGCCTGTTCAGTTAATGATCCACTCATAGCACTCACAACCTTGAAGACTACCCAGGTCATCAGTGAAACAGCACAGCAGTTTAGAGTAAACTGCTCAAGTGCCTGGTTCAAACACAGGTACTCTTGTTTACAGGAAAACAATGCCAGAGAGCAAATTGTGCCATTTCAGATGCAGAGAAAATAAACACCCATCTCTGTTTCCATTCTCACTTCCAACCCCACGCCCTCAATACTATCAGCCACTCGAAGGCATCCAGCCCCATTTGCTTCCTGGCATTACTGACATAATCACAGCTCTTGCCTAACTGCTGCCACAGAGAGATTTTTTTTCCTTAGTGATGATTTACTACAGTAATGAAGTGACAGAAATGCCTGCAGTAGATTTCTGAAATAGATAGCATTGCTCCACACACATGCAGGATCTGATACTGCTCTGGCTCTGGAGTCATCTCACTCAGACCGGATGCCAACATTTGCTCCTAATCCCCTCATCTGCACAATGCTCACTGAATGCCTGTGGCTTTACAGATGGGAACAGGTCAAAAACTCCAGAGCCCAAAAACTTCTGCAGTTCGTCAGAAACAGAGCATAAAATCTGACCTGGGTTTAACAGTTAGGAGTGAGGAATTTGTACATATACTCACCTGAAACAGCTGAGAAATTTAGGCAAGGGGAAGTCTAAATTTAAATACCATATTTAACATTAGGTTCTTTACATCCCTACACCTCTCAGCACAGCTGTCTGATCGCTGAATTCTGCAAGCATGCAGGAATCCATGACTTGGTTTCTGGAAAGCTTCACCATATTAAAGCACCAATGAAGCCACACAAATTAATCACATTTTTATTTCTAGAGCATTTGAACTAATAGGCTGTAGTATAATTGCTTTGGGTCAAGACCTTCTTAAACATTCGATCTTATAATAAGTGTTTCGAACTTAGAATGAGGTCAAAAGAATTTTTAAGTTATAAGTATACAAGCCATCACAACACTTATTCAACTCTTCACTCAAGAGTTGCAAATCAAGTTTAGGGAAAAACAACAGCTCCTATCTTTAAAAAAAAAAAAAGTTGAACTCCTTAAAACTCTCCCAATTTTCACCCTTATGCTAAAGATTTACAGTTCTGGTCTTAAATAACAGTTATTTTGCATACCTGGGAGGAGAGGAAGTTATCTGATAGTTCAGTCTGACAGAACAGAGTCAAACATGAACTGGGTTTTCATAAAAAATGAATGAAAATGTACAAGACTTTTTCTGTAGTATCACCTTGCTCTAGCTACAAATACCACTGAGATTTGGCAGAACATACATGGATGTCTCAAATACACAGAAAGCTCTCGAGCTCTGCAAAATATTACTTATACAAACTTTTCTAACAGCAATTTCAAATGTTGTATTATTTCACTTTCTTGTGCAGCCACGACAAGGGAAAGCCTTCAGAAAGGCACTGCTCAGCAGAAAAATGCCCCTGTAAGAAATGCACGTCTTGACACATTCTCAAGGAAAGTTAATTGGCCAGAATTAGCCAGAACTACATTAAAAAAAAAAAAAAAAAAAAAGGGTTTTGTTCAACCTACCTTCCCTGAAATATCTGAGGGCATTGTTGTCATAAAAGTGGTTGTAGGGATTTTAATCCCAGATCAAACCCACCCTGTTCACAGAGGCAGATACTTACTAAAGCTGAAGTTTGTTCCTAAAACACCAACAGGTCACCTCTGTACCAGCAGCCTTCCTGACAGAACAGGTATCCTTTATCCCTCAGCTACAAATTGTGAAGCCTGATCCAGACCTGATGATCTTGTAGCACTTCTGCTACAAATCCATGGAGTTAATGAAACAACCTGACCATACTCTCTAATGGACAATACACACAAGCACCAATGCTGATGCTCCTCTGCTAGTACTATTTCTACTGTACTAAATTAATCAGATTTGCAAGTGCAAAGCAAGAGAGAAGACTTTTGCCACACACAGTTGTGAAACTGTGTTATTGACATAAAGGGAGGAGATGAAGAATCTTGTACGAAGAAACAGAAAAGCTGCTAGAAGCAAGAATCTCCCAATATTGTACCATTTGATAATGGAACATGATTATTTAGTCCAAAATAAAATTCCTTTGCAAGTACACTGATAGGCAGCAGGAATAGTCAAGATAGCGTCTCCTTGAAAGGGAAGCATTATCTGCGCTCGAAGTGCTTCCCCAGACAAACTCAATGTTCCCTCAAGAGTGGTTATTTGGGGGTACATTTGAAAGTCAGGGTTCTTGGGCCACAGCCAGGTTCTCCACTGACACAATTCAACAAAATCCCACTCCAATAATCGACACCAGCTGACGGCTGAGCTTTACATCTTCAGAAAGCAAATAATTCACAAGCACCCAGCAAAAAGGGAACTCCCAAAGCTGCCTGCTTTGACATCGTTTGGAGGGAGGAAACACGGGTTTGTGCTACACATGTCACAGACTATTGTTTAGCAGCCCTTGTACTTAAATTAGGCACATTTAATTAAACGCAACTGTGCGGAGGCAGGAAAAAGCTGGTTCAGGCAAGTTCAGAAAGTGAAATTCTGCGCTTTTCACACATCGTCCCAAAAAGCAGAGAAAGAAATCCTATCCCCAGAAAACTGGGTGCCTTCTCAATTTGCCAGCAGGCGCTCTCCGCCGACCTTTGACAGCGCTACGCTGCTGCCGCACCTCCTCCCTTGGAGCTGCGTTACCCCAGCCCGGAGAAGACGGAACCCAGCACAAGCAATAAGGCAACGCTACATAGAGCTGCCTAACCAGGCGCTAAAAAACATATATATATAAAGAAGCAAAAAGAAAAAGCAAAAAAAAGGAAGATGGTCTCTCAGACAGAGGGAGCGGCGCTGACCCCGGGCGGCGCGGCGGGGCAGCGGCAGTGCCGCCGGGGAACCCGACGGGCGGGCGGCCGCAGGACGGGGCACCCGACCCAACATCCACCCCGTGACAGGGCTGCCGGCCCCGGGACTCACCGCAGGTAGCTGCCGGTCGAGTGCTGGTTGTAATGCTCCGGCTGCGTGTGCCAAAACAGCATCTTGGGGGCGGCCGGCTGCTGTCCCTGCGCTGCGGAGCAGCGGCCGCGCTGCCCACCCCACGCGTACCCGGCACGGCTGCCGACAGCTAGAGCCACAGCCCCGCCGGCTCCCGGTGCTTTTATGGCTCAGCCCCGGCGGGCGCGGGTTGGCCGGGCCGGGGCTTCGCAGCCGGGCGAGCCCTCCCCCGGCCCGCCCCAGCTCCAGCCCCGGCCCCCAGCGGGCACGGGCCGCGCAGCCCCGGGGCGGAGCGCCGGCCCCGAGGGACGGGCCTGGCGCGGAGCGGCGAGAGGGGCCGGGGCGTGAGGGCACGGCCCCCAGGGCGAGATCTGGCTGTGCTGGAGCTGCCGCCTGGCCCGTGAGCTGTGCTTTAAATCGAGCCGCTCCATCCGACACCAGTGTGCAAGCCCTGCTCAGGTTCCTCTGAGGTCCCTGTTTTTTTTAAATGAACGACAGCTGATGGCTTTAGCTCAGTGCTGTCTCTTAACACTGCCCTGCGCCTCATGTTAATGCGACCTTTGTGGCAGGAGGTATTTTCCAACTGAGAGGGCAAGAGGCAAAGTTTTCCAGAGGAGGTGGATGAAGAAGAGAACAGTGTCAGAGACTAAACTCACTCCTAGCCCATTTGAAACGCTTCTGTCTTTGCTATCTCAACTCCCCCACACAGTCGGGAGAAATATGTTCCTTTTCCATTTTAAATTGCAGATCCTGATCCTCACCCACAAAACTGTCCATAGCTGTCATTGTCCTGCTCTCAGGGCACCTTCATGTCCCACCAGTTCTTCGGTCTGATAGTTTGGAGGGGGGGAGCAGAAGGGTAGAGGGGCTCCCCATTTGGTCATTTCATATTGTCTGTCCACCAGCAGAAATGGAAACAGACCCTAAACTAATCTGAGTCATTAAACACCTTTCAGTCAGTTTTTCAGGTGAGGGCTTCCTGTCCCTGAGGCTCCTGGTCAAATTTCAACTGAGAAAAAAGCACTTTACTCAGGTATGTATCAGCATTCACTGTCAGATTTTACTGTCAGATGAGCTTTTTCAGACAGATGAATTTTTTATTCTCCTGCTATGTTTATAGAATATTGCTATTGCCACAGCATTTATAGATGATAGTTAGGTCAAGCCCAATAGAGTCAGATGCAATATAACTATAGGCCTTGGTTTTTTATATCTTGAGGTAAAGAACAAGGTCGCCTGACAGGTAAGTAAGCAGCTTTACAGAGACATTATGAGTCTAAAAGTTTTTAGGATGCATTGTTTATATCTGCTTGTCTCTGTTAATTTCAGAGTAAGAAATAGAACAAATCAGTGTGCTTTTACAGTATTCTCAGTTATTACACACTTAGACAAACACTAGTTCTAGCAAAGCAAAATGGCTGGAGTTATCTTTTTTATACTCTTGAAATTATTTAGCACTGCTCATACAACATCTGAGACCTTGATTAAGCAAAGACTATATATAGCTCTTGGACAGAGAAACAAGGCAAAGTTTGCTAGCTGTCCAAGGACTTCTCTAAATAGTAAATATCCTTCCACATTTTAAGTAGTTTGCTACACCTACTGGCAGAATATGAAATCCAATGTAAAAGTAAATAGCCACACTGTGTGAAACAAAGGATCCCATCAAGTCTGGTGTGATATATTTTCTTTACTATCCTTCTAGAAAGTACATATGTTGGAGTGAAAATTACTTTAAAATAATCCCATTCATTTCCTCTCTAGCCTCTTGATGAATGTAGAAAATAAGAGGAAATCTACTAAGTAAGTACTTTTTACAGACTGGCAGCAGCTCTGTCTTCTAAATGTTCCTGTCCTTTCCATTCCTTTTGAAGCCAAATCTGATGAAGAAAAAGACTTCTTTATTCCTGTCTACCTCTCCTGAAAGAAATTCAGCCATTTTCTGGTCTAACTGCTACTCTTCCCCCAGTGCAGAAGTTTGTGCCATAGCATCAAATACCTTCTCCTGTCCTTCAGAACCCAGCACATCACATAGGCCAAATCATCCTCTGCTCCCCTCTAGGGATCCCAGCATCTGCTCTTCCTCTTGTCTTAACACAACCCCTCAGTGAAGAAGTCTTCTTCACCACAGCTTTCTCACCTGAACCTCGCTTTACTCTCCTGCTTCTTCCCAGATTAAAGTAATTTCTTTGCTGTGCTGATTGTTTTTCATCTCTCACTTTAGATACTTGTTTAATTTGCCATGGTAAAATACATTGATCATATGATTAAAAGGGATTAATTAAATATTTAGTTTGATAGATTTTTTACTTGAGGTAATGCTATGAAGGGACCATGGGATACTTTTTGTTTTTAAAAAAAAGGTATTTAATAAACAAGTGTCTTTTCCTGTGGATGTTTGAACTGGAAACCCAAGTAGTGTGCCAATGAGTTCAGTCCAAAAGTTCATTCTGCTGCTTCAGTGTTTGTTGCAATCCCTTTAGCTAAGCACTGAGTGGGGAAAATCTTTCATCTGCTTCACTGGAGAGTCAAGAGGTTTTGATCAGCTTTTCAGCACCTGGAACCAAACTAGTAGAATTTGCAGTGACTGAAATACAGTCACATATTCAGTTCCCTTTCTGCTCTGGCAGAACAGTGTTCCCATTAGCCAAGCGGCTAAAGAGATGTGAGCGTTGTAGCACTGTAGAGATGGCTACAGATCTGTAAAATAATTGAAGCACTTCACTTGCATGAAACTGAAAAGAAACAGAACATCTCTATACCTTTATGACTTCCATCATAAACATGTGAGTTGCTTCTGGGAAGTCTAACAGGATGTTCTATATCAGTTTAGCAATGTTCACAAAGCCCCAGATAAACTTGAAGGGTCAAGGGTGAACATTGTACTGTATATAAGAGCTTCCAAAAGCTGCCATTAGATCATTGTGGCATTAGCCAAGGTTATTCAGGGATTACTCCACCTCCCTCCTGATGCGCAGACCATAGAATCTGGATGAACTGCAGGGATCTGAAATGAGTTGCAGAGACTTACTGAGATGCTCATGCAAGCACTAAATAAGCTCTTAGGGAAAATAGTCAGCATGTGCCTTTTGTGTTGCCTTTCTGTGTTGGCTCACAGGTTTCCAGCCTTTGACTTGGGGATCTTTGGGGGAGTTATATTGAAGGAAGCTCTGCAAGATAAACAAGAAATGTGGCTGTGACTGGCTAAATTTGCTCAACTTTCCCTGGAAAACACTGAAGGCACCCCAAATTAGAAAGGACGGGAAGCCTGACGTTTTAATCAGCTACAATATTATGAATGAAGAAAGGAATAGCTTTTACACAGCCCTTATTGCTCTAAAAAAAAAAAAATCCTTGTTTTGCCTTTGACAGAGTTTGAGACTGCTTCCAGTGGCAAGTAGAGGCTTTCACAGGTAGCCCACTGGCCCTCAAGGTCTCCTCATCTATTTCATGCTGTCCACTTTTTAGATAGAAACCAGCCTAGATGGGTTCCCATTGCCCTCTACTGAACAGAAGTTCTGGGCAGTGGCTACCACTAGAAGCATGAATGTAGTTGTGGTGTTACAGCCGAGAAGGAGGACACTGAACTGGAAAAACTGAGAATGGACAAGGTCTTGAAAGTGTGCATTACAGTGACGGAAGCACAGAGCTTATTTTGGTTTTACAAGAGGAAGATTAACAGGTGACTCAAACATAGTCTATAAATACTCACATGGAAAATCAACATTTCATAAAAAATGTTCCTGAACCTCTCAACAAAGATACAAGAGCCACAGAATAAAGACAGCAAGTTAATAAAGCGAGGCTGAGAACAAACTGCAATGAATATAATCGACCATGAGGGTAACTTTCCCAAACTTTGTTGTTAAAGCACCTTCTGCCATCTCCATTTTCTAGATATAATTACAGACTAATTTTTTTTCACCAAAAAAAAAGTTGAACAGAAAGGAATTCTGGCTAGTCTGACAGAGGAGACCAAAGAAGCCCACCAGGGCTTTCTGATGTCTCCTTCCAAAGACTTCCAAATGCCATCTTATTAGAGTCATTTCCCTGCTCTACCTCGTGAGTGTGCAGCAATGCCTCCCCTTCCCTGACAGTCAAACTGCCCCAATGCTCATGTGTCGTGATGTGCTGTCAACACAATCATCCTGACACAATGAGAACCACATTAACTGAACTTAATAGCAAAACAAATATCAGGAATAATACCACACAGACTGGCTTATTTTCTTATTCAAGTCATTCATTAAAACCCTCACCATTTTCTTACTTATCAGAGGTCACCATCAAATTTCCAGCTGCCACTAAATTTCCAGGCACAACATAGCACTGATGTATCCACGAGGTCTTTTTGCCACAGAAATTAAACCTCATTTGCGAGCTCTCCCCAATGTCATATTAATCATTTTGACTGTCCTGATTTTATCACCAGAATCAAAATTTTCTTTCTTCCTGGTGAACATTTTTTTTAAAGTCATTTTGTTGTGGAAACAAAAAAAATATTTACACAATGAGGAAGATGGATGATTGGATGACAAAATAAGTGCTTTTTAAATGCTCATTATACATCTATTGGCATTGGCTGTCTCATTGTGAACGTCAGGCTGCAATCGTCGGGACACACAGTAGCCATGTTTACATTGCTGCAAGAGAGACCTCTGGAGCCAACAGCACGAGTAGGAGAGCAGCACATGACTTAAAAAAATAAAATATAAAAAGAAAAAGAAAAGAAAAGGAAAAGGAAAAGAAAGAGGAACAGCAGAAAAAAAAAAATCATGTACTTTTTGGGCAGCAGCAGACACTGACTCTGCAAACAGCTGTGCCCAGAACATGACTGGGGGTTAGTTATAGTCCCTCTGCCTGAGATCACTGTCTGTGCTGCTCTCCTGACCTGGCTGGAGCAGCATGAATACATCACACTCTCACTCACACCGGGGTGGCAGAACAAGGGGGACCATCACTGCCCAGTGCTTTGTGGGGAGAAGTGGCAGGAGGTGAAGCATTGTCAGAGCTAACAACAGCCCAGCTCGGCTCACGGCTCTACTGCCCGAGGAAGCTTTGCTTCATAGCTGAAATATTGTAGCTGGGCCAAAAATATCTGTGATGGCTGAGTGTATCCCACATCCGCCCACCAGCCTGGTCTGCCACCCTGCCCCAAACACTGGTGTCAGCACTGTCAGGAGAGCAGGGAGAGGAGAGGAGCCAGGCTGCAGCAGGAACTGACTGCTTCAGCCAGCTTTGCCAAGAGTGGGTGTGGGAAAGCCGAAGAGGTGCCAGAAGATGTCTAGTCCATAGATCCCACAGACCAAGGCTGTGTCCCCTCTACTCATGGAATGGGAGTCCTAAAAGCCTGAACAGGAGGCAGAAGACTCCCTCTGGAGTTTTGTAGGCACACCAACTGGGGTGGTTGGCATACTGAACACCAGCGCTTTGATCAGTGAGACTTTGGGAAACTTGAGGCCACGAGAAACCTCTCTGAGTTTTGCAGAGCCATGCAAAGCACTGCACCAAGCTGGAATACCCCATACATCAGTTCAGGCTGGGAACCAACTGACAGCAGAACAGCCCTACTGAGGAGGACCCAAGTATTATCTTGAAAGATTAAGTACAAAACAGTTCTCCCTGCCACAAATGAGGCAAACCATTCCTAATGCATGAGTTCAAGGAAAGCTATTGCCCCTTCTCCTTGGTGCTGATGGAACTACACCTGTTTGAGCCTCCTGTTCAAGGTGGAGAATTTGGACAGAATCCAGCAGGTGAACTGCTCAAACACTCGGCACAGAGCACTTCTCCTGTGAGGAGAGCTTGAAGGCAGTAGGCTGGCTGGGTCTGAGGATGATGAGGTCAAGATAGGTCCTAATAGCAGCCCACTATGCAAAGGCATTAAAAAAGGTGATGAAGTCAAGCGCTTCTCATTAGCAGCAGTGATCAAGGCAATGTCCACAAGCTGTCACTTGGAGATTAGACTGAGCATTAACAAAAACTCCTTCACCAGAGGACTGGAACAGGCTACCAGACAGGCATCTGTGGCATCTCCGTCCTTGGAGCTGTTCAAGACGACAGCAGCAGAGCCATGGTTGATGCAATCCAGTGTATGCTCCAGCCCTGTTTTGAGGTGGAGTTTAGATTAGAGACATTCAGAGGTCACTTCCCACCAACATTTCAACAAGTCTATGAAATCCTGCAAGGGGTACTATGGTTTTTTTAGTATACTTGCTCCACAATCCCCTTCCTGCTCAAGGCAATGTTCAGGTCTTTACCACACGTGTAATGCCCTAGCACATGTGGGATGTCCACAGCTTCCCACTGCCTGAAGAGACTCATGATAAAAGGTCTGCATGCTGCTCTGCTGCATGTGCTGTCCTGTCCCAGTGAGACTTCTATGCAAAAGCCAACTGAAAAGTGGTTATTTTTAACGCTAGAGGAAAGGCTTTATTATAATCTGGAGCTGGCAAAGTAACAGTGTCAAGTAGTCATATCCTCTCCAATGTAAACTCTTCAGACATTAAATAATTCCAGGATAATTATTAGACACAGTTGAGCATGTAGAAAGAACTTAAATGCTCCACCCCAGGGCATTTATCTGTTGTAGGACAGCACAAAGGATAAAATGCATTACAGTCTTCCATTTCCCCTGAAAAACTTGAGACATTTTAAATTCCTGGAGAGGACAACAATTCAAGATCCTTCATGTACTCAAAGTACCTTTCAATAGTCCCTCAGAGGATGCTTAGTACCTCAGCAGAACCACAAAGAAGATCATAGTCCTTCACAAACACTGTTAAAAACTCAAAATACAAGAAAACTTTGGCCATTATTATCAATAAAATAACATATGTTCTTTGCTTCAAAGTAAAGCTTCCATCAGATGAGGTTTTTCTTATAGAAATGCTCTAGTTAGATGATCCACACAACAAATTCATAACTAAGAAGAAGATAGACTGGAAAAGGGAGTGTGGTTTTCTTTTATTAGCTACATGTAGTCTGACTGTAATTATTCCCAACTGGAATATTCATACATAAAAGCAATTTTGCAATGACAGTAATTTTTACAATTATTCTAATAACATGTTATTCTCTTAATTTTTATAAACTAATTCTTAGACTCTTTTTTATTCTGTTTGCACAGCAATTCCCAAGTCAAATAATGAAGCCTCCCAGGCTCCCTGCAAGGTAAGGTAAGGTGAGGTGAGTGGAAAGTGACCTCTACTGCTAGTTACAAATGCATTTATTTCCTCAATATTCCTTTCTCCCCCAGGATATCCCAGATTTCCTGCTTATACAAGGTGTCATCTTTTGTCTATGCAAGTCCTGTGGGGCAAGTTAACACATTTGTATCAATGAGTTAACACATTTGTATTAATGAGTTAATACATTTGTATTAACTTCCTATGATGGCACAGAATGTGGATGCACCTGACACGTGCAAATATCCCATCACCATTAGGTAATGAGCAAGTCATCTCACATTCCAGGGAACTTAAGGGCAAACTGACATCACCAAGACAGTGATGGATGTGTGAATAAATCCTAGGGTGATGAGTCCCAGTCTAGCTCTCCTTAGCATCCACACATTAGGACCAGGGAGAAGCCATCTCTGTCAAGGTGGGACATGCAGTACTGAAGTCTGTGATTTCACTTTCTTCTTAGGCATCCAGGGATAAACTTAAGAATTGTTTGACAAAAAGTAGTGGAGTTAGAGGAATGTCAAAAATGTGCAAGTGGAAGAAGAATCACAGAAACATAGAATATCCTGACTTGGAGGGGATGCACAAGGATCATTGAGTCCAGCTCCTGTTCCTGCAGAGGATACCCCAAGAATCACACCATGTGCCTGAGGACATTGTCCAAACACTTCTTGAGCTCTATCAGGCTCAATGTTGTGACCACTTCCTTGGGAAGCCTGTTCCAGTGTCCAGTCACCCCCTGGGGGAAGAACCTTTTCCTGATATCCTGATATCTAATCTATTTTCCACATAACAGAGGACACATTGATATGACTTTACAAACACCTGAGTGAGACTAATAGAAATATGACAATTTCAGCACCTTCCCATGCAACCCAGAGCAGTGGTTTAAGATACCGTTGTTTCCAAACTTTTTAAGACTAATCACCAATTTCAATTCTCTAATACCAAATCATCTGCCCAGTGAGGTACTCTTCTGCTGTGAATAAAGACTTCACATCTGAGGGCACAAACAGCAATGAATACCCTCAAATTAGACAATTCCAGTGACCAAATCACAGAACTGCTACATTTTCACTTGCAAAAGAAGGCTTGTAGGTTTGTTTTCATAGTGCAGTAACTAACCTCACTGCACAGCCCTCCTGGGGGCCATTACTTTAGCTTTTCCCATGATGTAGTTGAGGGAGGTCAGCAGCAGTTCAGATGCACAGTGTTCAGTACTGCTGGCTACAGCGTGGCAAAAATGACTGGTTTCTTGCCTCCTCTAGGTCTGACTATCCAACACCAGTTGGACTAAAGAGACAGCAGATACCAAGGATGTAATTAAAGCTCACTGTACCAAGCAGAAACTGCTGTCTTCAGTAGGATTTTGTCTCAGGCTAGAAGCACTCCCGTATTTCACAGCAAAGACAAGCACAGACTCTCAGAGGAAGTTTTTTCTATTGTTCTCCTTTAATCAATCAGTGCCAATTAACCAACATTTAGTTTCAGCTCAAAAAAGGAATGACAAAAATAATTATGTCTTGAGACAGATATCCTATCAGCTTCTTCAAATCATTCACTACCTCAGATGAATTGGCAATCAATTAACTGAGATTAAAAAGTCTAATACACAAACCATCTTAATTCCTCTCTCTAGAACCAGGATGACACAAAGTTACTACTCAACCTCTGCATATGTTCATATAAATGCAACCTTAGTCTGTCCATAAAACAGTTTTGCTTGTTCATCTCAGGCCATGGGTTCCTCTGACACTGAAATTCAACGTGGATTTGCTCTTAGCTCTCCTTGAGTAGGTAATGGAATAACCACTCCTTGACATGTCTGTTTATAAGGTATCAGCTAAACAACTGTGTTACCACAGAATAATCCAATCAAGAGCCTTGTGCTATAGATACATGTTCCCCATCATAAAAGAAATTTGCGGTCTTGAAGACAGGTCATTGTAGATAGGCTAAAGATGTGAAAAATAGAAATACTAGTGTGAAATAGGCTAAGGTTGTAGTAGTTTCAGTGTAGCTCTACCTTCCATATTTGACTTAATATAAATATTTGTTTAGTGTAGGGTGCACAGCATCCTGAATTCCGTGGATTGTGCCAGTGAGATTCCATCGCTGTAGATGAATCAGATGAATCCTGCCAAATATCTGCTTTCATTTATCAAAACAAGGTTAAGAAACTTGGTCATAATTTATAAACATCTCTTGGGAAGGATCTTTTCTTGACACAAGCAGAGGTGAGGTGGTAACACTGAAGGGTAAGCTGAGTGCATCCAGCAATGTCCAGCTCATAACACCTGGTGTGAGCAGTAGCTGTCATGAAGATTATTAGTGGTGAGACAGCACTGCTGTTTTTATGATAAATAAATAGAATAAACCCAAAGTGACATCACCTACTTAGTAGTGTCAAGCAGTCAGATTTATATCTAATCATCATAGCTGCTTTTCAATAAATCCTGCAATCCAAGAATAAACTGCATTAAGGAATGGTCCAAACCATTGGTGCCAATGTACAGCATGACTTGGAATCCATGGAGAATTCCAGAAAAAAAAAGCCACATTGTGATAATATTTACAAAAGGTGAAGGGTGGCCTCTTTGAGCAGCTTTCTAACTGCCCAGATCTAGGAATCAAACAGTAACAGGATGATATGGGGAGATGTCTCTTGGTGGAGGCGTGGGTGGCACACCAGGTGTTATCCCAGCTCAGCAGCAGGGAGTTGGGAACAATGAAAAGAAATGTGCTTTTAATAAAGGTAACTTCTTCTCCTGCTGTCCCCCTGTGATGGTCTGAGGCTTTGTTTCAGCCTGTGGGCTGTCCTTTGCTGTAGGTCGTCCCTTGTTTGCTGGATCCAGCCTGACAGTGTATCTCTGCCAGGTCCAGCCCAACACAGCTGGGCATGGATAAATGTGACCAGAGGTGTTTTCCTCTGCAGCCCCTCACCTGTGGGGATTTAGATGCCAGCAACTGCAGATGCAATCCCATGACTCCTCCTGGATGAGGGGATCATGCTGCAGCAGGCTTCAACCAGTGACCCAGAGAGCCTGCAAGGGCCCAGGTTGCTCCTGGTGTCATTTCCCCTCCAGTGGAAAGTGACGGCACTTCACAGGCCAGCTGGCTATAGATGTGACTTTTGGGGGATTCCCATTTCTACTGGAAGTAAAAATAATGGTTGAAAACCGTTGAACTACACAAATGCAAGAGCCTTCCAGTGGCCTTGAATATGCTATTCATTGAGGTCGGAAGCTGCTATGGAATTTTTCAATAAATGATTTAATCTGGGCAGCCTGAGCTCCAGAAGCAGAGGGAGGAAACCCTTCGACTCTGGAGCCAGCGGCCCTCGGGCAAGGAAAGGGAACATTTTCAATGACTTTTAGAGGACATATTGGCCAAGGCATGCATGTTCCAGCAGTTTACTGGCAGCACTATAAAGCTAGAAAAGAAGTGTCAGGTGAGCTTTCTAAAAGGGCAAAGATTGCTCCCTTCTCTGGAACATGCTAACATTTGGACATTTGTGAGTTTTAACTGCATCATGGTTGGAAGGCAACCTCTTAGCATAGGGATTTTTGGCCACCCTAAACCGAGTTAGCAGCAGCTCCTCAGCAGGCAGAAATCTGCTGTGGCACCCACTTCTTAGCAAGTGAGGCGTCCCTAGCAGGTTCTGGGGTGACATAGCCCTGCCCTGAGAGCTGCACTGCTCCCCAATCACTTCCACCCACCTGCAAGACACACTGTACCTCTCCTCTCACCTGTACCAGCAATGCCAGGAGGCGAGCAGCTCCCTCTGGGAATTGTTCTTTCTTCAAGAGAGGAAAAAAATGTCTTTTTTTGGTCTTCAGTTCACTTCTCAGATGGATCAGTCCCTGGATCTGAGTCCCAGTGTGGAACAGGTGCCAGCACAGTGTGGGGAGCAGGGAGAGAAGAAGCCAAGGGATGCTAGGGATGGATTCTACTCTCAGCCTAGTGATGTATGAAACCACTGAGGATATAGCATAGTCTTAACTCCAAAGAGACCAGTGACAGCTTTCCATGAACCACTTCCACATCTTCCTGCCTTGATGGCATTCCTTCCCTCCTGACAAAGTTTGCTGATATTTTCTGCATACAGCATCTTCTTTTCTATTCCAGAAAATCTGGAACCTTATTAATAAAGCAAACATGAGTCCTAACCTTCACTGTTTTGTTTCATTCAGTCCCAATAACCCAATAACCCAAGGGAAAGTAAAAGACAACATTCACTGACTGGTTCCTGAAGGGTGTGGGAGCAGCTCTCAGTAGGGAGAGGTGACCCAGAGCTGGGGAGTACCTGAAGGACACAGACTGTCTCTTCTCACCCTGTACTACACAGCTCTTCCCAGGCCCTCCAGTAAATATATTTGGGGACAGAGCTTGAAGGGTGACGTCCTCAAGTCATGGGAACATCATCACCAAAGAGGGGCCTATTCAAGTTTCTGTCCTTCAAATGCCAGGGGCCTTTTTGTGTCTTTGATTTTGGAGACTGGTCGAGGAATTTGTACTTCACACTCAATTGCATTCAACTGCTTTTATAGCAGAGAGCATTGCCAGCTCAAGAAATACAGTCTTTTCCCAAGGCCTTGAGAAATGTGGTGGCTGTTTTTAAGTGTCTTCCTCCATCACAAGCAGCTCTTTGTCAAGGGCACCCAAGGCTAACTAACAATGATAAGAGAATCACATCCCCCGCTGCTGCAAATAGTCCTGCTGCTCCAAGGGAATCAGGCTCTGAAGGAAAAACAGCCCATTGAAAGGCCTTGTGCAGACAGGGCTGAGGCAGAGCTCCCTGCCCACTGTCAGGTACCCTTGGCACCAGGGGATGGCAGTGCTCAGTTCAGGTTGCAAAGCCTGCATGCTGGCTTTAGTCCCAAGGGAAGAGGCATCACCCCACACAGGCAGGGACCATCAGCTGCATTTCCCATCTCAGAGAGCCAAGGAGAGGGGAGGCCCCCCCTGGCAAAGGTGTCTTCTGCAGCATCCATGAGATGGGGTGAAGCTGGGACATAAGGTGAGAAAACAAACCCCAACACAAACACAGCTGAAGAGATGGTTAGATAGAATTTAAATGTGTTTCAACAACAGAGGAAGCCCACGACTGAACATGTGTTTTAACTCCCCGCAGATATGTAATAGCTGTGGAGGGATCCTGGAAGTGCTGAGAAACAGCAGAAAAGCAGAAACTCACCATCCCCTTGATAATAGGAACCTTGAAGGAAGATGCACCCCATGTTCCCAAAACATCTCACACTGACTGTAAATTGCTTTGCTAAATTTTTTTTTCTGGAGGCACAGTTTGCAAGGCCTTCTCCTGAAAGGGACCCTGTTAGTCACCATCCCATGCCTCTGTTTCCCTACCTGCACATCCAGGGCAACTGGGCTGTCGCCACAGGAGCACTGGGAAGATGGATTAGTTAATATTTGCTTAGTGCTCTGGAGATAGCACTATATAAGTCTAATTACATTTTATGCCCTCATGTGATAAGGATGTCATCTTGGATTAGAGGGGATTAGTTGTTAATGCCATTCCTGTACATACCGGTCCCCTCCAGGGCTTTGATTTCTGCTGAGAAGGTTATTCACTCTGCCTTCAAATCAGTAAGGTCCTCCTAGTTATGATAATTGTGGATATCAAAGATTTTTAGTGGATGAAAATTAGACTTGCTGGATACCTGCCTATGCTGCCAGCCAAGCATAGGTGTGTGCTCAGTGAATGATGGTGTGCACTCAGTGACTTTCTTGCTTTGGCATCCCTAAACCTTTGGCAAGGCCAGGAGAAGGGGGTTGAGGGTGTGCCCTCCCTCTGCACTGAGTTCCAAACACACCACCAAGTTATTAAGTACAAATCTAAGTTAATGTTTAGGTCTTGCCCAAAACACGGTGATTGCCAAAAGCCAAAACAGAGTGAGAATACATATGCTGGTAATGACTGCAGGAAAAATGCTGCTGAGAGGACATACCCACATCCTGGGAGCACTACCCTCCAGGGAGTGCTCTAAGCTGCAGATATGTCCCAGAGGGATGTGAGCAGCTCTTTCTCCCATGCTGCATGGCAGGAGCTGGGCAACTCACAGGGGTTTGGCTTTTTGAAGCCTGTTGCAGTGAAGCTTGCATCCCTTCCCCACAGTGACCCTGATGGCTCTCAGGGGACTTCCTGGAGAGCCAAGGCCTTCAGTTCTGGTTGCAGAGGGATCACAGATTAAGCTGAGATCCCTTTCAAGGTTCCCTTTGCAGCACTCCCAGTCACTTCAACCATTATTTTGGAGCAGGGTAGATTTCAGCTTCTAGCTCAGAACAAAAAGAGCTGTCCTGCCTCCACCTCCCACTAGCAAGGGTTTCCTTGCTTGCAAAGGAAATCCTGGATCCATCCCCTATTGCTGATGACCCAGGAGTAGCCAAGGGTAGGGCACAGGCTCCTCTCAGCAGCAGAGGTTAAGGATGCCACCTCCTAGCTCTCAGCCCCCAGCTGACAGGAGCAGTTTTGGCTTACTGGCAGGATGAAGAAGCTCACTGGAAAGGAAAACCTCCAGGGACTTCTCAAAAGCTGCATTAAACTTTCAGAGACAGATTCCCACCATGGTCCTTTAGCAGGGACCATCTGCAGCCAGGTATAAACCAGGGAGCTGCAACAAGAAGTGGTGGGAATAGTGAACAGCAAAAGGAGTCCTTTATGGGCTTCATGGGGAACATCCATGACAGTGCTAAGAGGGCACAGCTGAGTGAGGAAGAGGGTGGCCAAACCTTCAACCCCATCTCTGTGAGGGCTCAGATGAGCACGGTTCAGGCTGATGTTGCTAGGAACCAAACTGGGTCAGACTGGAGGTGCTTCTCCATCATCAATGGAATGCAAAAGCCACTGGAGCTTTCTGATTACCTGAGTTGGCTCCACAAGAAAAATACCCATCTCCATTTTTTTCTTATTGTTGGCCAGAAGAGCTGATCTTTTGTAAGACAGGGACTAAATTATTACCACTGTCACTCTGGGTGGGTGTTCTCCATCCTCCCAGAGCAAGAGATGCTGGGGTGCAGATAGGGTGCAAAATGTGTGAGGAACAGAATGTTGGTTTGGTGTCTGAAACCAGATGTGTTCCATGGAGGACACCCCATGGCCCAAGAGGCTCCAGGGGCAGCTGGAAGGCAGAATGATGGGGAACATGAGGCCGAAGATGCCACCAGAGTGCCCTAGCTTGGCACAGCCTGTCCAGAGCCTCAGTAGAGGCATCGCCCTGGGAGTCCTGAGCATCACATTTCTTTAGCTGCCAAGACTAACCTCCCTCCCAGCAGCTACTCCAAATGCAGGGTATGGAGCCAAGCTGTCAGGGAAGCCAGCAGGATCCCTTAGCAGTTTTATCAACCTCAGCATTTTTAGGGAGAACATTTTCATTTCAGTGAGTCAGCAGCCTTGGAAAGTGTCCATGTGTCGGCAACAATGAAGCTCAAGGTGGGTACACAAGGAAAGGCCCCTGGGACATGCACCTGACCCAGCATGGACACTACTCAGGAGGAGATGCAATGAACTGCCCCACTTTTTGGCCAATTCTCCTCCAGTCTGTTCCTTCTCCATCAACAGAGAAGCTTGTCCAAGCTGAGTTTTCAGGTTTAAGTGGACTGACATGCAACAGGTCAAGACAGCAGAAGGATTCTGTTCCTTCACATGCTTGATCACATCATCCCTTTGCAAAATTATGCCTGGAAACGAGTTAAGTTTATTACTCTGTTATGTTTTCCTTATCTAAATTTTTGTTGCTAAGCCCAAAGTGTCTCACTCTATCCAGAGAGGAGAGTAACTCCCCTGTGCATTTGCCTTTTGTGTATTTGAGGGCTGCTCTCATGTCTCCCTGAGCCCCTTTTCTTGCCTGTTATCCAACCCAGGTCAAACTTGCTGGGAGTCATGATGTCCTTGCTAATCTCTGGCCTCCCTCCAACCTGCCCATGTCTTCCCCATGCCAGTGGGAAGCCAGATATTCTTCACAGACCTTCTGTGCAAACCCCTAGTCCCTTCTTCCAGCAACTCCTCACAAGGATTTACAGCCTGCTGCTCAGCAGGGATGGAGTTGTTCTCGTTGTTGGAGAGATGGAGGAGATAGGGCAGGGCATGCAGGCTTGGGGGTAGCCAGCAGATTGGAGACTTGCAAAGAGACCAAAAATGCTGTCAGCCCTACTCCCTTCTCCCTCTCCACCAAGAGGGATTTTTCACCCAGGGAGCTGAACCAGGTCTACCACATCAGCTTGCAGTGCTTGAACCAGGGCTTCACCTGTCCCAAAAGGGGATGAGGCACGTCTGGAGGGGCAAGGCAGGGAGTCAAACTGGACCGGGGACTCTCAGGACAAACCAGGATCCTGGAGCCCCTCCCAGGGCAGGGCTTGGTTCCTCTCCTTTATTTTTTTCTTTTCCTTTTTTTTGGTGTGTGTTACTGACGATGGGTTGGAGTAGGACTGGCACATGAGTCTCGTTGGGCAGGACTCAGCTGCTCCTCTTCCTCTGCCAGCAGTGTCTGCAGGGCTGAAGACTAGCAGTTGCAGGTACCTCCTTGCAGGAAAAAGCAGGAAAAAACTGGCAGGGAGTGGAAACAAGTGGCAAGCAGATTAGAAACCCAGCTCCTATTTATAGACCGGCAGTCAAGAAACTGCCCCTGTGACAGGGCCATCCGTTTAACCCTTCTGGTCCCAAGCACCAACCCACCTAGCGATGCTGAGCCCGCCCAGCCTATGAGGGAGCATTTTGGCACAGGGGAAGCAGAACCCTGCACCAGGGCACCCGTACAGGGGGCAGAGACAGATACAGGCACAATGGAGGGGTTATTACTCAGCAAGGCAGTGAGGAGAGAGGTGGCGTTATGGTTGTTAAGAAGTTGAGTCACCAGGATAAGGAAAAGAATATCCCTAGTATCCTGCTGCATGACAGACAGAGACAAACATATTTCCTCTAAGAGGGAGGTAATGAGCATGTTTTAGGGGCAGCTCCAGTGTTTCCAGCCTCTTTTGTCTCCCCTGGGCTTTGGTAAGTTTGAAGGTAATGGGGGCCATCCCTTTGAGGGCCACTGCATATCCCTTGCCCAGGAGTGTTTGCTGAAGCTCACACAGGGCTGCTGCATCCCACAGGAGTGCACTGTGACCCCTGTTCCCTGCTCCTCACCATGGTCTCCCCAGAGCTCAGACAGTACACCAGCCCCCTCCTGCATTTGCAGTGATTTGTTAAATGTATTCTGAAGCTCTCTCTTGGCTGTTACTCTACCTGCTGTCACTTATGGGTGTCTTTGTGCCATACACAGTTGTTTCATACATTGCCATGGCAAGACTTTCCAGCTGTTCCCCCACTTGCTTGTGTCAATAGCTATTTTTACAAGATTGCCTTTCTTTACTTCTTAATTGATCTAAATCCTTTCCCTTAGCTTTCTTGTTAAATGTGGATTTAAAGAAAAGGACTTCATTATCTCGGACATTTTTGAGTCATTATGAATTTCATCCCTCTCTTCATTAATTACTCATTACCCCTCTGCTCTGGAGGGCTGCTTTGTCCCCGATGTGTTTGTGAGCAGCTTCCCTGGCACCCCGTAATCCCGCCAGCCCCGCGTTAGCTCGGTCTGGTTTACACTGCCTTCACCATCCCCTCCTCCCGCTCTCCTTCCCTCCCAAACAAACTCCTGCCTTTCCCTTCTGCCCAGCACTGTCTCTGCACAGCCCTGTGGCCCCCAGTCCCTCAGTGGGTCACACCCCATGAGCATCATCCTGTGCATCCTGCCTGCCCCAAGGGGTGAGCACCCACTCCCTCTGTCCCTGAGCTGTGCAGAGAGGAGTCCCTGGCTCTTGGTTCATGGGCTGGAACTGGATGTAAATAGCTGGGTTTTGGAAAGTGTTGTTTTTGCTGGGCCTGTTTCAGTACATGCCCAGTTACGACAAAGCAGCATGGAGAAGAGAGTAACATTGTGTAAGGGCTTTGGGATTAACAGGCCGATATTTCCCAAGCTGTTGGCTGCAGTCAGATCCCCAGGGAGAATCTGAAACATGTGAGCATCTCCTGTGCTGCAGTGGTCCGGGGGGCTGCAGTGGGTGTCACTGCCCTCCCATCCTCCCAGCAGAAAGCTATGCTCAGTTGGGCACTCAAGTGCTGACCCCATTACTGAACCAACCTCACCCAGCCCATTTTACATGCAGTCCAAAATGCATCCATGACTGGGGATCACAATGAGAGATGGTCTTTCTCTGGACCTATACAAGCACACAACCATCCAATCTCTGAAAGACTCCTTCCATCCCAGTCTTGTGCTTGGGTTGTTTCCATGCCCCTGCTGGCCCAGCAGCTTCTCTAAAGCTTTGCAGGGCTTTTCCCCTTCTCCTCAGAGCAGGGGATGGTGGTTTATGGCCTGCCCTCTCCTCTCTGAGGTCAGTGTTACATCCCTGAGCCTCTTCCCAGCACACTCCTTGCCAGGGCTGGACTGCAGTTGCTGGGGTAGCTCCTTACCATACTTCATGGAAGTGTATGAAAAGGCAGAGCAGGAAAAATGTGTTGGGTTGGTGAAAAGAAGAGAGGGGTGTTCCATATTTGCTCGGAGAGGGTAAACGAGGCTTGCATAAGAGGTTGGGTTGCACAATCAGAAGTAGTGGAATTACTGAAGTTAACACTGATCAACTGAACTGCACTTTCTCAGGCGGTTTAAACCAAAACATCTTATTCTTTAAGTGGAGAAAATTGAGATGAGACACCCACCTGGGCCAGGAGTGCAACTCTGCTAACATGTCCTGAGTCACTCCTTGGAACATCCTTTACTGGGAGGGAAGGGGTAACAAAGTCATTTGAGGGGGAATGCAGAGGGAAGAAGGAGCAGCAGCTTAGACTCTTCAGAACAGAGAAATTAATTGAGAGTGGCCTGGAAGTGCTTCCAGCAATTCTTCACACTTGCCAGTAATCTGCTACCTCTCTTTAATGGCTGGCAGCAACTCCAGTCCTCCTCCATAGGGATGAGCTCAGCAAAACACTCTAAACCAAGGATTACAGCCATTCCTCATTCTCCATCTGTGAAGCAGTCATGTGGCTGAGGAGAAAGGACTTAGCCACAAAGGGGATACAAGGGACAGATACTTTCAGGTGGTTCAATAAACAAACTATCTTCTGTCATGCACTGCCCTCTCATCCCAAAGAACACATGAAAATCCATAGAATCATTTAGGTTGGAAAAGACCCCTAAATGTCACCAAGCCCAGCTGTTAAATCAGCACTGACAAGTCAGCAATGAAACCATGCCCATATGTGTCACATCTGCATCTTTTAAATACCTCCACAGATGGTGACTCAGCCACGTCCCTGGACAGCCTGTTCCAATGCCTGACAACCCTTTCCATGAATTTTTTTCCTAATATCTAATCTAAACCTCCCCTGGTGAAATCTGAGGCCCCTTTCCTATAATTTGTTCTTTGGGAGGAAAGCACCTCACTCCACCCTCTTTCAGCTGGTTGTAGAGAGCTATAAGGTGTCCCCTGAGCCTTTTTCTCCAAAGTAAGCACCCCAGCTTCCTCAGCCACTCGTTGTAGTATTTATGCTCCACACCCTTCCACAGCTCCACTTTCCTTCTCTGGACATGCTCCAGCACCTCGATGTCCTGTAGGGAGGGGCCCAAACCACAGCATTTGAGGTGCAGCCTCACCAGTGCCCAGAGGGGCAATCACTGCCCTGGTCCTGCTGGCCACACTATTGCTGATACAGGCCAGGGGCCATTGGCCTCCTTGGCCACCTGGCACAGCTGGCTCATCTTCAGCTGCTGTCAGCAGCACCCCTGGGTTCTTTTCTGCTGGGCACCTTTCCAGCCACTCTGCCCCAGCCTGTGGCAGTGCCTGGGGTTTTGTGATCCAAGGGCAGGATTTGACACTTCACCTTATTGAACCTCCTACAGTTGTCCCCAGACCATCAATCCAGCCTGTCCAGATCCATGTGCAGAGCCTTCCTGCTGTCCAGCAGCAACACTCCTGCCCAACTTGGCATAGTCTGTAAACTGACTGAGGGTGCATTTGATTCCTTCACCCAGATCATTGATAAAGACATTAAATAGAACTGGAACCATCAGCTTTCAAACACAATTGTGTCAAGTAAGACCAAATAATTTACAAGCACAGGTTGGAGTAAGGAGCTGTGTTGGACAGTGAATTATTCTGATGTTTCTCCCCCAAGAAGAAACCCAACTTTCACTTATTCTAGGGCAAACTCAAAAGGTTTTATTTTAATTTTTTTTTTTTTAGCAAATTCTATCACGTAAATGTTAACAAAAAACATCTGTACAATTGCCATGATACACTCAAAAGTGAAACAAATAAGATATAAATACAGATATGGATGTAACATGACAAAAGCGGAAAAAAATAGAAAAAAAATACATGCGCATGAACACGGTGCCAACAAAGTAATTTCTCATGGCTGGCATTTTTCAGAGTGTTTTTTTTACTTCCCATTTAAAACATTGTTAGCAACGTCCTGCTGTGTACTACAAAGGTCTATTTTTCTGTCCCTTAATATGTAATATTATGCTTGATAAATAAAGGGGTGGGGAGAAAAGGTTCTGATGACAAAGATGCAAGTTACATTACTTATACAGGTTATTGGTAAGCTAGTAATAAGCAATTAAAAAGACAGTCTCGTATTGTATTGTAATCCAGGCAAGCACACATAGTGTACCTTAAGAAAGCCACATGCCTTGGTATTTCTGAACTACATGAGAACTACAGTACGTAGACCTGTGGGGCAGATGGAGCTGGGATTTGCCCATGCCCACGGAGCACTGGTGCAGCCAATGGCAGAAAAAACATCCACATCTGAGATTTCGGCAACCTTGCATCCAAGAGCTGCTGTCTGCTGAGAGTTATCTCCCATTCAGATTTTTAAAGCATGGTGGGCAAAGAAAATACACTTTTTTTTCTTTTTTTTTTCCTTTTCTTTTCTTTTTTTTTTTTTTTTAATATACGAAAAATTGAAGCCCTGCATAATGGGCAGCAAGGAAAAAAAAGGCAGCTGCAGTAGGTGGCTACTGCCAGGAGAAGGTGAACACAAGCTTCACTGGAGCAGTGAGGCACCGCAGCATGCAGACCTTCCTCTGCAAGCGTGCGTGGACACTGTGATTTGTGGCCAGAGAGACCTTTATGCTTGCTGAAGAGAAAACAAGATGATTGTACAGCTTGTTGAAGTCAAAACTGGAGATCAGAGAGGTGACATTCAGAGCTAGCCCTTTGAGTACTTCAAAGGAAACACAAAATAAAAACTGGGTCATGTTCAACATCCTAAACAACCCTACTATGTACATTATCTGTGATGATTTATAAATACCTAAGCAGAATGCTCCTACTGTGTACAGGTAGAACACACCCTAGAGTACTCAAAGGATGGACAGTCCTCGACTCACGCCATGAAATTAAGTAGCACATTAATGAGCCTCTGTTGACAAACAGAACTGAATCTGATTCAGGAAGTAAGGCCTGATGCTGCCCTTTGCAGCCCCGGGTGTGGCGTGGCCTCGGGAAGCGCAGCCTGGCCGCAGGCGCCTTTTCAAGGACGAGCTTCGACCCCGACTGAGGTGTCAGGGACAGTACAGTGCGTTACTCTCAGTGCATACCAACAGGAATTTATAAAACATATAAAATCATTTGAGAAGGAATTCAATTCCTGGAGATTTGCTACAGTGTGCCATTCAATGGAAAGAAAAAATAATCAAAACCGACAAACAGCAAATGATGATAGACCAAGCTCCATCACAGCTGGGAGAGACTAACACCACCCGGTCAGCTATACTGACCTTCTGAACCCCACAACTGGAACAGAAGATGCTGAGCTGAGATGGGGAGAAACAGTGGCATAAATACTAAGCAGTTCAGAACAATTAAAAACAAAAAAAAAAAAACAACAAAAACAAAAAAACCCCCCAACAAAACAAAAAACCAACACCCCCAAAAAAATCTAGCCTGCCACTAAAAACTCAAATAGGACAGCTTAACTGCTGCCAAAAGTCAACTGAATATTTCCTCAAAAGGAAAAATAAATTTGTGCTAAAATCAAATTTGAAGCATTCAAAAAAATTTAAAAAGAGCATTCTAACAAGCATACAGAAAGATGTGGAAAAGAAATGGTCCACAGAAAGGCAGACATGAACCATGGAGCAGCCAATCCCCCCCTTTAGTGAGGATGGCTTTTCTGAGCCTGCACAAAGACTCTGGGGGAATCCCACACCCCAGGAAAGCACAGTTTCTCCTGCCATAGCATTACTGGTTGGGAAAGATGAGGGAATTAACCCTGCAGCCAGCAAAAGCCTGCACATGAATGTACCAGGAGCAGGTCACCTCCCCTGCTCTCAGGTGAGTAGAAAAAGGGACCAACAAGCTTTGCAGCCCAATGCCACAGTCCCCCACCAGCCCAAATCCCTCCTGAGAAGAGGATTGGGAGAAATGCTGGCCCCAAGTGCCAGGTCCCAGCTTAGCTCCTCAGGGATGGGGCTGAAACACACAGGGCTAATTGATGGAAGGGGCTTTACCCTCCCCTGCTGTAGTCATGGAGTCTCATGTTCTCAGTATGTTCCCAAGGTGTCCTTTCAGCTCCCCAAAGGGGAGATGGAGGAAGTTGGAGAGACTCCAGGGCACTGGGAGCAGCCAGGGAGCACACATCCATCACCACAGCTGCAGCCATAAGCTGCAAGTCCATAATCCTCTTGCATCATTGGCACTGGGAGCAAAACCTCAGCTGTGATCCTTGGCAGGTTTGGGGAAGGCATGCCCATCAGCCAGGATCAAGCCCAGGGCCAAACATAGCACATTAATTAGCAACCTCCTGCCTTCCCTGGTTACAGGCAGAGCAAGGGGGGAACTCCCCCTTTGCAAAAAGAAGGGTCTCTGTTCAGGGGGGGTGCCATGGGGTATTTGATTGCTGCTGGTTTGCCTCTGACCTGGTCTGTGTCGTTAGGCTGCAAAAGGACTGTCCCTGTTGCACCCTCACCCAGAGCACCCTGCTGTCAGCAGTGCTCAGTGAGGGACCCCCATGCAGAGCACTCAGCAGGCCTGTGCATGGAGATGGCACAAGGAGGCTTCTGAAGGCAGTTAACAGCACTGCAGGGTCTTCAGGAACAGGAGGGGCTGTGGCAGGCAACCAGCACTGTCCCAGCTGGCTCAGAGGTGCTTCCATGTGGTATTTCTGTTCAGATTCAGACACCCTTTCTGTCCTCCGGGATGAACATTTTGCCCAAAGTGCAAAGAAGTTGCAGGAACAAAGCCATCCAGCATCAGTGGGTCACTCAGAGCAGCAGATCAGCCCTTTGATGCTACAGATTTCAAGGAAAACAGCTGGCACGAATTACAGCTTTGCCAGCTCCCACTGCCCACCCACTGACACACTCAGAGCCCAACCCAATCCCACCCACCTAACTCCAGCATCCTAATTGCAGACGTCGGTCCCAGAACTGGGTCTCAGGTTCCCTTTGGGGAGTAGCAGGTAACCTGGAGAGTCTTTTGAACATATGAAAGAGCCAAATGGGTTGAGAGGGGAGAAGTATTTACAAAGTCAATGAAAAGAGCAAGAGCCCAGCTTTTATGGACAGCACAGCTGGCTGGAGAGCAGTTACAGAGAGATCAGCCCATCTGGGGTCTGTCACAACTATGTACAAAACTCAGATGTTTAAAAAGAACCTACATTTTCATTACTCACTTGGTATCTCTCAGTATTAAAGCATCTGAGGCTGGAATCACAGCCACACCTGCAAAAGATCTCCCCATGGAGAGCCCTGCAAGTTAGGCAAGCTGTGAAAGGGAGTATAAAACAGGAACACAAGACTTGAAAGAAGAGAAAGACCCAGCCAGAATGGGTGGGGGGAGAGGGCAGGTAACTAGCACACAGAAACCAAAACTGGGTATGAACTAAACCAACAAGATTTGTTTGACTTTTGCCTGTGTCCAGGTTCTTGGACTCAGCGTTAGAATGCTAACCTAAACATATTTCTGAGATTTCAGCAGGCTATACAAATATGTTTAAGTATGGCTTTCTGATGTTCACTTTTAATGAAGACTGCGACACAGACCTTGCTTCCTTTACATTCAATACCAGTAAGATTCTACATAAAAGCTTTTAAGGGACTAAAATACTGATTGCAATAAATATCTGCATGGCCTCCTTAAGCTGATGGAGTGCGCCAGTGAAGAGTAGCAGAAAGGTCTCTGAGAGGCACCGTTGATTGCTTCTAAGTCTACACATATGTCCACAGATCTCCATTAACTGTGCGTTGAAACATCTGAAGAGGAGCTGCTGTTGCTGTTGGTGGTCTGTGCCCTCTTTATATACAAGTTTAGTAGCTTCATCTGAAAGAAAGAAAGAAACATCAGGAGAAGACACCAGAAAAAAAAAAAGGAGGGGAAAAGCTGACTGCCAGTGTAAAAACTCACATTCTGTGGTGAGCTAACACTGGGCACTCTGGAGGAAAAGCAAGAAAACTGACCTTATTTCAGAACAGAGACAAGAGGCTATGCCCAGTCCCACTGATGCTACAGACAGACTTAATGGTATTTAGAAAATGGTATTTAGAAAAGCCTCTTGCATTTCACTTCAGCAGCCATCAGTTCATAGACCTCAATCGTTGCAGCTAGGTAAGGTCAAGCAGGATTGCCACAGGGGCTGCAGGCACACTGGCGACCCAAGAGCCATGGGTCCCCCTCCTAGGAAACACCCTGAACTTTCCCTGTTTTATAGAATGTTCCTTTTCAATGACATCATATTTTCACTAACATGGTACATCTAGTGCAACTGCAATTGTTATGACTACTTCCCTTGCATGGATTTGCTTTCTTTTTCCTTCTTGCCACCTTAACTCCAGATCCTCTAATGACTCATGTTTACATTTAACTTTAAACAGGCAGTCTGCACAAACCCAGAAGAATTACTTACATGTTTGTAGTTAGTGATGTGGTGGACTATGTTTTGTGGCACTGAGAATACTGGAATAATAAAGCCTCTAGAACATTTTATAGGGGAATTTCCTAACATCCCAAATATAAAGAGGTAAACCTCAGCACACATAGCTGTCTCTTTGCAGAGCAATTTGAGGCACAATTGTAATTTGTTTAGTGACAAAACAAGACAGAAATAAAGTCTTTAGAGTGTTTTGGCCTATACCACACTTCCTTACCCATGAAAGAAATTATGGACTTCAAAATGACAGAATGAAGCCCTCTGAACTAAGTAGTTATTCACACGCACAGATCTGTTTCAGAAACAAGAACTGCAGAATTAATCTTAAAATTTCTTGCATAGAAATCTTGGGTATGAAGACTTAAAACAGCAGAAAAAAAATTGTGGTGGCTTGTTATGCAGCTCTGAAAAGCAATCAAACACTCACATAAAATTCTTGTCTGAAGGACTGAGTTGAATTAAGGGCTTGGTTTCACTTGCAGCATCAGGTCAGAATTTGAGTTTTGCAGCTAGTCTGACCTCAGGGTACAAAGTCCTTTGAAGGGTCATTTAAGCTTGCTTAAATGGAGGAAAGGAACACATGTGCCCTGCTATTAAAAGTGAAGCTTTACCTAGATTTCCACCAGGCCTAATCACAGTTTGCTGCTGAGAGGACCTGCTCTCCCACCATCTCCATGCAATCCTAGCACTCTCAGCACGAGGATGCCTGTGTGGCCACAGAGCAGACTAAAAACTATTTAATTTGTATTGCAGATCTGGTTTTCAGCCAGAGCAGCCAGCTGAGCCAGCTCACTATACAACCACCTCTGGATGTAACCTGGCTGGAGAAGGACCTGCTCAGAGGCAGCTTGCAGTTACACAAGATCAAATGTATCATGAAACCAATCTCCAAACACCATTAAAATTTTCTAAGTGGGATTTCAAATGCTCACACTGCTGAGCAAGTGTGGTGCTGCTTCAGTGGCATTTGTCAGGGTGAGACAGGATTTAATACATTTCAGGGATTGTGACCCAGAGCTACACTGAAGGCACTGGTCTTGCTGCTAGTAATAGCCAGCAGAATGGCTTGCACTACCAAAATACCAGAGACACATTACTCTTGTACCTTGCTTCCTGTGAGTTGTGCGAGATGAGGTTTCAGTTCTTCTCCAATTACTGAATAAATAGCCACTAGGCAAAATACACTGGCTTTTCGGACACTGCTCTCCGTGTTATCATAACCCTGGAAATGAGAGGAGAAGGTAAGAAGACAAACAGCATTCCTCAACACCCTTCCTGAGCAATACAGAGATGATGCACATTTTCCAAATGTGGCTGATCTAAGAGATCAATAAAAAAACCCTCTGCTTAACATAACAGTTTGCAACCTGAATAATCCAAGAGCAAGAGAATGCAATCACCATATCTGTTCCTTCTGTTATTACTTATTACTATAATATTGTAAGCTATTAATATCTAGTTATTTATAGCATTAGATAACAACACACAGTTTCTTAACATGAGCTTGGGACTCTATCAGATACACACACAGTTCTGTGTCCAGTTCAGATGACCACGAACTATCCTGAACAGTCAGGACTCTTCAGAGGGCAGCTTACCTATCAAGTAGGAAATACTACAGGAAAGAACATGCTGAAAGCCCCCTGAACACGTGCTGATCTCTAGCAGCTTGGCCAGAGCTCAGACTAGCCAGCAGGTCACTCAGCAGCTATGGACACCAGTCCCAAACTGATGCAGAGATGCATCACTGAGCAGCCATCCCAGCCCATGAGAAAGGCAGACACCACTTCAGCCTGAGGGATGCTGGCTCCTCCGGATGCAGGGTGACCTCTGCCGGGAAAGCCAGAGGAGGGATGCAGCACAGCTGGGGCTGTTCCAGCTGCAGGGCCAAAATGACAGTCCGCAACCCCATAAAACACTGAGCTAGGAAAGCAGGTGACCTTGAAGCCTCCTCATCAGGACCAGGGCAAGCACCACAAGTCTCCCCTGCCAAGCCCTGTTCTTCCATGGAGTTCCCGCTCCAGGCTGTTGAGTTGCACGCTTGCACTCACACTGCTGCTGGCACTCCTTGCTTCCTCACTACTCTGCCAGGACCCTCAGTGTGGTGAACAAGCACAAAGATGATTCTCCCCACACACAGTCCTTCAGCCAGGATCCCAAAATACTTCCCAAATATAAGGAGTAAATTCCTTAGATCACTGAGTTTCTAAGGTAAGGAAATATCTCAGGCAAACTAGGCTCTGAAACAAGAACCATTTAAAGTAATTAAAGAAGACAAATAAAACTGCTTTTTAAAAGGCATACTGCTCTCAGACTTTTCCAGTGCATCAAAGCTTTGTTGTTCAGATTGTTGTCTCCAACAATGATGGCTAAAACCATTTTACAACAAAAGTTTAGATGAATACAGAATTGTCCAATTCCCAGAAGCTGATATTTAAGAATTTCAAGAGCCGACACTACAAAGTTGGGATGAGTGCCAGAATGCATAAGGGGAATTTCTGACTTTGCTCATGTCCTTCCAACATTTTATGCTCACAATGAGGAGGCCTCTTTATCCCAGTTCTCCATGGAAGTCTTACCCACTCAAACACGTCTCCCCCTTTAACTCTGACTGATCTGTTCCTGTCAGTCTCTCCACAGTAAACATACGCATTTTCTCTCCTCCCTCACTGCTACTTCATGTATTTCCTTCTTGTTTGCAGCTGTTTGTGCAGGGGACCAAAAGACAACACTGCCACAGCCAGTGCTCAAAGCTAAATCCACAGTGTACAACCAAGCCTTAGCACTGGCAAAAACACAGCTCCCCACCCAGCCCGAGGGGATTATGAAAGAGGCTGAATGAAGTCAGCAAGTAGTTTAGTCCTAATTTCAGAAAGAAAAGAGGAAAGGAGCAACCTGCCTGCTGGGATTCAAATTCAAGTGCAAAGTACCATCAAAGCACAGAACAGCTCAGCAGAATTAAAGGGAAATTAAAGGAGACTACAAGATGTACAGAGACAGTGTAAAATGTGGCTAACTCCTACCCTCAAATTTATTGCATGACTGCTACTGGCTTATTTGGGAGTCACAAAAAGGCATCCAATTGTGGAACATCCATGTAAGAACCTGAGTTTTCATCTCCTTAACACTAAAAGGATCAAAAACTCATATATAAAAAACTTATCTTACCAAAAATCAAATGGCTTAATTTAACAAAAACTGGGCCCCAGAGGATCCATCATTCTCCCTCCCTCAGGGCACAGATCTCACAAATTAATGGTGGCTTGTGCTCAAGAGCAGTAACATGGGATTCTGTACCTGTAACAACCCAGGAATGATATCAGGTAGGAGCTGATGCAACGATTCCTTGGAAATCCTCTCGATGACTTTTGTTTGCATTTTGATGGCAGCTAAGTTAATTGGATAATCTGCAGTCTGAATAATGGGGCAAAGCACCTTGATGCACTGCTCAGGGTGGATGGAACTCGCCAGGGTGGAAGCAGCTTCTTCAGCAGCTCTGACGACCTGAAATGAAAGTAGAGCAAACCCTTATGTTAATGAGGTCACACTTGACAGCCAACACCACTGCTGTGTGCTAGGAATGACTGCCAGGAAATGCTTGGGGATGCTCATTAACAGATCCACAGGCAGCTCTGTCGAGGGGCAACTGACTCTGAGACTTCACATCCTTTGTCTCCAGTGACATCTTTGTTCCAGCCAGTGGCAAGAAGTCCTTCCTGCCTAATGTAACTGTGTCAGTTGTGGCTAGTTTGAAAAAATGATCTGTCATCCAAGACAGACAGACATCCCCATCCCAGGAGAAGCCAGAGGATGACTCTCCAGCCACTGCCAAAGAACCCAAAGCCACCAGCTAAGATTTATACAAAATGTATCTCCTTAACCATTACACGAATGGCCCTGTTGCAGATTTCAGTGTGCACTCAGTGCTGAGTGCTCCATACCCATGCTGGGACACCCATGGTAGCTGTGTCCTGCCCCTTCCCAGCTGAATTATGCTGCAGTCAAATCCAGGACACAGACATAAATGGGCTCTAGAGTGTCCCTGACCAGGCAGCTCTGCTCTCAGCACATCTAACCCATCAAAGCAGCACTGAGATCACCATACAAAATGGGAGGAAGAACAAGTGGAAACAGCAGCAGCACCCACCCTTTGCAACAAGCCCACACTGTAAAGCAGTCACACAAAGCAAGGAGGATGCTAAATTCAACTGTACACTAGGAGAAAGCAGATTCACAACTTTCACTCTTCCCCAGCAGGTAGGACAGCTAGTTCAAAGAAGAAAGACCCAAATCTGGTCTCTCCTCCCAAGAGAATTTATTAATTTTACATTCTGCAGTAATTGGATAAAAAAGAACAGGATGGGAAGGCAGGTTTTCTTTTTTCAAGTGTCTGTGCTAATTGCCAGGCAACAAAACGAAGCTTCCTCTTGGCTGCACTCTTCCTGGCCACAAATAACACACTCTTTACTCCTCATGTTCTTGTTACAACACAAAAGATGGGAGGATGCATCTTCTCTCACTCCCCTCTTCTCAGGGCTTAATTTGAAGGGAGGGTAAATCCTGAATAGACAGAGATGCCCCCATGGGCAGACTTAAATCTAACATCTCAACTTTAAGAAGAAAGAAGCATTCACAAATCCTCATGTTTGCAATCTTCTTAGTCTCAGAGAGTCCTAACTGAGCCCAGGAACATTAAAGCACCCCTCTTTCTTGGTTGTGTGGGAGCCCAGCACCAGTTCTCTACCTCCTCCTAAACTGAACTACCTGGGGTTGTTTGAAGTCAACACTATGAAACCAGCAGTAGGAAATCTGTCCCAGACAATCTGCAACACAGCAAATAAATCAAACCCCAGCTGTCCTGTCACTTAGACTGAAGCCATGGCTGCTGAATCTGCCTTGTTCTCCTCTCCCACACACTGTGATGGCATCAAACTCAGGGATTTCTATTTGAGTAAGGTAACCTATGGGCAGATGTAGCTCTATCAAAGCCGCAAAAGAAGGTGAGCTTTCATTATTTTTAAGCAACTGCTGTGGATAATGCATGAACAATGAGTAGCTGGAAGCTCACCTTAGTCCATGGACTACAAAACACAAGGTTTGACTTTTAGGATAATAGCAATAAATAGTGACCAGAAGGGATCATCTCCACCTACGGGGCCTGTTTCACCCACAGTCATAGTATCATAGCCATGCTGCCAGCATTTATCTTCCACTCATGCTGACAGCTACCTCACTGAAACAGGAATGGCACAAGACACTTGTATTCCCAGGAAGCAGCAGAACTCATCCACTTGGCTTCTGGCATTCTCTAAGGCAGATCCAACAGTGAATGTGATATCAGACACTTCACACAGCACAAATATTGCATGCAGGCAAGAAATGGACAGGATGGTGAATCAACCTGAGATTTTGGACAGCTTCTGTACCAGTACCCTATTTACAGAAGTAAAGCTGTCTAAGTGCTCCATTTACTCCAGGCCTTTCTCAGCATTTAATTATAACATTAAAACATATTCCAAAATGAATGGCAATCCGCAATGTGGGCAATATTAAAAAAAAAATTTCTTTCTGAAAGGTCTGTGAATGAGTAGCCATGCAGAACAGAATGCTTGCTTTCCCACTTACAGCAAGTTTTCCCCTCTTCCAGCTATTTCTTTGCTAATTTCTCTTAAATTTCACACATGAGAAGCATGCAAGTTAGTATTTTTCCACATAAGTTAGTACTAGCTCAGGAGCCAGCGCTGTGTGATTTTGTTGGGAAAGAAGAGAAACACCCAAGTACTTTAGGGAAATCTAATGCCAGGCTTTGATAGTACAGAGTGGAATTGCTGGAGTGGATTAAGTCAGGAGCTCCCAGAAGGTCTCTGAAGGAATCTACTTCCTGGCACTGCAACTTCTGACGTCTGCTTTCCACAAATGATGGAAACCATGAATTTACAGAGGGCCCTGATACTTAACCATCAATTTAGCTATTCACTAGCAAGCCACTAGCTAAAAAAACCCAAATATTACTATTTGAACACAGGCCACTTGGGATTTTTTTCTGCAGCAATGCCAAACACTGTTGGGAAGTCTTTTCAGAAACTCTCAGAAAGAAAAGCTTGCACATATATCACAACACACTAAAAGAAAATTGCAAAAGAAATTTCAAACCTTACATCCTCTTGGTATCCTTCCTACTTGATAAAAAAGCAACAGTATTTTAGTATAAACCTACATCTAGACTCTGATCTCAAACACACTACCATTTAAAAAAAAAGCAGTAGGTGAAAAATTTAATGAATATTTTATCTGGGTTTCAGTTCCATATCCTGTTTGCACAGTTTACTATGCATATTAAGTTGAAGGTATGAAGCAAGTGCATGAGACAAAAGGCCTATTAAATAATTCCAAGCACAAGGATCATTAAAATACAGTAACAATTTTTCACAAAATAAGCAAGAATTCAACAGCAATAAAGGTCAGACACATTTTGCTCATCAAAAGGTGAGAGAGCAAGTAAAGTTGTAAAAGTACAGAAATTATTTATGCCCCTGACAGTCCTGCTTTCAGCACTGCTGCCCAGCTCTACCATGGGTGTGGCTACATTCAGGCAATGGTTGGCTACTTCACATCCCTTGTCCCTGCAGTGCCTTCCCCCCAAACACAGGAGGATGCATTACACATGTCCAGCCTGGTAGGAGCTTGTAAATGTGACAACACCAGGGACACTTCCAAGCCTCCCATGAGCACATCTGGCAGACAATGCCTGCATCTCAGCCACACTTCAGCAAACCCTGAGTGTGTGATTAACTTTAATAACATGCTCAAGTCTCACTGACATCAACGGGACTCCAGCATGTGCTTACATGCTTGTTTGGATGAGAGCCTCTGCAGGTAACCAGCTCCTGGCTCCCTGGGGAAACACTGGCAGGTGACAGGGTATAGGAAGGGTAGGGCAATACCAGCTGATGGTGAGCTAAAGAGAAAAACTCATCCCTGCTGGCAAAGGAAGCCAAATGCCACCAATTTGCAATGCAGCCCTGTCCTTCCTCCTGGCTTTGGCAAAACAAAACATTCAGCCACCCAGACAGACCCTGCATCCCATGAGGGGCTCTCAGTATTTACCCAACCAGCTCAGTTCCGCTCACCTGGCACTGCCAGGAAAATCAGCAGCATTTCCCAACAGAGGGAAGTGAATTATCAAAAGATGCAACCTGCCAGGTCATTTGGCAACAAGAACATGCAATTGTAATAGAGTTTAGCAAAGATATTTTGCCATGAGGCACAACACTTGTGCCTTGCAAATTGTACATACCTTACAATATCACAAAATCAAGTATCTTTTTTAATCAGAGCTTTAACCTGACCAGCAGAGTGAAATAACCTTAAAAGGAGTGGGAGAAATGAATAAACAAGATCAAGGAACAGGTCTTTGTCCCAGCTTTGAAGGGAAGATCAACAGATACATACTGGGAAGTGTCAGGAAAGGTTCGTACTAGCAGTGACACCTCAATAAGTAGTATTTATGTAATCTATCCTTTAAGCCCAAGAAAATGAAAGGGTGCTGTTTGCTATGTGCTCAGACTGAGGAGCTTGCTGTCACAAGAGGATTAGGAGTTAGACAAGTTAACCAAAGGAAAAAAAAAGCCAACACACAGAGGGGAGGCAGGCAGAACCACTGAGACAGAAAGGCTTTAAGACACCTAGAAGGGGGAAAAATATCCACAGGGAAGTATCATTGTATACTTGCTTCTTGCTAGTCAATCAGGTAGGGTACCAAGCAAAACAAGGTTTTTGTCTGACCTAGTATAATTGTTCTTAGGAATCTCAGAGATACAAAAGAAAAGCAGAAAAGCCATCAAATGATGGCAGCTGGAAGCAGCAGGTTTAAAGGGTGGCTATGAAGCAAGATGTGCGAGACTACAGAGAGCCTGCAGTTCTTTAAAAGCACAGATACTAAGCTTTGTGTAAGGCATGTCACAAACATGATTTTACCTCTCAGTAAAAGCTTAGAGCAAACCATGGCTTGAACTGGATAGTTTGACATCATTCAACACAGGGCAGGTAGCCCTGGAATGCAGATCTAAGAGATAGCTCTTGGCCTTAAAGCAGCAGGTTTTTCTCCTTTCCAAAGGCTTACCTTATGCTCTACACACTGGAGACTAGATTCAGCCTCACTTTTGCTCGCATAACCTAAGCTCTGTGTGCTGGTGGGTTCCTTGAAAGGCATCTGTGATGCATTAAGACCTTTCTAGTGAGTCTCACAGAAGTGTTTATACCTCCATGCAGATTTCTTTAGGGAATGAGCCATATTCACATGCATAAAGCCAGTGAGGTGTAGCACACAGAAAACCCTTCACCTCTAGCAATGTCTTCCTTAATGTTATCAAGGACTAAACTTCAAAGTAACAGGTCAGGCAGTCCCAGGAATATGCACGGGAATTGCTTCCTGATTTCAGTGGGAGAGGATATACTGATGTGCAGTATTAGTGTGATCAAGACAGTGACCTGTCACAGATCCTTGCCTTCAAGCACATTGGAGTCATCAAAGTTCTACAAAAAAATTGCTGGACAAACTTTGGATGACAATTCCCACTGGTTTACCTGGTTCATAGTGCATGCAGCCACAGGATCCTGTTCACTTAAGACAGCCAGAACTCAGACTCCATCTCTTCCATTCAATTTCTTCTGCCCAACTATTACACTCCATGCATTAACATGTTGCTTGCTGCCTGACAGCTGCAGCAACCAGCTTATGAATTTTAATAGTTTCATTTCTGCTTTAAAGAGACACAAAGTACTGGCAAATAAGGAAAGAAAAATGTCCTGACTCCCCTAAGGCAGAACATGCCAGGTTCATAGGCTACACAGGGCATTAGTGCAGCATGCAGGGATCTCAGCAAAGCAGTACCTGCGGCACCTGGATGAGAGCTTCCCTCAGGAGCTTTAGCTGAAGTACTTTGCCATGACTGCTAGGTACAGTGTCTCTGCAGAAGGCTGTAGAGGATGAGGCAGTGCAGGCAAAGCCTCACTGAAATTTAGAGGCTTTGTACACCACTGTGAAACATGCAGAGTGCCAGAGAACTTTATTAAGCAGAAGGACAAGGTTTTGCTTTTGGCTTATGAGCCAATTTTTGCCATCTATAGGTGGTTACTTAAAGCCTGTATAATCTAAGCTGGAGGGGATGGAGGTTTACCAGTACCTAGTCAGGCAAACTCCCATCCCTGAAGGCTTTACAGTCTGATCCAGACAGGAACAAACAATTATGGACTTGGTTTCAAAGCAGGAAGTGGATTCAGCAATGGGGAGTGCTAAGCAGATGAAAAAGCAGGGTGATTTTTATAAGGATTCAGAGATGAAGTAGATTAGACTGCTTCTTCTGGGTACTAAACATTTGAAATGTGTTGGGAAACAGAAAAAGCATATAAACATATATTATGAAACATCAATGACTGCCCAGTTGCAGTACTTGGTAACTTCCAGCATGGACTAGGTAACAATCTTCAAGAATACAATCATTCAATGCTTCTCTTTTTGCAGAAACCTACATAGATCATACCATCATCAGAGTACAGTTAAAATATATAAATGTCAGAGGCAAATCTAAAAGCACCTCAGCAAGATAATAAAAATTATCTACAGGTAGTGGGTAACTGATTTCTTCTTCTCCCTCTTTTAGAGGGTTACAACAAAGATTGTATAATAATGTACAATAAGCATCCCAATTATGTTTATGGACCTTCTATATAATAAAATACAGAAATTAGCTATCTAAGACATAGCACAGGATCTTTTCCTTACACATAGAAAACATATATCAGTTAAGTCTATAGGTTTTGTGCCAGAGAAAGAAGCAAGGAATTAGCTATCATATGATTTTTCACTCTGTCATTGATTTCCAAGGCAATAAACTATTTATGTTTTAAAATGCTCAACAAGAAGAAATTATCCTCATTTTGCTGGCATTAATCTGAAGCAATGTCATATCAGTGGCATTGGGTCAGCAAGCAGAATCTCTCCTTAGTTATGGGTGAGTAACTACACTGAAACAAATGAGTTAATATTAACTAATTGGCAACAGAAAGATGGTTCTCTTCTAAATAACCCCAAAGACTGATAGAAATCAACAAGATTTAATATCATCCACAACTTCAATTACGTTCTAATGCTCCAAAAGTAAGTCAAAGGCATTTACATATCAACCCCCCTAAATGTTTCCAGTTGTGACTGAAGCAGGCTTGACTCTTCACATCACCCCATTAAATCAACAGCATCTAACAGACTGTTGTACCACAAACAGTATAAAAACAGGACAAAGTTAAAAAATGCAAACTAATCATGAATCCCAACCCAGAGCCATCTAGTCTGTAGCCTAGGGTTACATTAATTTTGAACTGCTACTGAGATCTCTGCTTTGCCAATCTCCTGCATTTGCACTCACAAGGTGTGACTCAGCTCCAACTCCATGTACCAACTTTTCCTCTCCCGTATCTCTGGGGGGAAATGTGGTGCTCTCAGCTGTGCTGCTAATCCCAGACCTTGCCTTCAGCAACAGAAGGCAGACAATTTTTAGCCATGGCAAAGACCCAACGGCCTAAAGACTTCTGCTTGGACTTGGAAAAATAGCCAATTCATCCAGGCATCCCAAAGTACCTAACTACACTACCACGGCTTTGATACTTCCAACTATGTAATCTGGAATAAAATCATAGACCTTTTCTTGTTAAAAAAAAAAAAAAAAAGAAACTTTAACTAGATAGTAGCACTCAGCTGGGGGAGGGGGGGATATTGTTTTTGTCATTTGACGTCTCCTGGCCATGCTGAACAACAGCAAAATTTGCACAGACAAACAAACCTCCCTGATTTCCAAAGAACTGACTCTTACTGTGACATCTTGGAGACAGTACCCAACCTTAACAGCTGTGCTCCTCTTCAAATTCTCTTTGCTTGGTCACTTTAGATTGAGTCTCTGTGGGTCACATATAATTGAAAATGTGAGCAGTAGCTGGGAGCAATTAGCAGTCCCTGTGCCAAAGGGGAAATTCAGATAAGAAACACTGAAACAGATAGAGCTTGCTCAAAACAGACATTTTCTCCTAACTTACACAGCCTGTTGGACACCAAATTATCAAATCATAAACAAAGGATCGTTTCTGTCTTCTGTTACAAAGCAGAAGCAGCCCAGAAACATAACAAAATGGAGTGACATCTTATCAGGACATCACCGACACAAAGATTAACCCTTTCCCAACTAAATTATATACCAGCTTTTCTTGAAATACTTCTTATAGTCTAGAGGAAGATTTGATTTTATATAGTTTAAGGACAGTGCACCACTCCCTTTAATACTGCTCTGATATAGTGAGAAAGAAAGCTGTAGAACAGACTGCTCAGAACTTCCTTTCCCTCTTCTACTAGCCTTTGAAAGTGCCCTTCACTCACAAACTGGTGAATCCTCATTTAATCTCCTGCTCAGTGGGATCCAGTCAAAGGGCAGCTCCTCCTCCCCTACTGGAGAGAGCAGTGCTTCAAAGTCAGCAGCAGGAGTGAGCTGGAGGGCCACCATGGGAAGAGAATTTGTGACCTTCTGGCTCTAGTGACCAACTGAGCCACGCCCAAATGATCTCCCAGTTAATTTTTTAGAGACTTAACTGAATCAGCAAGTCTCAACTACAGCAAAAACTACTTAGAGCATATTCCCAGGTATACATTTAGCTTAGCTCATGTAGATACTCAAGTGCAGGTTCCTGTCTTAACTTCAGGAATGCTGATATCCTCCAACTACTAACAGATGATGCCTTTCCTGGGCTGCATCATGGTTCTGAGAGTCTCATTTACACAGGGATCAGAAAACAGTCATATACAGAATGAAAAATCCAGAACCAGTGCCCCCACTTAATACAGCTGTGCACATGCAACAGATGGCAAAACAGAAATATACCTGCAGTGCCCTGCTGGGAGAGCTGTCACCCAAAGGTCCCACTGCAGCAAATCAAACCGTGGCAAATCAAAGCAACACCATGTGCAGCACAGCAGCTACTTGCTGAGCACAGTACAGCTCAATTATTCTACAAAGAAGTGCCAGAACTCCCACCTCTCATTCCTGGTTTGGGTTTTTCTCTGTTTTTCTGTAGGAGGCACCTCATGCAAATCCTGAAGAACCTTTCAACACCAAAGGGATATAGAGGCATATAGCATGGTGTTGTCAACATCAGTCTTGATTTCTGTAAAACCCACTAGTCCCACAATGACAGTGAATTCTGAGGGACATTAAAAACAATGCTAGGGACAATCTGGAAAGAATCCTGCTAGAAACGTTAGTTCTGGAGGATTCTCAGCCAAAAAATACAAAGGGCACTAAGTCAAGGTGAGCTGAGAAGCATGCAAGCGAGAAAACTTGCCAATAAAAGGCACTCCTTCAGAACATAATGTTTTGTCTGACTGCTTTATCAGAAAATCAATTTACAACTGCTTCTTACTACTCTGAACTGAAAATGACAGGGGAGTAAAGGCTCTAAATCAAGAAGAGGAAAGTAGGCAGACGTAGGGCAGTCCTCATTCACTAACACATTAAACATTTTTGAGAAATCCAGACACTTATTTTCTTTCCCTGAGAGTGTTTTTTGTTTTGCTGGTTTGGTTTTCAAACAGTACAGTTTCTGCTACCCACAGTTAAAATAACCTTGTGTCAGTCACCCAATGCTCTGGAGCAGTCTGGTCTATTTTAATCATCTCTTCATTGCCAAATATCTTCAGAGATGCCTAAAACTGCTAATTTAGAGTAATTCTGTTGTAGAGAAGAATAAATAGCTTAGATTTCAAACCAAGGAGCTTGGTAACAAAACCAACACAGACCGATAGGGAAATTCTGGTAGCACCTTCCAGAAGGTTTAGTTCAAACTCTCAACATGCACAAGGTAGATTAAAAGATCCAACTTGGAAATCAATCTACAAAGATTAACTTTAAATGTAATTTGAAGTGATCTACTTAAAATGTTATCATGTCCCTTTATTCTTGCTTTACTTCACTTCAGAATACTTTCAGTTTTGTATACAAGTTCTCTCACCAAAAGGAAAATGCAATTTACCCTTCCCTTTGCTTCCTCTTCTGCCACTGCAGCATGACCTCTTTGTCTATTTTCTCCTGTTACTCACCAGTTCCCAATTTTCCAGCATGGCTCAATTTCACTATTCAGTTTTCACACACAACCCTGGCTTGAACAGAGCCTTTGTTATCCAGAACATTTTGTATTCTTACCTGTACACACAGAGGAAGCACGGTGCCCCCAGCATGCTCTAAAAAGTAATTAAACATGCACTTTTTCCCTACAGTGTCTCAACCTCTCCCAGAACGAGCAGGGAAATCCTGGGAAATTAACACACAGTGGCATGCCATTCCATCAGCTCCAAGTCCACAGAAAAAGCTCTGACAGTCTCCCCTTTTTTCCTCACTGTTTCAGCATGTAAAAATCCTGTCTCTTCAATACTTGGGAGACTTAATACTGATTTGTTCCACTGTCATGATGGCTCAACAACTTTGCCTGTTAAGTCTCACAGGTCCTACATTTCTTCAGCAGGTCCATATTGCTTTCCCAGTAGCTGAAAGGCTCACTCACCTCCTTGTGAGAATCCTTATGTGCTTCCAGTGTTTTCATGATAGTCAACTCCGCATAGTTCTTAAACCTCGCTGGCTGGTTCCGCAGGATCTCCCTCAGCACACGCAGTGCCAGGGCTCTTATTGAATGCTGTGTTGAGAAAAACAAGCATTAGAAAAAGATTAGAAAAAGCTGCTTCTCAAAATCATAGTTTGAAGTGAATTCTCATGGCTCACCAGAAATTCGCACAGCTCCCTACGCCACCAGCTCCAGTGGAGTGAGCAGTGGAATCAATGTAACAAAATTCAGAATTGCTTGCTTGTGCACAAAAAGCCACATAACATGACTCTTCTCACAAATACAATCAAGAATGATTACTTTCCTAAATTCCATATTCTTTTGGCAATGAAGTACAAATTTGTACTCCCAGGAGGACATCTTCATTACATGAATCTACAAAAGTCAGATCATATATGTTTTGCCTTTCCTCTTTTGCTCAGCTTGACAGATATCAAACTGGATTCCATCCATGCCACAAAGCTGTTTCTCATGTACTAAATGAGTAAAACTGACTCTTCCTGTAATTCCTATGGAAATTACTTTCAACACTTAAGTTACCGTAGTCAACACTGACCTATGTCTTCATCCTTCATGTCAAAAGATCATGAACAGAAGGGATTTATAGCACCTGTTTCAATTTTATAAATTACATTAAATTTTTGCCACTCCAAATAGCTTTAATTATTTCAACAGAAGAATACATACTTTACTTCATCCACTGCCTTTAAAATACGTGCTTTGCTATTCATCTGCAAAATTCATACAGCAGCACAATTCACATGTACTTAAGATAAAGTCACCAGACCTTCTGATACTTGTGTGATGGTGCTATCATTAACGATGTAGAACTAGAGCAGTTCATGCTTAAACTAAGAACAATGACTGAGAAAATGTCAGCCACCTACCCTGCTTCAGAAGTAACATTTCTGATAGCATGACATATTTTACAAGGAGTATAAGAAATACAATAGATTTTTGAGTCAGATGAAACAAAAAAAAAAGAACTTTGTGCTTTAATGCCTCAATATTATAACCTTCAGACAGAGTGTGGCAGTGAGCCTTTACCAAATATCATTATGCTGCAAGCTGAACAAATATCCCCAAGTAGAAAAAAGCCTAGTGTATGAATTACCACTTTGATCAACTACCAAACATAAAGCTGTCATAATAACACAGGTATTTTTAACTTTCCAAAACAAGATCCCCTATAAAAGCAGCTTGTTCTTGAAGACATTTTTACAAGAGACAAGAGAGCCATCCCATGAGATCTAATACCCTGGGTCTTTAAACCACACAGGGAAAGAATTAATTTATTCTAGAATGCATTTGTTCTCCTTGCTGGGAATGGGTTTAATATAGCTAAGAGTCTGTAACTTCACCCTAACTCAGAAGAGAATAACTGAAGTCCTGACAGTTTTTTATATTAGACTAGAACTTCTTTTCTGATTCAATTTCCTAGCTATTTATTAGTAATATTCTGGAAGGACGGAGAAAAACTGGGACATTTTGGAGTAACTTAAGACTTGTCACTGAACAGAGTGAAAACTAGAGTTGTTAACCTTCAAAAGAAAAAATGAGCAGTGCAGTATCACTGATGAGTGGCAGGTTTCATTTAAACTGGTGTATAGGAATTATTACCCAAGATGAAGCAATGTACAGGAGAGTTAAGACAAAATCTACATCTCACATCTTTGTCTCCAAGTGTTTCCAGCAGCAAGAGCAGAATGGTTTTGAAATGCTCCTCCCAAACTCCAAGATTATCTTCCCTTGTGATCTTTAGCAATTCCAGGAGAGCTCCTTTCCGCTCCTCCACCCGCTCGTTGTGGTTGGAGAGCTCTTTCAGAAGATCAGCCACCAAATCCGAATGGTCAATGGGTACTTCTAGGACAAATGGCAGCAAATCATTTGGAGAAATGGGGAAAAGATCAAAGGTGCCAAGATTGCTCAACCTCTACAGAATAAGGTTCATGTAACAAGGAGTCCCCCAAAAATGCATCAGCTTCCCGGTGGCCTCAGTCAAGCAGGCAACAGAATCTGACTAGCCAATAATTCAACTTGAATTCATAGCATGGCTCATGCATCTGCACATGGCTTCTAACGAACCAGGAAGTGATGACAACTGGATTTCTTCCAGTTTCAACAATTATTTCTACAAGATGAGAACTGCCATGCTTTTTCCCAGATATACACGCCCAAAACCAGTGGTCACATGTATGACCTTTAGATTAAAGTACAGTGACTCATCAGTGTACTGCAAAAGAATAAAGCTGATGTGTAGCTGCACTTAAATGAAGTCAAACACTCAGTAACAACAAGCTGTTGAGTGAGGCGTTTCAGCCATGAAGAGGGGAAAGTCCCAAAGCAGATCCACAGATGCATGTCAATACTTAAGGGAGTAGTTTGCAGGAAACCCCGGGCAAACAAGAATCCAAACCACAATATAATTATTTTTTCTCAACAGGCACAGATGATGTTCTGCTGGGACATGAGAACAAAGGGTATTTCATACCAAGCCTCGACTCAGATGCAATGTAATACACACCACATACACAGGCAGGCACGTATCTGAGGACACTACCCATACACAAACACACCAGGACGCAGCGAGCTTCCTGCACTGTTAGAGGAGAGCTGATACAAACCATCCCGAAGCTGATCCATGTCATCATCGAACACTGCCTCCTTCAGGGCAGTCTTGTCGTAAGTGTTAATGGTGTCAGTGTAAGGATAGGGGTTGTACTCCCGAGCACGGGGCCCTGAAAAGGCGCGGGGAGGCTGTGTGTTCAGGAGGGAGGTTTTGTTATCCAGAGCCATCCTTCCCCCTTCCACGATGTCACTGCTTCCACGGACATCACCACTAGGGAGAGCAAGGCCACCATCTCGAGACACCTGGGGAATCAGACAGAGGAAAAAATGGTATGTTCAAAATTCTACAGGAACTGTAGCATTTTTGGAGCTCACCCACTGATAGGAAAAGACACTGAATTATTTACATGTATTATTTATACATAATACTTAGGTAAAACTTTGATTACTACCTCTTTCTTTCACATAACTACACCTGCTCAAAAATATCTCATGCTCACAGTTTCTGTAACCACTCTTGCAGCATAAGATACTGTATAAGCTGTGCACTTGGAGTGATCACAGGTCCTAAGCCTGTGAGGAAACCATCCATTTTAAGAACTGACATTTCCCATTACAGACCTGACTACACACAATCCATGCAATAGCCATCACTGAGCCACGCTGAGCCTAAAGAACACCAGCACTGATTCTGTCCTTCATGGGACTCACACAGAAGCCCAGTGAGCACATTCCCCAGGAGACAGAGTTCAAAGGGAGCCAAGGGAAACAGTCAGTGAAACCTCACAATTAAGGTACAAGAAGTTAACAATCAATAAGCAGATGTCTGTAAGAATACAGCAGGAATAACTGGATTTTGTACACCAAACCTGTATGCAGATTGTTAATCTCCATGTTTTAAAATTTCACCTGAGGACATTAATCAGTGGAATACTTACAATGTCACAGTCTTTCTTTCCATCACGTTTGATTGGCTCATTCAGGTCCTCTTGACTACGGAAACTAAATTTCTCAATTGCTTCTGTGACTCCACGAAGAGAGCTGTAGATTTCATCAGAGTTTAGGTTCTCCGTGTCATAATCCAGCATACTAAAGACCAAACGTATATGAAATGTTACAAATGAAATTGGAATCCGCTTCTGACTGTTAACAAAAACAAGTTGGAGACAGATGGTTTGGAGTACCCTTTCTAACAGTGACATCTAACACATGGATGGAATCAAAGCAGAGTTCAGGTCTGAGTTTCCCCTCAAATGGGAACACAAGGAGGACACATTGCTGTAAATGAAGGGAAAACAGGTTCACTGTTTCTTGCATTCAGTAAGTGTGCTATCTTCTGCAAACCAAAAAACCCTATCCCCAGTGTGGCAGTGGTTTAATTTAAAAACGAAAATAATATCAATCACTATGAGAACTCAAAGGGTTGTGACAGCTGGTGGAAATGAAATCGGTGAAATTCAAGTTTAATAATACATTAAACTATCACAGATTTAAATGGAAAGGAAAATGCAACTTGAAATAAACCTTAGTCTAACGTGGCCCATTTTAATTTATAAAGTAGTAAAACCTAACTCACTTGCACAGTGCCTTGATAAAAAAGCATTTCAGTATTTGGCCTAAGTTTGGGACTTTTCTCACTCAAATGACACTTTCTTTCTATCTATTCCTCAGAAATTTCTTAGCAACATAAATCTTCAAAAGTTTTGGGATTTCTTGAGGAGTTATCCAAAATTAAGTTCCATGATAAAATGCCCTGCATGCAAGGGGAGACTATATTAAAAGATCTGGCTAAAGAGAAGTTCCTACAAGCTTTGAGAAAATAAAAAAGCATTATTGGCAGGGCTTTGCTCTATCTAGGAGAAGTTGAGTTTGCATGACAATCACTAAATTAATAGATCCAGCAAGAGAGAAGAACAATTTCTGGCGGAGTCTCAGATCTCAGTAGAGCCAGAAGCAAATAGACTGAATCAGACATTTACATCAAGTTGTTTGTCAATAAATGGCAAGAAGTGGCTCCCTACCGTGGTGAATTACTATTTCATAACATTTTGGGAAGAATGACAGGATGGGCTTGGAGGCAGATGGCTGAACTGAGTTGTGTTCCTTTTCCACAAAAGAAAGATTCCCTATGAGGTGGGTGTGGGAAAAACCCAAACAAACAGGAAAATCCCTTCTGAATTCTGGGTACACAGTTGTTATTTTCAATGGAACCAAGAGTAGGATATTAAATATCTATTAAATATCTAGAACCACAGCTTTTTTTCTGGAAGAAACTTGGGAACTTCAGACAGAGGATAAGATTGGCTGCCCAATTCTTTTGGGATTAACACACTGAAAATAGCCATAATCCCTGGCTCCCAAGCAACGTGTTCGCACTGCACTCACACAAGCATCAGCACCATGTATTTTGGCAAAGAAACTAAAGAACAACTCCCCAAACAGTGTCTGGCAGGCCAGGGAGAATGAGAAATCACTTAACAGACCAAGATCAGGAAACAAAAGCTGTTCATAAACCTACAGAAGTTGAAGTACTTAAGGCTTTTTGGACAGCTGAACAACAGTAATGCACTGTGAAGGCTTTCCAGACAGAAGGCAAGGCAGTTCTTAGGTTGTTTAGAAGTACCAGTCAGAAATAGGAAAATCTTTGTTTCCTAAGATCTCAAAAATACATGTTTTGAGCTCAAGCACGTTTAATTCATAGATCTTAAAAGGTTTTTCATACAACTTTAAAGTGGGCAATGAAACCACCATTTGAAAAGGTATGCATGTGTACTCACACCAAGAGATGACATGACTTACCAAAGGTCACACAATTAAATCTACGTCAGAAAGACCAAGAAATAATCACAAATATAATACTGACAATAAATCTGCTGAAATCATCACTTCTTTCCTCAGGGATGACTTCTGCCCTACACTGTTACCAAAGAACAACCAGAATACAGACTCTTCAGTGCTAAAGGACTAAGGCAATTTCTCAGAGCCACCAATCTGATGCATTTGTCAAAGCACAAACCCACATTTTAATAAAAATCTAAAGAATCCAGTGATTTCATATGACAGGAATAAGCCTGTGTAGGAGGTCACATTGTGGCTGTTCTCTACATGAATGAAAATTCTACAAAGTGAACGCATGTCTCTACTGACAGTATGTGCACTGGAATACTTCACAGACAACACAATGGGGGAATAAAAGTAAAATGGAACTACACTCACCTTTCAGGAAAAAAAAAAGGCACAAAAGGGAAAAAAAAGACTCATGCAGAAAACTAGAGGAAAGGCACAGGATGAATAAGAAGTGAGTAGAGATGAGCAGTGTTTAGGGATGTCACAACATTATTTTCCATCTGCTGCACAAAACCAATGCAGCTGTCTGTAAGTTTATCAAGATACAATTTGGCAGTTTTCCAGTCTGGCATGAAATACATTTTTCTTACATAAATTGTTATTCAGTTTCCAATCCCAACTATGTGTAAGTAATCCACAGTTCAGTGTCTTCAAGCAGTACACAGTAACTCACATCCTTGCACCTTCAGGCTCTGGTCTGGAATACATGTTACATTATTCCAAACCTTATTATCTGGTGTCAGATAAAAGAAGACAGAAAAAACACTCTCATCTAGTTTTCCAAAAATCAACATGGATCTCCTCCACAGATACCTCCACAGTGTCCTAGCAGAGTCAGAACATAAATTTAAAGTTTTCAATTCTGCAGAGGTACCTACTACTTCATTCTACTTTGTCTCTCAGATATCACGGATTCTCAAATTTGGAGCTCTGAAAGAAAAACTTCTTTGCTTTTCTTCCAATAGTTTTTCACTAGGATCTTTCGGTTTAAGGAAAGACTATATATAGTCCTTCCTCAGGTAACAGATATATCTAAGTCAGGAGAAACCACATTTACAGATGGTCTGTTGTCAGGTTTAAACTTTAAAAAATCCAAGGAATTTAACAGTCATCTGATTTGCATTCAGGTTGGGGTTTTTTTCTTAAAACCAGCATACAGCTTTAGTCTAGTATATTGATCCAAGAGTTGTATGCAAACTGGAACAAAATGTGAGGGCACAGGAGGAGAAACAGATGTCAAAATTGCCACTGATAAAATCTTGTGGTAAGCTAAAGACAATTTTAATTTCAATACAACAAATTTCCAAGATGTTCCACAATCACATTATACAAGCAAAGTTCTATGTGAAGGCACTCCTGAGCTCTATGTGTCCATCTGAAGGTACTCGAGTGCCATATGCACAGTGCAGCCAAATTGAAAGATCCTGCCCCTGGTATGGTAACACAACCAGTGCCTGCCAAAAGTGCTCAGCAACTGTGCTCTGCATTGGAAACTGACTGTGAAGCATCTTCCCTACCATCTTCTTGAATGGTTGCAAGAGTCTGGAAAAATCCACTTTTTTTATCACCACTTGCATGCCACATCTTCCCCAAGCAGCGAGCAAGTGGCTACCCATCACTCCTGCTCTCTGAAAGCTATCATCATCTCTTTCCTTTTCCAACCAAAGCCTCTGCAAGTCCCACATTTGAACAAACCCCGTGGTGTGAAAGGCAAATAATACTGTGACACCTCAGACAAGTTGGTTTAACAGGTAGCTTGTTACCTGGGAGAGTAAGAGCGTCTGAAAGTCTTGTGGGAAGGAGCAGTGGGGATGGAGTTAGGCTGAGAAAGGGGAGGGGGGTGCTTCGACAGCCCATCTGCACTCCAACCCCAGAGCCGACTGCCGTGACCAGAGGAGAAACAAAAGAGAAAAAAACAGAGAAAGGAGAGGGAGGAAAAAAAAAAGAAACTATAATCTGAGTGGCTTAGTGCTGTCATGCTGCCTTGGAGAGAGAAAAAAATTAATAGAAACAAAATTAAACAAGAATACTCCATTGCACCTCACAAGTCTTTGTTTTGGCCTTTATTATTCATTTCCATTTTTATTCCTAACATACTATGATTCACAAAAAATCCAGTCCCTGCTTGTACTAATCAGTAGATTTTACAAATGGATATAGCCTCTATAAACAACTCCATTTATAATGTTGTATGCAAACAATTCCTGGCCACATGCATATTCTATTTCCAAGCAACAGGACTTCCCTGGAAGAAAGGAAAATTGGAATTTTTTTTTATTAGACACCTGAAGGTACCTTGTAAAGTTTATCTCCTGGTGTCTCTATAAAAGGCTGCAATCAGGCCCTACACAATCAGAAAATTTCTGCAGGGCTTAATATCTGATCCTGTTTCACCAGATTCAAACTGAGCCTAAATATGCAACAAGTGAAAGTCAGTCTAGAGTATAAATGTATCATGGGGACTTGGCCCAGGTCTCAGCAGACAAAGCTGGAAAGACTGGGTTAAACCAGCCTCTGACTTGATTCAGATCACTTCTTAAACTTTCACAGGCCCCTTTAAGTTATTGCATGACCCTGTGCCTTTGGGTCCAGACATCCATTCCTGTGTGAATTTGTCTAATCTCTGCTTTTGTCCTTTTCCCATTATGGTGCCTGGATTTCCAGAATCACCTTCTAAATGAGAATAGATTCTTGAGCTGGTGGAGTATTCACAACACCACTTTGTTTCTATTACATTTCAGCACATTGTCTTGGATAGTTGTATTTGTATATATGCAAGTGAAAGATACTTCCAGATCAGAAGCAAGAAACAAGTCAAGAATTGCTCCAGTGCAAACAGCAGCAAAGCCAGTTAAAAAACTCCTCTGAAGAGCAGTGTCAAGAATTTCATTCATTAACCAGCAATCAAATCCCACAGCTGTTACATGCCAGTATTATCAAGGAAACACCCCAGACTCCCAGACTGCTGATTAGAAGTCTCTCAGCTCAGGTCTCACCTACCTTAACATGGGCCACCAAACAATGCAGGCTTGTCCTTATTGTATAAAGTGGGTGACTTATTTTAATTCTGTTTCCATGCCTTTGCTTGCTCAACTTAACACTGAATGTGTCAGATTTTGTTTTAATGGTATTTTTTGTTATCAGTGAAATAGCAAGCATGTAAACTTATATGGCCAGAAAAAACTGTAGCCTTTTATTCTGATGTATCTCCTCTAAAGATCTTTGAAGGACTAAATTATTTTTTAAATGTTAGGTGATTTTTGTTTGTTTGTTTTTAATAATCAAAACTAAGCACAGGCTTCTGGGCTACTAATAATGGCAGAAAGTAATTCCAAATGTATTCATTTGATATTCATTCAATTACTCCTATAAAATTCTAGGCAAAAATTTCCAACCTGAGTGTAACATTTAAGTTTGCTGAAGTCGATTTACCATTCAGAACAGTATTCTAACACCAAAGGACTGCACAATTTCGCATTTTCCTTTTTGTACTACAACATAATTTATTCAATCTCAGAAGATTTTCTCTGTCCAACACAAACCTGAGCCTTTTCTCTGTGCTTTGCCTAGGAAATATTCTTCTCTTTCAGTCTGAAGTCTGGGTTGGTTTTTTTCCCTATTATTTTCACTCTTCCCAACTACCATTCCCTGTTTTATTTTTCAGAAAGCACATCTTTCTTCCATAACTCCTCTCATCAAAAATTAAAACTTTTAAGGGAAAAAAAAAAAAGCAGATACAAATGCAGAATTAACTCACAGATGCAGTGGATATGTTACAGTGACCATGAAGCAGAACTGGAGGGAGTAAATGAAGGCAGGAGAAAGGACCCTGAAAGCATGCTACCTTCCTGAAGACTTTAGGGAATACTTGAGCAGATGTTATCATCTGGATATGGAAATCAGCTGTTTGCAGAGTCCACTTCAACCAAAACATTCAAAATCTATCCAGAGAGCCTAAATACACGTACACATCAATACACACACGCGCAAATCCCAAAAAATCAATCATCTGGAGTACATACATAATACAGTAAATCTGTATCAATGAAACCTTGCTGACTAATGTTGAGGATATTGCCCACAAACCATTAGTAATATGGGAGAGCAGCTATGCTTAGGAGCATTTTCATATTTCTACAGAACCAAATATCCTTTCTAGACATATCCCAGCTCCAGAGACAGTATGCCTCTGGATTTGACTCTGATCTATGAATCAAGAAAAAAAATAAAAGGAAAGCATAATCTTCAAAACCAAAGATGGCATTAAGAACTGGAGATAATCCTTCCACTGACTACACTCAGGCTGCCAGTACAAGACATGGGCAGGAACAAGGTAAGCAGAGCCTGCATAAAGAGCACCCCAGAAGGCAATGGGAATACATAACCTAACTACAAACCTTTGGCAGTAGGGCCCATGAAAATGTAATGCCAAGCCTAATTTTGGAGGAGAGCTACACAGAGAAAATGGGAATCTTTATCCTTTTACACTGCTATCAAAATTACCTGGGCGTGCTTATGTTCCGCGTTTGTAGAGAGAAAAGTGACATTTCACAGCAATGCAGAATAGCAAACGACAAGCATTTGAAATGGAAATGTGACACTGAAACACCTATACCAAAGAATGCAATACTGCAGCATACCCTACTTACCACAATCTGTCAGCACATCTTTCAAAGCCTCTTCTCTGAAAGGACAACAGAGCTAAATTCTCCTTTTAAGTCAGGACCATGCCCAAGTTATGCTAGACAAGACATTTTTAAGAAGGATGCAGGCCAGTAGAGCATCAGAAGCTACTGCCCCTGATTTCAGTACTTGCTACTGCCTTTCCTAAAAATGGAAAAAATCTCCAGATACTGTTACAGCTCAGAAGGCACTCACCACAGCTTCTCCCTTCCAAATATTTTAGGGACTTTCATACCACTTCTTTCACTCTTTGAATAACCAAATCCAGCAAGGAAGCAGGATACACTTCTTGAAAAGACACCTACATTTTTGATTAAACACCTCCAAGAACTCTATAGAAAATGGAAGAAATTGTTTTCTAAAGGAAATTCCTGGCCAACTGCATTCATGGCACATTGCTCTGGAATTTTCCAACTCAAACTAGTCCTTGAGAACAAATCACATATGGAAAGAAACCCTTCAGTTTCTAAACCCAAAATGCTAGAAAGCAACAGCAACAATGAATGCTGGATGCTTTAATCAATACTTTGATATTTGCCTCCTGACATCAAGAGGTGAGAAAAAAAGCAAAGACAAATAGAAAATCGTGAGTGAAGTGGCAATAAACAATCGTGTCCCAATGGCAAAACCCAGAAAGCATGGTAAAAGGTTGTGGAATTATTTTATAAGTGCCACATGCAAACATGGCCAACAAAACCGCAACGTAACCACAGGGAGACACAGTTAATAATTTCCCATGACAGAAATCAGCAGGGCAACAATGCTCAAGCTACTCAAAAAGGAAGCAACATAGTTGGAACTGTTCCCTTGAAACTCTACCACTTAATTTCTTAATGAAACCTTTGTGGAAAAAACTCATAATAGGCAACTCAGCCTTGGCTTGCAAACTCTTGGTTTAGTTTTGAATTGCAGCAGATTTAGAAGTCACGAAGATGTATTTAGAGATCCAAAATTTTCTCAGGAAACCCCAATGATTCCTATGTTGCTGGAATTAGTATAATTATTCATTAATTCACTAAATGCTATAGGCCTGTACTTTTCCTGACACACAGAAACTCATGTGTCTAAGCATCCCCTCAGAGAGAGTTTTGCAAGTAACAAGGGTAGATCAAAAGATTTCAGTGTAAACTACTACAGATTTCGAAGTAAACTACTATTACTATACTGCACTATGAACTGCAGTCCTCACCCAATATGGCTCCTTATGTTTCTTATGCAATCTGTCATGAAGAGCACAGGCAGACAAGGGCAGCAGAATTTAAGCTTTTCCAGCATGAACCAGAGCTTGTCCAAGTAACAGCTTGCTACTTTCCTCCAATATTTCTGTAGTCCCAGAATATACTGTTTACAATGTAATCTCCCCTGCTCTAAATTTTAATGCTGCAAAACATCCACATTCCCAGCAGCCAAGAGTCCACAGTGGCTAAACACAAGATTTTGGAGTGGACCAATATATTCTAGGGTAACACCTGCAGCTTCAGCAAAACACCTGGTTGTAACAGACCTGCTGTGCAAAAGACCAGGCCACTGCTCTGCTGGTGAGGAGCCAGATGAGCAATCTGGGAGGTATTCAGCACTGAAATACAGTGACCACCTCTGCTTGTCCTGCATCCCCACAAAGGATAAGAAGCAAACAGCAGATACAACACTTGTCTCAGCAGCACAAGCCCTGTAATATAGTCAGAATAATTACAAGTCCAAACCCAAAAAATAGGCACAATCTGAAACTCCTGTTCTAAGAGTCATCACAGACTTTGTGACATATGCAGTCTCAGCAAAACCTTATTTCTAATGCTGCCAATTAATATTACCTTTATTATCCACAAATGTAATTCTGAAGAAGGCCACAAAAGAAAGCTAATATGATAAGAAAAGACATTAAGGTTACATAGACATCATGAGGACTGGAACACTGAAGTCAGTCACCAGCCACATATTATCATGTTCAAACACTGCTTCTTTGCAGAAATCTGCTGTAAACTTATTGTCTTGTTTTTGCTTTCAAAGTGAGTCACATTCTGCAAATGCACACTAGGTGTTGAAATCCTTTAGTATTTTGCAAGGGGTTTAATTAGCCTGCCACATTACCTTGGAGACAGTCCACCATGGGAACAGTTGGTAGGTGAAGTTAAGGGGCTGGTTCTGCTGCTGGAGTGCCGGGAAGGAGTCCGACCAAGGGTATTGCTGGGGGAACCCTGACACAGAAGCAGGAAGACAGGGATTAGCAACGTGTTGCAATGCACAGGCACGAGTACAACAACAGGTCCAAACAGTGCCTCTGTTTGCTCTAGACAAGCTTAGTGCAGTTTTGATTATGCCTCTTGACCTAAAAATCTGCAGCCATGGTTCATATAGTCATTAATATGCTCCTGAAGATATTACTGAGGATAAAGAAAGTGTATGTGCACTTCTCTACAACCCACAGTATCTGCAATTTTAATACACAACATGTATGGCCTGCAAATATTGCCAGAGAAATTTTTCATCAATCCAGCTTCTCAAACAAGATTTGCAAGACTCCAAAATATGCTCACCATTACCCTGGCAATTTAGTATTCTAATTACACAGCTATTTTCCACATTGTCTAAAGCATTCTGATTATGCTTGTTAGGAGCATAAGTAAGCAGTCTAACTTAACATTTTTCCACTGGCCTGCACAATCTTTTATACCACAGCAAAATGAGTAGAAATTGCCCTCAATTCTGACACTTTTCACATAGAGTTGAAAGTATTAGAGAACCCAGACCATTTGCCTGGAAGTCTAATGCTGCAGTTCTAGCTTACACTAAATTCTGCTTAGCCCTGTGGAAGTGCAAAGATAGGAGGGTTCAGATTCCAGCAACTTTAAAAGATTTCCACATTAAAAAGACAAAAAATGCCCTAATCTTTGCTGCTCTGGGAAGGGAAAGAAATCTCTAATTTAAATCTACTAACATATTCCTTCAGTGAAATAAAAATATGTAAGAGCTTTATACAAGAGCAAAACACAAGATAATAAGCATGGACTGAGATGACCTTGTACGTCACATTAAAGATCCTGCAAGCTTCTTAACAGGCAGTGTAACTGATATTAAATTGATCTCAACAATAGTCATAAGCCCAGAAAATCTGTGGTATCAGGATCTGTTTTAGCCAAAAAGTTGTTACTGGCAGGACTTTCAAAAGCACCACCAACTTGAAAGCTCAAACCCCACCAATTTTAATGCACTTCTCAGTCACTTCTTAATCTCTTCTGGTTAGGACTATATTAAATTTTAAAATAACTGAGTTTTTTATTTTAGTAGTCCCTATTAAAAGCAACATCAAACAAAAGCCTCTGTTGCCATATTGCTTCAAGACAACAGTTACAGATAATTCAAACAGAACATCTGCAACAGCTTATCAATGAGCTGCTGTCTTCGGGGCTCTGCTGTTTGCAAGGACAAGGGCCTCTCACCACATTGGTGTTACTGGAGTTCTTGAGGTGGTTGTGCAGGAGCTTGGTAGCACCATCCTGGAATGTTTTTGGCAAGGCACCAAGTAACATGGTAAACTCAGGAGTATTCAATTCAAAGAGAGAAATCAGGACTATTTGTGCTGCCTGAAAAGAAGAAAAAAGAGACCATCAGTTTTTGTTCTTTGAAAAAAGCATGCATTCTCTTGGTAGTGACCCTTACAGTAAATGATATGTGTTTCATTCGAAAAGAAGACTCCCTTACCAGACAAATCTTTGAAATGCTCTTTGTGATATATCATAATGAATAACTAACAGCAATAGTACGTTTAGGTTCCTAAAGCTTAAATATATTTCTGTATTTACATCATTATTTTCCCAGATATGAAGTGTACAGCTATTCAGAGCTAGTGATCTTACCATTGTCCTGTCCAGCACATAATTCAATTGAACAAGTTACTGCAAAGATTTACTGAAAAGAAATAAAACTAGAAGTTCAAACAAGTATGAAGACTGCAATTTGTCATTTCTTTTTATTTTATGTGTGAATGGGATGAGTTCTCTTCCCACCCAACTTCTTCTCTTCCTAGGGATCCCAAGTCTGTTTCATCAAACAGATAATTCACCTCTCCTTGTAAGTCTTGACCACTCAGACTGTTTCAGCAACATAAGACTCCATCTGAAGTGAAAGATTTATGAGGATGGTGACAACCACTGTTCTTTCAACCATGGACAGGCTAAACCCCACCAGATTTCCTAAATTTAGTAAGTAAAACTGAGGTACCACTGAAACAATTGATTCCATTAACTTTACTGGTCAGGGTTTGCTTTATGTGCCTCAGAGAACTCCTGTCAGAACAGGATCTCCTCTAATCCATTAGCAAACATACAGCTCTGCAGATCCTGAACTAAGACAATGGAATCAAATGGGAATGGAATCAGAATAAATCACAGTGTGTGGACCTGAAAACGTAATTAACATCACATGTTCCTAACTAGACTTCTCCAGCAGCATCCAACCTGTGTGGATGCACCAGTTCTGTGGGCTTTTCCCCTGACTTTACTTCGAAAGTATACAAACATACAAACATCAATAAAAAGAACAATAAAAATGAAGCAATGATGAATGACCTCTGATAGTCTGCAGCAGCCCCTTCTTCAAGGGGGGTGTAGCCATTGACACATCAACTTCCAGAATACATATCTGTACACAAAGCAGTGGCTTGGGCTTACAAAGTTAAGCAGCAAAGCTACACATGCTCTTATTTTGGAAAAGCATACACATATGCTTAGGAAGAGCAGACACTTGGGTTTGACCCTTTCAGGAACTTTTTTAAATCTCCTAAAAACTAGAAATAACTTTGAAAAGGGTACAAATGTAATTTACTGCTGTGGGGATAAATGTACATTCATTGTTCTCATCACATTAAAGAAGGATTTTTTTAGTAAGTAATGTGCTCACAGAGTTGCCACAATTAATTGTAATCTGCAATTCCCTGTGGAGTGGAATTCTTCACAGATGATGAACTTGGGTACACAAGCACCCTTCATAGTGGAGGGGAATCACAGTACCTCATTTCAGGGTGTAAACTGCAATTCAAGCTATACTGTTTCTTCTGCCATCAGCAGTAACTAGCACAGCTTTGTATATAAAAACATTTTCTATTCATGAAAGTTTGGTAAGTATCATCCTTTTCATACGGCCAACAAAGGAACCGAGGCCCACAACACTCAACGGGCTTCCAAGGACTGCAGCAAACAACAGGTCTTCAGACTTCATTCCAGATGGATCATGCTTCCTCTCCTGCCAAAACTCTCACTGACTTGAACAGAAACACAGTATGCCATTATTCATTCCATTCTAAAGATCTAAGGATGAAAGAAGTGGAGATATTTCCCCATGGCTTTCTCAACTCCATCATCTACCCTCCTCTGACCTGAAGTTTTGGACAACTCTGCCATGAAGCCTGCCTGGTATCCAACAAGGAAGTGTATTTCTGTCCATTTTGATCCAAGAACTTTTAAGCTTTCACCAGCACAGTATTTTCTGTAATAAAAATATTACTGCACACAAGAGATCTCAGAACAAGGAACAGCAAGTTGAACTGAATGCAAAGTGACAAGTCATGCCAGTGTACATTCCTGCTGGTGAACAGCATGCGTATCCTTGATAGTTAGGAATGGACATGCAGATCCTGTGTGTCAGAACAAGCAGATCTCACATTAACTGAGATTAAAAAAAAACCAACCAACCCCCAAAAAACCAACAAATCAAAAAAACTTCAAACCAAACCCCACAAAAATTGATCAACAAGGTTCACAGACTGAGAGATTGATTAGAGATTAGAATATCTGGAGTAATCAACTGGTAAGTCAGGAGCTGCCCAACAGAGATGATCGAAATACGTCTCAGAAATCTGAGTGAAACCTTCAGCAAAGCTCCACCACAAACACCAGTAGCACAGACATTGTCCCACAGGAGTAGCTGAGAGAAGTTTCAGGTCTCAGAGGTCACTACAGTTTTGTTCCACTTTTGCATTTTGGCTTTAATAAAACCAAAATTAAGCCTGCCCTCCCTCTTTGCACAAAACAGAGCTTGTCTTTAGGAGTGTCTGCCAGAATTCTGCATACCCAGTGCTTTTCAGCAGCCTTCCTGTCACCTGTAAATAGTCACTGGGCTTTGAATGAAGTGCTTAACAGTAGCTCCCAATGCACACAATCTTCTGTGACCTCAAAGAAAACAGACCTATAGTTTATGCCTTTAGAAATAAAGGCAAGGACTACTACATCCTGAGAGTGGTGCTCCAGTAAAGGTCTCAAAGGCAACACTGGAGTTACATGGGTAAAACCCTGTCTGTATCCTTTCTAAATTGACCTCAGACAACCAATAGCACTTCCACGTTTATTTCGGGCAAAAGTCATTATTTGAAAGTGTGCCCATAACTTTCTACTTAACATTTAATACACAAAAGTCTTGGTCCCTATCAATGTAAGATCAACATTGTTACTTACTGGCATCAAAAGCTGGAAGGTCCATGCTACCTTGAAATCACATTTGTGAACATGCTCCAAATTTCACTCCTGCAATGCTTCTAATACAAGTAATTTTATTTCAGTAAAGAAGAGCATCAGGAGCAGCATTTCCACATCTCTTGTAATAGTTAGATCTGGACACAGTTGATAATCCTCTAAGTTTCACTTATTGTATTTTTACCTAATCAAAGGACATTGTCTACAGATAATGTTTCTAAGAATTTTAAATCTGTGGTTTTCAGCTTGTGACAAACCAGAGTCATTTTCATAATTTCTGAATTTCTGGATGTCTTCTTAAAATTTTGCTTCATTAGATTACTGTCAGAGTAAATAAATATAACAAGTAACAAAAAACATATTTCTGTACACAGTGTAAAACATTCTCCATGCAACACTCATGCTTGATGATATATAGTCTGAAGAAAGTCATATCTGAATTCTCCCTTGCCTTTGTGTCCCTGTACCATTAGTACAGAACACTAATCCATCTCCTTCAGTGACATATAATGTAACCCTACAGATTATCTAATCTTAATGAAGTCATTCTCTGCTGGCTTCAGCTGGAGAAACTCCAGTCCCTTCAGAGCCTGACTGTGCTAGAGAAGGGGCCTGGCTCAGTGTCAGGTTCTTGAATAATTTGCAAAGGATTGCTTATGTAACTTTATTATTTTCGCTATCACAATGCAGTGAGTGATCAGGTTCCACAAGTCAGTAGCAGCTCCCAAAGTTCCACGCTTAGGTCACTGCAATTCCTGCTGTTCAACAGTGTCAGCTGCTAAGGAGACACAAATCCTTCAGCAATATCTGTTTTTTGTTTTTACCTGCATGGTGGATGACAGTCAGATTTATCAAAATCTGTAACTTTTTCAACTTGGCTGAATTACAATAAAGGGTCTTTAAAATCTGGGCAAACAGATCAAGGCTAAGTGGAAAAATCCATTGATTTTAGAAACAAAATGTGATCAATGACTTAAGGTTAATAAAAGTGCCTTATGATTGCTGCTGCTGCTGCTCCAGTAGGCCAAGCAGAATAAGCAGATAGTTGCCTGATGTACATGAAGGCAGTTTACAAGTTACTCAAACATCTATTAGTGATGGGCTCCCAACACTGGCAGTCCCAAAAAACAAAGGGACTGTGTACCCTGATCCTTTACAATTAGAGAGTTAACAGAAAAACACATCCAAGCAAAAAATTACTTCAGACAGACACACTTTTTTCAGGCTCCCAGTTCAGGTCTCTTTACACAGCTAGACAGTTGAGACTGCAAACACAATTAGTGTGATTAGTGCACAAGGCTTTCAGTCTACCTGTTTACATTTCTCTTCCAAGTTTCCTTCACCAGGCCCTGAGGAGGCTGTAGTTGTCCTAGCTGGCAAATCCTCACCCACCCAACTATGCATCGTCTGGGTTTGACAAACAGGAAAGTTGGTATTATTCAAAGAAAACACAAATTTCATCTCAATCACCTAAACAATACACATGCTATCTTTCTGCAGAAGAATTTTGATCAATTTCTTGCTTCATTTCAAGCAACAGAGGCTAATTTTAAAAGCATTATTTGATGTCATCAGAAGAGCAATCCTTTCGACAGAGGGCAGCTGAAATTAAAATCAAAATGAAATTTGGCTGCAGCTCTCAGGCTTATGGATCATCCCTTAGTTCTTCTACAAGGCATTGCTTGGACAACCTCCTGGTGGCTTTCATACCCACCTGAAAACCTCTGCTGAGGTGCAGAGACTAAGCAGGGCTGAACTGAGAAGGCACTTGGCATATGGCCAGCCTATGCCATAGGGAATGGGGGAATAGGTACATCTCCCTGCACCTGCCCTCACAGATATGTCTAAGTTCAGAGGAAGTTACAATTAAAAACTTGCAAACTCTTGTCTCCAGTCTGGACATCAGTCTGATGGACCAACACTGTCTATAAATGCCTTTTATCATGTCTGGGGAAGAGCCTCATTAACATCTGCTCACTTTTGACAAACACAAGCGTATTCTGAATGCATCACACACTTCACTATCCAGTCTAAGAAAAATGTGGTTTTTAATAACTTAAGGCACAATGGAGCAGAGAAGCTCTCTCTCATGTCACTTTGAATTATACTAAACTGCAGATTAAATAGAGATCCACTGAGATCAAGGGGTAGCATTTGCCCATTAGGCAGCTTGTATTAGCATACACTGGCACATGACTTCAGTTCTCCAATGAGTGGCTGGTGTTAAGTGAGTTATTCAAATCTACTGAGAGCTTGCAAGCTCTAAACAAGCGTTATTTCAGTGCGCTTTCCAGCAGTCAATTAAGTATTTGCTGACATTGAACTAACAAACTATCTACCAAACCAAACCCTCTGCTTGCTCCTTTTTTCAGGCCTAGAATCAGATGAGCAAGGACATCCACATTACAGACATGGCAATGTGAAGCACAATGGCTTTAGCAGTTTATACATAATCCAAGCATGTTAGGTTGAGAACAAGTTTTTAAACACAGTTTTCCCAAAACACTTGTATTAGCATATGCTGTTCATGTCCACATCCTGAAAAGGAAGAATTTGTTTAACAGATTTAAATACAGAAACAGATTAAATCCATGTTGCTATTTTGTTTTACACAATACATACTTTATACATCACAAAAGGCTTTTAGAAATCAGATGGTTGCATTACAAGTGTCAAAGGCATCTCAGAAAAGTGACAGCAAAAAAGATGCAGCACCAAACCATCACATGTTTGGATTACTGTTCTACAGCAGATTATGACTCGTGTGCTGTTGCTTTGTGGCCTAGGCACAGAAAAATGACAAAAATGTTCATTATTTCTTGAGAACCAGACATTACCCCAGAAATCAAGTTTGATGAAGGCTACCCTGAGAAACTTTGCTCATTATAAAATGGCAGGTGTTGCAAAAACAGGTTTCAGGATTAGAAACACAGGTTACCTTTCATTAACAACTGAGAAACTTTACCTATAAACCTGGCATGACAGAAGTCAGAATTCTCAGGCAAAAGTTCCCACATATAAACTAAGAAAGAAGAAGAGTTACAGAACTCATATGGTTTGTAAAGAAAACACGCACTTTAATCTGCATGGATTTTTGAAATGCTAGAGGAAGTACGGCAGAATTATAGCAAATAGCTCTGCAATGCATCGTGTAAACATCACCTCTAGACTTGATTTTCAAAATAGAAACATCACCTATATCTGTGTAGGTGCATGAGTGTTTATATAAGGCATGTATACACAAATACATAATGTAAGTGTGAGTATACACATTCTGTGAAGCCATTTCTTCTCTTGCATTACCATGCACTAGCTCTTCTGGCAAACAGAGTATGTGCTTATATTCAAACTGCTTACAGCTCAAAACATCCTAGAAGGCTGTATAAAGTGGAGGGACTCAGTTTAAGGAAATCAACTCCAGCACCAGGCTTCCAACAAGCACATCATGATTTTCTGGCCACTAACATTGGGTGAAAACCATTTTCCCTACACTGCGTACACTAAAAACATTTGGGCTCTCATAGCTCTGCAGCATCAAATTCAAAACAAACAGAAAATGAGGGATACTATTTTGGAAACACAGCTAGGACACAGAGATCCTTTTTGTTCTAATAGCTTTAAATCAAGTGAACTACAGTCCACCAGGTGCCATTTTTCACGTATTACACTATTTTTCCTGGCTGACTATGTTTTAAATGCCTATTAGAAGTTCATCTGGGCATTTACACTGAGTTTGACTTTTTTTGGAGTATTCTTTGGCAAAAAGGCTGACCTCAGCAATATGGACTTACTCCTATTTAAGATTCCATAAGCCTGAAATGAAATCCTAATGCCCAATGCTTTGGTAACTTGGCTCATCATGGAATCCATGAGATGCACAAATCTGGTACAGGAATACTGCAAGAGTGCTAGAGAAACCTCTGACCCAGAAAGGCAAGGGCCTGTGGCTAGAGAGTACTAAAATAACTTGCCATTCAAAAGTATTTCTGCAAATGTCCTCTTTGCCACTGCTGCTGCAACAGGCCATGACCAACAGTGTTTATTGCTGAACACCAGTTCAAATAAGCAATGCCATTTCAGCTCACTAAGAGGCTCTGAGAGTGCTCTTACAGTGACACATCTGTCCCAGAGTACCTGAAATCAGACTAATGCTAAAAGGATAATTAAAACTTCCAAGAATTTTTAGAGGTCTCATGGCATCACCACGCAAAGAAGCCTAATTTCCTTTCCTTAAAAGTGTTCGCTTTCCTGTTTCTGGTCCTCCTACAGATGTCACAGTAATATTTTTATCCAAAGTTGCTCGATCTGGGCTTTACTGAGAGATATGTTTTGCTTATCAAAGTGACAATATCAATATTTCCCAAGAAATGACCTTGAGGATTATTAGTTAAAGAAGTAAATGCATCTTCATTGCTTGCTTCAGTTTATGAAGTGTCTGTTGGCCCGCAGTTTTCTCTCTGAAATCTTCCTCATCTTCTTCATAATTCAGAAACTTTCTCTCAATCAGATTTAGTGAAAAAAAATCTGATGCCAAACTCATTTTCTTCGGATATCCTTTGACTCCACCTGCAAGCCAGTGGTAGCAATCCAAGAAGGGCTTTCCCCAAGGTACTCTCAGGAAGGCTTCATCTTCATGAAAATTAGAGCAACACAAGCACCCTCCTGGGCTTTTTGATTCAGTGCAATGGTTCTAGTTTCTTACCAAAACCCATCCAACTGTCTGTATTTAAGGGCAGCTTGCAGTGACAAGTGGGGCAGTTGAAAGAAAAGGTTTTCCCCATTACGTAAGCAGAAGGCAGAACGTGATGTACATGTGATACAAGGCTGCCCGTAACATGTAAAAATGCCTTCAGGCTTGTAAAATAAAACCACCATAGGAATGTTTCATCAACAGAGAAGCCAGTCAGGATATTTGGAACAATGGAAAAAATTTCATCTGCCCTGAGATTAGTACTCCAAATACCAATCAGGCAATACAGATCTTGTTACTTATCATTAAGACCAGGGCTGGACTGACTAACAAAATGGTAAGAATTGTCACTGGCCCTCCCCCTCAGAAGGCCTCATTTCCCCTTCAGCCTGTACAAGGTCCTCCTAAACACTAAGATTCTGTGCCCTTACAGCTGATTCCACACCCACAAATTCTGGGGACTCATATTAAATAAAAGTTTCCATTCAGACAAGCCTTGGACACAAGGCTTCTCTAGGCTTTGGCCAAAGTCAAATGAGAAGCCTTATTCTAATTTCCATTCTCAAACTGATGGCTCTTTTCCAGGATCAAAGTATTTTCCCACACAGAGCCCAAGCCTGTCATCCAAATTCAATCAGCACTTTACCTACGTAAGGATTGCATAACAACTTTGCTGCCAATATTAATAATAAAATGGTCAAGTTACCAGTCATCACAGTATTGTTATTGCCATTGTTACTTTTCTGTGTGGCAATTAACTGGCTTTTGTAAAATTATTTCATCAGATCTTCAACAATTTACAGAGGAAAATCAGAATTAACACCCTGCCACAGAAGGAAATAAATCAGTGCAGAGGAAAATCAAGTACCTTACACAAGGTTAGATGCTACTGCAGTCGAAATTACAGCTCAGCTACCTGAAATCCTGATCTGAGCCCTGGTCACTGATAAGCTCTGCTTGGGGAAAAAGCCATGAGCTGGCTGCATGTGCAGAATTCACCAACAGGTGCTCTCCTCACACTGGAACCACATCCCATCCAAGTCTCCACACAGCACTGCAGGACCTGCTCCTACACTGTGGCTTTTTCTCAGCATGGAGGGCAAATGTCTTCACCTTTCTTGCAGCACAGCTTGCAGGAAGTAAACTGTAAGTTGAATGCAGAGTAAACACCCACAAGTACAAACCATCTTTAAAACAAGACAAATATTTACCCGTAACACACTGCAGATCACCTTATTTTAAACATAAAGCTTGACAATAATTGTAGTTCTACATAGTTCATGGCTACCATCAACAGTTTAAATGTTTTCTTCAGATCACCTTATTTTAAACATAAAGCTTGACAATAATTGTAGTTCTACATAGTTCATGGCTACCATCAACAGTTTAAATGGTTTCTGCCCTGTGAGGGAATCACAACATTTGTCAATGCACACTTTAGTATCAACTGCATATTCCTCAGAGTACATCATGTCTTCCTTGTGATAACAGAGCTTACGTTTAACTATGGATGTCATTTCACACAGGACCATAAACTGTTTTATGCAAAACAGCATTTCTTTTACTTTTTCTGATCTCACTAGCTACAAAACATGAGCTGTAGTTCAAGTTGTGTCAGAGTGGCTAAGTGTGCTCATTAAGTGTGTTTAAGTGCTGTCACAAGAATATACAGAGTTATTAATAAAGCCGTAGCACTTAGTTTGAAAAGGTTTTTGAGCTAAATGACATTTTTGTTCTATTTTTCCCCAGTGCCTTAACACTATGGAGCTGGGACCTCCATGACCATCACACATAGTAAGTAGTAGTAATGGACAGACTACCACTAACAAAAGGATAATCTTGGTGTAGACTGAAAATATAATCAATTTCTTGACCAGATGCCTTGATTGCTATTACAGGATGAGATTTGCCACGTGTGCAAAGCAGCCACGTGCCTTCCTCACTGACAGACATCACCAGTGTGAGGAAGTTTGCTTTATCTGCCTCTGCTCAAAGGTAAACCCCAGACAGAACAGCATGGCCACCACCCACAGATCTTACTGGCATTATAGTAGAATTCAGTAACTTAGACTTGGATGAAGAGGATATTGGCAGTGGGATTCCATTACTTGGGGGAAAGAGTCCCTGCCTCCACGAGTAGCTGAGCAGCAGCTCACTGTTCCACCAAGTGAGCCACAGCCATACCTGTACACTTGACTGCATCACCCAGGAGCCCTCAGTACCAGGAATGACGGGCACTCTCGTCACATGCAGGAGCTGAATTCATTGCACTGGTAGTCTTAACATCAGATTCTATTGCCAAACTACCTATTTTTACATTTTTTACAGGCCTCTTGTGGTACTTCAATCACATACTTTGTTTGAAGACAAAACTGATTCCTTTCCTTCTCCTCAGTGATCTTCACTGCTGTCTCCATTTTCAGGTTGTCACAGTGTTTACAGGACACGGTCTGCTTTGCCTTTAGAAAACCACAGATCTTGAAGGCCACCATAATACCTTCCATAAGGGCAGAATCTTTTGATGCTTAAATGAATCATCTTGATGTTAAAAAGGTACTACTTTTTTTTCCCTGTAAGTTATATTGCCAAGAAACAGGCAATATTTAATTGTGTTCCTCAGAACATTTCACCTGCCTAGATTGGCTCTTGATAACCCAATTCACTATTGCATAATCAATTTATAAATCTGTTAACTACAGTCCCGATAGCGATAATGGCCAATGATTGTTTATAAATCCTTTGCTGCACTGTTTCCTCTAAAGCCTCTGGTTTGTACTATGTTCTTAATAAAATCATAGTACAGCAGTGGTACAATGAAATCAAGATCACCTGTGCATCTGTTTCTAGTAGCCTAAATTAGTTTAACTGCATAATAATTTATTTGAAAACTACTGGCACCAAGGCAAATCCACGTCATATGCAGGTTTAATAAAAAGAATTTTGATTCAGTAATCTCTTGTCAGCCCCAAGGCACTTGCCCAAGTAGTACTCAGGTAGAGTCTGCTGGAAGTTTTGCCAGAGCTGTGCAAGCCATTGGAACAGACAGAAGGACGGACATCACACAGTGAGCACCTGCTCTCCACAGCCCAGAGAACAGCAAATATTCAATTTCCCAGCTGCAGCAGACACTCTCTGCTTCCCTTTGCACATGGCAATGATGACCCCTAATGGTGGAATGTTTCTTCTCCTGCTGAGCAGTATCAAGACACTTTGCTGTTCAATGCATATTTCTACTTAAAATAATTACAACTTCCCCTCACAGCCCAGCAGCCAACTGCTTGAGAGTCACCTGAAATGTAACATAGAAGCAGCTGCTTTGCCTGATCAATTCTTTCCGACTTTGGACATGGAAACATTAAAATGCAAATCCATATTCCAGATCTAAATCCAGAATTTAAAGTAACCCTTTTTTCCTGAGAGAGACTATCTTAGAGAAGCAAATTTCAGTTACAGTGCTGTGAAAAATCCCTGCAGGAAGTCTGCAGAATAGAGGATATTCCTTTTCCCCCCAGAACCAATCATCTTACATGAGCAAGCAAACAGCCCATGCCCTAACAGCTTATTTGAAGCCTTCCTTCAGCTGCTAGATAATGCTGCACACATATGTGTGGCAGCACACTTGATACCCAGCGATCTCTTCATCAGAATCAAATAAAAATGATTTTATTATTTCCAAAGTTATAAAATGGCATGTTATTCTAGTATTAAGTCAACATTTTTTGTGTATAGTTCTATATTTTTTGTGTTAAGTTCTCATTCAATGCTTACATTCTGGAACTATTAAAATTTGGCTGGGTTTCTTTTAAATCCAAGTACATCTCAAAGCCTTTAATTCCTATTGGAAATAGGAGGTAATTTTAAATTGTATTACAGATGCCAGCTACACAAAACTAAGTCTTACTTTACACTTGGGAGACATGAGTATCACTAGCTGTCCCATTTTAGCTTGCCTGTCACTTGCATATAGAGCAGGATAAAGAACAAGGTAACTATTACCCAGGTCTGACCTAATTGTGTCAGTTTTTTCCAGGTAGAGATAAACACACAGCCTTAAAAAGAGAAGGACTGAGAGCCCCTGGCAGCTTACTGACTTGTTTACTTTCTTGTAACACTGAAGTTGTTAGCTTTCAGTCTACAAAGCACAAAACCTTCACCTAAACAAAATACAAACCTAGAGATATTTCCAGAATGCTTAAGAAAAAGCACATTTTCAAACTATGATTTCCTTTTGTATGGTAATAGTAGTTAAAGTCACATAAATACCTATTAGGAAAAAAATATATGAAGGCACACTTCAGAATTGTGTGTGGACTGAATTGACAGTTTTGTTTGGACAGCGAGGTATGCAAACTCAGGGCTTTTTAAAGTTAAAGCCTAATCACTGAACTTTTCAATACCTTTATAACATCCTGGCTTACCTTTCTCACATCTGAGCTCTTTGGTTCTGTAGTCCAAGTTATAATTCTAGATACAGCAAGTCTTGTCTCACTGGAGTTCACAAAGTCTGTTGGATCCATCTGTCTTGCCAAGGACTCAATATACTTCAGGATAGCAACTTTGACCTGAGAAATGAAAAGGGATTTGTGAAGCTCAGGAGTTGGCAAAGATGCATTTTTTTCCACAGAACAGAGCCCACTACAGATTGACAAGATTTACAAGACATGGTGGGGAGGAAGTATCCTTGGGACATGTCTCCAAGGTGCCAATATAATTTCTATACCATGCATATAATACAATAATTACCTTCACATGAGTTTTATGCTTTATGGTATGTCTGACATGACAAGCTAAGACAAGTATGTTGATGCTTTAATGAAATGGCTTTTGACACTGACCTTCAGGTTTGGTGTCTGGGTCTGATCTACAATAAACCTCATCAAAATGTTAAATTGCTGATCAAATGGAAAAGAATCCCTGTCCAAAGGAAACAAAAGCAAAAATGTAATGCAACAAACTAAATTAACTCAATACCTCAAAGCTCACATAACAGATTTCAATACACTTTTCTTCTTGGTAACTTTACCATCAATAAGAAACTCTAAACTTAAGGATTAGCTAGTTATTGACACAATACTGGAGAAAACTGCTAAATCAGTATGTTTACACACTGTTACTCCACTGTCTGTACACTTCTTTTGGCATGCCTGTCCATTTCATTTCAGACTCTGCTTTGTTCCCTTATCTCTAGAAACAGCTTGGTTTATCTTGTCCTTAGGGCTCACACCTGGTTTTGATCTCTCTCCTCTTTCTTCCCCACTATTTTCTCCTAGATTATTACTACTTTTTTTCTTTTTAAATTATCCTATTTCTAGAAAGAGTCGAACTTTATTGTATTAGTGTCCTGTGCTGGACATCCTTTGAAAAAGACATGGAGTACAGAATTGGTGTGACTATTGCAGTAGCATTCAAGGTGTTACCCTGACCTGTCATTTATGTTTGAATAACATGAAAGAGGCACTGAATTTTGTGGTAAAGCACCTTTCATACTCTGAATATTGCAATTTTTTGAGTACTTGTCAAGCAAAAAAAACTGGTTTCTGAGCACACACCCCACAAAACCCTAAATTAATCAGTTATCTCTTTTTAAATTTATGCTTTAAAGTAATTTATTTAGAAGAGAAACAGGCCTTTTAATTCAATACTTGAAATACTGTGACATAACTTTGTTCCCTTTTATTCTTATGTTCATCAAGACTGAGCCCTCAAAATACACAGCACTGCTGGATTTCTAAAATCACATCTTCTGGTAATCCCAAAAAACCTCCACAACATTTGTCATCTGATTACTCTACCTGGTGACATCCAGAGCTTTTTGAACTTTTGCCTGCACAGACCCCAACAAATCTGCTCCCATTTTCTTTAGCAACTGGGTCAGGAGAACAAAAAGCCAATCCTGCAAATCATCTTTATGAATGATGATGAAATCAACCAGGGTTTCCAGAAACATGCTGAAGACCTATAAAGAAAACAAGCGTCAGAGAAAGAAATACAGTTCTTAAAATAAAAACATTCAAAGGGGAAGGGGCGTTACAGTCTGAGTTTCAGGATGATTTTGTTATAAAAGTTTCATGAATGAATGATTTTAGTGACTACATTGCTCTGGAAAAAAAATCAGGCAGGACATGTCTAAAATGTGTAGTATTAAAATACCACATGTAACAAATGAAGGAAAGGGGTAGGAAACACTTACTCTCTGTTGTGAATTCCACGGCAAAGCAGGCCATGCAACAAAACAAACCACCTGTTAGCACACGGAGTGATCAAGGATGCAGTTTCTCAACAGATAAAAGACACATTCATTGAAAGTTTACATTCTCTTAAAACACAATCTCTTCTCAGCAGAGTTACTTAAAACATTATATGCTTTGGATCAGATTCAGTCTCCTCAGCCAAGAAAGTAACATGTTTATATACAGTTCTATGAAAAAAGCTATGTGTAACACCACAACTAATGAGTTTGTATCAATAATTCTATAAAAGCAGTGAAGATGACAGATCACTGCTGCCACAAAGGACATAATTGAGCCCAGTGTGCAATGATCTCCCACCTTACTCAGAAACTGGAAATATTTTGTGAACAAATTATTACACCTCCACCCTTTCTACTACACATACCTTGGGGAACCAAAGCATTAAGAACTTACAGTAAGTACTACAAGCTTGGTGAGACAGCTGGTCCACAGTACAATTAAGGCAAAAAATGCACATTTTGAGTAAGACCCGTGACAGGCTACTTTGCCTGCTGCCCATGGAATTTCTACCCAACAATAATTTATTAAAACTGGTTTACCAAGAGGTCTTGAAGTACAAAGATTTATACAACTTATTCTTTCTCAAACTGCATTTAACCCAACTGCTGATGTTTTTACACAGCCATTACCGGTTTTCCTCAACTAGCAAAACTCAGAAAAGGGCATGAAATTCCCTATTTCTTTCTCCCTGCTCCCCCTTAGCTGCCCATAGAAATCCATTAGTTCTGAACATGCTTATGGGTCCTACCTCCCCATTCTGTGGCCCAATTCTTCTTAATAATTGTCTGTAAATTCATGCCACAGCCTTTGAATTCAAAGGTCAAGGCAAAGTAGCTATATTAAAGACCTTGATTATGAGATTCAGAACAGTATCTTGATGAGACATCTGCTCCCAGGTGTACACAACACACAAACCCCAGTGGCTGTGATGCTCATGACCCCTCATGGACCACTCTTCGCTGTGTATCACCAAAAATACACCCTAGAGAAGTGCAAATCAAACTGAATTTCTGGCTCCAGAAGGTGACCTCTGAAAGGCATTAGGCTGCTCCTCAGGAAGCATGAGTAACCAGTGCCTAGCAATGTGAGAGAGACTGAGACACATTCCCTCCTTGTGAAACAAATGGAAAACAAGGAGATTTTTAAATGCCAGTTTTCCCCAGCAGATGGCAGGAGTAGAAATACAAACCACTCATCTTGGAACAGTGTCAAATGTGCATACAGTAATGCAGGAGAGCGAGAAAAGGCTTTGTGATCTTACCTTGCTGTGAGGGTCAGCAAACATGCGAGTAAATATTTCACACAGCCTTTTTAACTCGACTCGACTAAAACACATAAATAAAACACAACATTAATGCCAAAGTTTTAGCTGCAGGGAAAAAACAGCAGCTAATAAATATAAACAGCTGAAAAATAATAACCTTCAATTAAATGTTACTTCAGTCACAATTCTGAAAACTTCGTTTGTCTAGGCAAAGCCTTTACTGGCACTCCAGTTTAACTGCTGGGATCACCAGTTCTACATAAGAATCTAATAAACATTTTCTTTAAAAAAATCTTAAACCAGGCAATTGTATTTTCTGGTGCTTTTATTTTCTTCTATATTCTGGATTCCAGAAGACAACTTGAAATGTGCACATTTGCAAGGCACTTAGTTTCTGTCTGGGTCAAGGTCACTGAATCATGCATTTTTTTCACCTTAAGAATAGGTTTTTCAAGTCTCTCTTGTGTCAAGGATTCCAAATTTAAGTAAAACCAGAACCTTCTGGTTATATACTAATCAAATCTTTTGGTTTAAATTCCCAGTTGCTTCAGTAGTATCAGTCTAGAATCACAGATTATTAACAGATCAGAACTGACTCCAAAGTCTGACAGCAAGCAGGCACATTGAGGAGCCAAACATATAGAAATGGAAGACACATTAACAAATGGCAACCTATTAAATCAGAAGATAATTACATCAAGGAACAATCTAAGTTCCTATTAGTAAGAGATTATTAGGTGCTCAGTAGTGCTCTTTTTATGGCAGAGGGAAAAAAGAATGGTGCATGAGATACTGAGTTGGAGTCAAATGCAGAACTCTTTGGTGCCAAGCTCTTATCTGCAATGTATTGAAAAGTCTTTGCTTTCCTGCAAGGCCAAGTGGCAAAAAATACTGAAGCTCCTCTTCTTTATGGTGCAAACAAAAACAGAGCAAGGCAGTTAAGTTACATTTTCTGCTTACTACAGATGAAAATAGACATTTTTCACAATTACAATGAAACCAGAGCAACTAGTGAAATGAACACTGACTGCTCAAAAAAGAGTTGTTTAAGATTTTGACTATAGGGAATGCATTTCCAGACCAACATTAATTCTACAATGCACCAAATTCTCTCTTTCTAAAAATAATCTTCAAACAGTCCAGAATAAGGCAGTAGTCTACACATGCTTTATGTTAGATTGTTTCTATGTAACACAGGACTTTTTTTCTTTTTTTTTTTTTTTTTAACAATACATCTATGCACGAAAGGCTGATTAAATTTAGAAGGGCACAAAACCAATGGGTTTAAGAGTCTGGTAGGGAGGGAAAAGTCTTTGTAACAACATCACAGTAAGCTGTCAGCTTAATTCAGGGTGAGGCTGCACAGGCTCAAAATGACTACAACACTCCTGACCATCATGCAGACTCCAGCTCTCTGAATGAACCCCTATTTATTACTCCAATGAATTTTTTTTTCTGGACAAAGGTTATATAAAGTCAGCAAGTATATGTGTGTCTATTTCTAAAAGGTCAGACCCAAGGTAACAATGCAAGTATTAAACTGCAACAGGCAATGGAAGAACATTTCCTTAAGGGACTAATTTGCTTTGTTTTTTTAGAAGACCTTATGGGGAGCCCTTACAAAAGTAGGCCATATGAAGCTGTATGAAACAAAGAGGATGGGTAAGTGCCATTCCACTTTGCATGCACATCTCTGAATATGCAAATCCCAGCTAACATAGGATCATTCATCTTTCAGTTCAGAACACTAACAAAAACCCAGACACATCACTGCCTCTTATTAGCATGTTACACCACAACAGAAGGTATCAGGTTTAATTAGAAGACAGATTTGCCCCTTGGACTAATGACCCTGATGATGTTCTCAGGATGCCGTGGGAACAAGCACGATGATAAAATCTAATCATTAGAACAGGCACCAGATCAACTCTGAACCAAGGAGGAAGCAGATCAAAAGAAAACCAAAATGAAATACAGAGAACTAAACACAGTATCAGATTTAAAAAAATAACTGCACAGAGGTGTAGTTTCTGGGACAGATTAAAAAATTATTCAGGATCAAAGCTAAGACAACTTGCTAGCTTGAGGGACTGGTGACAGCACAGTTCAAACACTACAACCAGCAGGGTTGAAATCAAGAGTTTAAATCCACCAGTATTTCTGCTAAGATCTACTGACCTGGATAAATAGCCCATCACCAGAACATCTCTGCACTTCCTCCCTTGCAACTATCCCCAGCTGCACGCCAAACCTTGCTTACAATCCTCACACTTTTGCCCCACTTTTGTGGTAAAATGAAAATCTCACCCAACTTTTTCATACAAGTAATGAGGTGCCACAGTTTTTCCAGACAGTTTGTTAAAGAGAAAAAAGAGAGCATACATAGTAGAAGTATCTTTCAAGAGACTCAGAAATAGACCACATCAAAAAGCATCTCTGATCTAGAGACTAACTACCCATTTTAAAAACCTGTAGCACTTCCCATTTAAAACCTGTATCACATCATGTGAAGTGCTAGGATATTTTTATGATGGTGAGAAACCAACTTTTTCAAGCTTGCTCTCAGGACACTTTTCATTCAAACTGTTAACATGAACCACCAAATTATTTTCAGCCAGTGCAAAGCCCTTTTAAAGTGGAAATAATTGCACAAACTCAAGTAGGGAAGCTCTAAACAACTACTTATAGAATTGGCTATAATTTAAGTACATACAATTCATAACAAAATAATAAAAATGTCACTGCTATTTGTGAATGTTACCTTCAATGGAGCCAAGAGATAAACAGCTTGTTTCAAACACTTTCTCCATAAACTAAGGGTGAAATGTCTATGGCCTGAGAGCCAGTTGTCCAGTTAATGTGACCTGTGGCCATAGGTAGTTTCCACATGACTACTGGATAATTCTGAGACCTACTGGATAGTTCTAAAACCTCTTTTAAGGTGGGATGTGCCAAAGGTGTTTGAAGGGGTTTTGTGGTTCTCAGCAAATGAAAAAGGTCTCCCTCTCCAACCATATGCAGTTTCAGAGTTGGTACACAAACTTCATTGCCCTAAGAAACTTCCCTCTACATTACACACTACATTGTTTATAGGACACGAGTTTCTGATATCAGATTTTTTAAGAGTTACAAAAAACAGGATCTATAATTGCACCTAACGCAGCCTTCATAAAGACTCAAAGTACAGTCAATGCCAGCACTATCTGATCTCAGCTTTGAAAGACACACCCCATTTTAGAGTCATTTTAGAGTAAGTGCAATGTTTGCTTCACCAGCTAAATTGCCATGGGAAAAAATACTGAAGGTTCAAACAGACTAACATAAAAACGGCACCACCCCTTGAGTATGTTTACAACAGTACCACTGTGGGAAATCTCCCTGTGCTGCAACAAGCACCTACCACTGGAGGTCTTCATGAGGCAGATGAAGGCTAAGGGAAGAGAGCATGCTTACCTGAGCCCTTTCTACATTACTGCCACAAATTATACTGATGACATAGCAGAAACCTTTCCAAAAGTTAACTGCAATCCCACGTTGTGGAGACAAAGCCTTCACAGCCATGGGAAGACACTACCTGTCTCCATAAAGCAAGTACATAATACTGCCTTCTGGCTGAGGCCATTCCTAATGAATTATTGACACCAAAAAATGATGAAGTCACCTCAGTGTCCGCTGGCTTTTCAGTAAATTCTGAAGACCTATGAGCCCTTCTTTCCTTTCAGACCAGTTGGAGCTGGCACAGTGGTTCAGGACCTCAGCCACATCCTCAGTCTGCCGCAGGTAGTGTGGGATGCCGCCGTTCCTGGAGCCGTAGGAGCGCTCCGAGCACGCGCTGGACGCGTCGCTGTTGGCATCGTCATCAGAGTACATCCCATAGGGCTCGTATCTTCTTCTCACTGGCTTTTTCTGGCAAAGGGGAAACTCACACTTACCAAGTTATATACAGTTACATCAACGCCAAAAGAAAAACATTCTATTTGCAATCACTGAAAGGAAGATTAGTGCTACTGTTATAGTGACTGAAGTGTTTTAAAGATGTCACCATGCACTGCCTGCTTACCTCTCACAGCAGAGCAAGACAGACCCCACTGATTTCAATGAGACTGAATGACTCATGGGAAGAAGACCTGCCTTCCCCAGCATGAAAACAATGTATTTATGCCCAGTAAAATTAAGTTACTGGCAATGAAATTAAATACAAGAAATGTTCTATTAGCTATTATGGTCAGTTCCATTGTTACAGATACTATGATGATACAACTTCTATTTAAAAAAAAAATAAAGATAAGGAAGAAATAGCTGAAAGAATCTGTGCTGGCATGCTCAGTCACCTTGATATCAATACTGAAGTGACTGGATATAGGAGATGACAATTTCTCTGTTAGTTTGGGCTAGGATTCTTTCCAGAGGCTGCTAAGGGAGTTCCCACTCATTTCCACAGCAAGGCATTAAGGACCTAATTCCCTTAGGTACACCTTTTACAGCCTTGATCCTTACAGAAAGAATAGTAGCATAATTATGGCAGCAAAAAAACTTCCTAAATAAACCTTAAAAGAACAGCGTTAACAAGATAATGTATCAAAAAAGGATCATCTATATTCTAAAGTGTGAGCTACAGAATTCCTTCCAGTGTCCAGTCCTGCATGTCCTGGACTTGTGAAGCCAGCAGAGTTTTGCTTCCACTAGGACTGGAGGATTGAAGCATAAAAATTAACTCACGTGCAGTATCATGGGCGTTAGCAACAGGGTGGGGAGAGTTGGAAAATAGAAATAAAAAGTCAAGAAAGCACTAGTACCTTGCTCCTGGAGTCTCCTAACAGCTGTAGGCAGGAAAATATTGAAGGGTGGGAAAAAGCATAGAGAATTATGTCAGAAGCTTATGTAGGGTTTGCTTTTGCAACAAAAACGTATAGCAAATGTGTCTTAGCAAATTAAAAAAAAATACAGTTTTTGCAAAATAAAAATGGGTATAATAATACCTGACTTTATCTCCTGTTGCACTACTTATACTGGCTACAATTTCCCCTAGGGAGCTTGGAAGTGAGAATATCTGCTAAAAACATTTTTAGGAACAGATATATATTCAGTACCTCTTTGCTTACTTTTCAGAAACCTGCAATGAAAGATATCAGAGATTTTGGTAGTGATGTCTCTTTCTCCACATATTACTAGCAGCATTTCATTTTACAGTCTTGCAAAGAAATTCTGATGTAAGGAAGCCACTATCTACAGTACAGCACATTTAATCAACTTCACTTGCCAAGTTCTCTTTCAACCCACAGCTCTTACATCACACTGTTTTGAAGATTAACTTCTTTTAAGACCCCCTGGTTGGCACCACTGGCTTTTAAAGGCCTTACTTAACAGCAAAGTTTCCATCACCCTTTGAGCTCTTCTGACAGACCCAAGCACTGATTCCCAGTATAGACACTGTGGGTTTAGGCCAAGTCCAGCTCAAACAGAAGCAGTGGATCAAACTGGAATTGTACAGAGGGAGTGGGGTCACAGAATGACCCACCATGTATTGTTTCAATTGAGGATTTGGCTGAAGCTATCTTTGAAGTTCTTTTCATTTCTTACTACATGAAAAAGACAACTCTGAAAACACGGCTACTGGGTAAAAGCTGGCACCACAACACTCTCTCAAAAGGAGACTGCACAGGCTTTGTAAACTGCCTGCTGTCAGAAGAGAAAACTGGGGTGGTGGGAAAGAAGGGATCAACAAGATTGTGTTGCATCTCCTGAAGCCGTACAAGTTCAGATTGATCAAGTCAGCAGCATCAGCTAGTTCCAGCTAGACTTAAGTATTTCTGTTTTAAGTGTTCAACCCTTCAAAATTTTAAAATTTCAGTTTAATGTTACTTAACTTCAAAGCTGGAATATTTAAAAAAGCACTCTGTAAAACTAGCTGAAGATTAAGTCACACCCAAAGAAATCTCAGGGCTCAGCAGTCAATTGAAACACTGTGACACTCTCCACCCTTAAGAAACCTGTATTCAGCAGCTGCTCACATGCAGGGATAAAGCCTGATTTCGTTTACACGGGAAAACCATTGTCTGTAATTACGTCCTGAACTGCTCTGGTAGCAAATTTGAGGTGCTGAGAGCAGAAATTGGCCCTCAAGCTGTTACATTTGGAATTCAGTCCACTAAATGCAACAGTACCATCCATGATACACTGCTTTACCTTTCTTTGTTCACAAATTTTTTCTTTGTTTTGAAAGGTAAATTTTGCAAAAAGGGATGGTTTCCTAAAGTACTCTGACAGTTGTCATAAGCTGGGTGATAATCAGACATAAAAAGGAAAATGTGAGCCATCCTTGGGGAAAGTGAACTAGGAAATGGAGAAAAGCCATGTACCACAAACACTGGCAACATGGTTCATCTTCCTTAAAGTGCATCTGAGACAGGTTCTGAGAGATCTGTCTCAAGATACATCAGGAAATCCTTCCATCATTCAGGTCTAGAGTTGTAGAAGACCCATGGGTACCCAGCTATTGCTGTACAACAATTTCTCCTGCCTCTACACATCCTCCCTTCCCCAGATATTCGAGGTACATACAAAGGCTTAGCATGTACCTTCTGAAAAGCAGAAGACACTTTCTGGGTTCTATCCAAGAGATACCACAGTAAAATAGGATTATACATTTTTTAAAATTACATAAAATTTCCTAGGAAAAGCAGCGAATGTATGAAAGTATTAGCAGCAAACAAGACAAATATAATTCAACTTACAACATAACTGCATGAGATGGCACAGATTCCATGCAAGCCAAGTTATGAGCTCTCTGAGTACCCACCCATGTGCAAATAGCACAGGACAGAAACTTGTTCTTGCTGAAACCTGATCAGGAATTAACACTAACAGAGAACAGTTTTTCTGACAAAAATCTTCATGCAGGTAACAGGACTGATGGAAATCTCCACCCCCACGAGTGCTGAGCACGGTCCCAGTGCTGGGTACATCCTCTGACAGCCAAGTGAAAGGCAAACAGCTGATTCAACCCATCCTGCAGCAGTAGCACCAAGGCACAGCACTGTCTCACAACAGCTGCAAAGAACTGACATGGAATAAGGAAAAACATACTGCTGCCAGTATACCCAAAGTCAAACCAGCAAAAGGTAACTCTAGAGCATCAGACACTGGCACGATCAGAATAAAGCTATTTAGAAAGAGGAGAACATACGTACAGGTAACTTTAAGGCACTTTCCGGTGCTGGAAGCATTTTGTATTTTTCCTCTTACCAGTGCATCGGCCACAGCAGCCTCCAGATCTGTGCTGGTGCTCAGGACTCGCATGGCATTCACAGAAGCAGGCATCCTGCCTGGCTGTCCGAGTCCAAACCGGTCTGCACAAAAGACAACAGTGAAAGGGATTGTTAAATGAATTCACATTCATTTGGAATCCTAATCAGGTACCCGAGTAGTTCTCCCCACAGACTCTGGGAACTCACAGTGCTTTTCCATTAAACACCCAGAGCTCCAGAGAGTCTGCCATTAGGGTAAGAAATAAACTATTGTTTGTTGGGCGTTGGAGGCAATTTTGGATCCTCAGGGCAACTTTTCATTTATTTATTTTAAGCTGGAAAGCAGGGTATCTATTTTCTGTTTCTTTTTACTCAGTTGTCTCAAAGTTTTACTTTAATGTCAGAGGCAGACATGCCCATCCCAATCTGGCATTCTCAGAAATCAAGAGAGCTTCTCATTAACTTCAGAGAGACAGAATCATGCCCAGTGTCAGAACATGTAAATACTCAAGCACTCATCTATCCTGCAACTTTTCTCTCAGGCAAGGGTGTGAGACTAGCAGCATCAGATTAGTCTATCTTATGTCTCAAGGCTTGATTAACCAGTAGAATATACCCCTACACCTTCACAGTATAAAAATTAAGTTAATATCTCACTTGTGAAGTGACTCCAATTTCTGGTTCTCTTGAGAAGAAGTTTAAATTCCAGAGCTCTATATCAAAACTGGTTTTGAGCAGACAATATTATCTTTTTTCCTTTGAATTGATGGCAAAACTTTCAATGGCATCCAAAGCAATGGCATTGAGTCTAAAATGTCATTTACACTCCTAACATTAATTTATTTTATAATTTTTATTTTACCATTTATTAAGTTTATTTTACCATTTTCCAAGTCTACCAAAAAAGTTACTGAAATTAGTTTCTTTAGCAAAGCCAAATTCAGAAAGGTCCACTAGCAGAGCTATGATAGAACCAGTAACTTAAGTAACACAGGCCAGGTTCTGGCAGTTTTTCTAGAGGGGGCAGATCAGATACCAGATACTACTGGAATCCTGCCTCTGGTCCATTAGGAGAAAGATTGGTTATAACATTCCAAGTTTTTCTTTTTCGTGTGGGCTTCTGTTTGCTCATGGAGGACTTAGAATATCCCTCCTGGAACACATGTTACACCTCTGTCCCTGTATCCACACATGCCAACAGGAGTTTTGCCAGCAAATTCAGTGGTGCATGGATCAAGCTGCATGAACCCATTTAAGAGACCTTCAGCTGATCCACATCAAGCAGAAGGAGAGAGGGGTCAAGTCACACAGGTCTTTTAATAGTTCATCTATATTTAATTTAACAGTGGAAAAATACTGCTTATCAAATTGCTGAACCATATTGTGGATTTGCTCAAAAGTGAGACCAAACACTGGTGTTCAGCAGCTTAGCGTGTTTTTGGGGAAAATACTGCATGCCACAAAATTTCATTGCTTTCTTATTTATGAACCTTCTGCACTGAAGTATCTTTTAGGGACTAGCTCACACTAGCATGCATAATTTAAATCAGAGATTGAAGCTGGCCAGTTTGACTGTCCTAATTACAAAGCTTTATTCAAGATTAAGCTACTGCGGGGAAACAGGGAAGATTTTAAAAATCTAAAGTATTTCAAAAAGAAAAAAACCCCTGCAGACTAATATTTATTTCAAATAGAAGTGATATCTATCAGAATTTACTGTTTCTTAGAGTTACGTACCCAGACAAGACACTTCTGATTTACAACAAAAGCACATTTTTTACAAAACACATTACAAGGGAAATAAAATTAAAAAAAAATTCTTAGAACTACTGCCAAAAAGTAATCAAATAATGACATTTCACGAAGAAATAAAAGTTGTATGTGTTATTACTATCCCCTTTTTTAATGCACTTGGGTTGAAGAATCACTTCAAATATGAAGATGAAATAGTTCTTTATTCCTAAAATGGAAAAATCTGTGCACTCTTACAGAAGCACAGAGATAATAATGCAGTAGGTCTGACTGAAACTAAAGTCACCACTACAGAGATATATATACTATAAAGTTGTATAGAGGACAAGGACTTTCCTAAGTGTAAATGAGATCTGGTACAGTACAAGGGCTGTAAATGTTGAGGTAAGTTCTGGACTTGGTTTTATATTGAAATCCAACCCAGTTACACTACTCAAGTGTAACTGAGATCAGAATTTGGCTTTAACTTTTGAAACTACATAGCATGAAAAATACCACTGTCATTTGTTTTCAAATAAATTTAGTATTACATTAGAAAAGGGAAGATAGTTGTTTTGGGGGTTGTTTTTTTTTTTTTTAATGAAGAACAAAATGACAAAGTAATTCAATTGTAGGTCAGTTTAAATACCCAGCATAAAGAAAGAAAATGGAGCTTTTTTAACACATTAAGTACAGCGTGGCATGCTGGTTTCTATCTCCAGGCTATCAGGAATCTTCTGAACTACTTTGTTCAGTGATTTTTAAATTTGCAACAGTCAAGTTACTCTGAACTTCTCCCCAAGATGCTGCTGCCATATTTGAGTGCCAAAATAAGACCACAGGAGAGACTTCAACATATCTCTGATGTGGGGCTGGGAACACATCTGGCTCCAGGAATAACAGTATAGTCAAGCCCAGTGTTACTGGGCAAGAAATCTGCAGATTATGCTCTGGCCACATTCCCTTGTCTCCCTGGCTAGATTCATTCATTATACTTCTTTCAAACTTGGTGGAAACTTGCAACCACTACTATCAAACCTAGTTTGCCATTTTTCAGAACATTTTGGCCTTCTGGAGTACACAAGTAACCACACAAAATTTGATTATGCTTTGTACCAAACCACGGGAGCCAAACATGAAGTGACTATCACAGGAAGCCAAAAGCAAACAAAGCTTAAATCTGTATTATAGCTGATCTATTTTTAATTATTTTGGTTAAATGCAAATTCAAATTGTTATCTGAAAAATGCCAGACAAATCAGCTTATATTGTTTCTGTCAAGTAACATGACAAGGGAAATTTAGTTAAGTGATAGCCATTTAACTAGACTCTTGAGAAACAGTATTTTTCACACCCTATTTGAAGGGTGTTAATTAAATAACTTTCAGTACAACAAATTCCTTATACAATTTTAGCCTACAAGAAAACACTGAAGCCCTCATATTCTACATTATCTTTGTCGACCCCTCATTCCATTATTTTTAAGATTCCCAGTAAAACATCCTTACTTCAAAAGGAATGATGAGTTCTCCATAACTGCAAATCCAGTATAGGGGTGGGACAGAAGTAATTAAAATCTGCAGATTTTTCTCATTACATGTAACCATCAGTTACATTATGCAAAACTCAGTGAAATAAAGGGATTTTTTTTTTTCTTTCAAAAACTTCCATGTACTTTGGACAAGGCCTTCAGAATTACATGAAGGATGGATCAGCATGTGTTGTGCTCCAAAGTTCATTCTGAAAGCTCATCAGGTGCTTAATTTTTGCTGCTCTGGTACATTTTGGAGGGGATCCCACAAAGAACTTTCATTAACAGAGACAGGAGTCCAGAATATTTAGTAATAAATGGGATGAAACCCATTGGGATCCTATCCTAGGCACTGGAAAGTGCTACACTGCTAAAGAGGAAAAATAATTTGCAAATACTCTGCATCAGTCAGGATTAAGCCCATGCTGCACAACTGATCCAATTTACAGGAGAATTGAGAAAGCCCTGGATCACCCTTTGTTTAAACACTGTTCACAATGTTCCTAAAATACACGAAATTAAAAACATCCAATAAATGAAACTCAAAACAAAAAGCCACATTGAACAAAAGCAGAACAGAAAGCCCCGCAGTGGTGAGAAGCACATGCCAAGTGCTGGCTGATGCACACGATGGCAAATGTTAAGATGGTGTAAAACAAGACTACGAATAAGAAGCAGATTCATGCAGTTAGCGCTTGTTCACCTGACTGCCCAACAGAATCAGCAGTGGAGAGAGCACTAGTGGACCTGGAATGACGTCGAGAAGCTGCAAGTAGAAGGAATGGCAACACCCACAGGATTAACACACATTGAACCCGAGACAGAAAATGCCACAATCCAAAGGGGATGCGTGTGACCGCTACCGGCAGAGGTGTTCCATAGTGACAGGGAATGGCGCTGTATGCGGATGCGTAACAGGTACAGTGCAAGCCCCACAGCGACGCCTCCGCCTGTAGCTTCCCCCCTTCCCCTCGTGACCATTAACATGATGCATGACACAACTCATTTGGAACAGTCCCAAACCAGGTGCAGCCCAGCAAAAACACCTCGATGCACATCAGTCACGTTCCAGACCTGCAGGTCTGGCAGGCAGCCGTCACCAGAATGTGGAGCACGTAACTACAGAGAAGGGCTTAGATGTGTCTGATCTAAACCCCAAAGTGAAGCTATGAGGAATGGTTACGAATTGTGCTTGCAGGTATTTTTCCCACAACATTCTAGCCTATGCATAATAAAACCAATGTTAACAAAGAATGTGTAACCACATAAGTAGAAAGAGTCATACAGGGAGGTCACCAACCACTGCAGATAGAGGTCCTCAGGTTGGTTTCTTTTCCAAGTAAACACACGTACACATGTATTCAGGTGTTGCTACTTCCAAAGGTCTCTTGCTTTTAACAAATTTTGCATACATGTTTCTTGAACCTCAGTATGTACATGCAGAGCTAACAAGAATATGCACATCACACACCCATCTAGAATGACACACGTATACAAACTGTTAAAAGCAATGGAGCGCACACAGTAGCAGAGGAGCCTAAGCCAAATATAGCTCCCACTTCAATTCCCAGTTGTTAGCAGCACATCAATCACAAAATGCCTTTGGAGAGCTTTTCAGTTCTTGGATTCAGCATAAAAGGGAGTTCTTTATGAAAGCAAATTAAAAATGGGTCCAGTCATTTCCAAATTACAGGAATTTTGTCTTTCTAAAGAAGCTTTCCCTATGTCTAGCAATGACATGCTCACCAGCTCAAAGCAACTGACCCAAGAAACCGATTGTTCATTTAAGCAATTCATCACCACAGACTCACTGAAGGCCTTGTTGCTTTAACATCATAACTAGTACTGTCAAGAAACTGAAAAAATAAAGCAGAATCACCTTACAATATAAATAGGCTTTGTCAATTATGCACATAAGTGTGCAACAGAAAAATTCTAAGTCTTCTGTTTAAGGTAAAGCATTCATAAACACAAAAACTAATATAATTAAATGGGAATCAGCAACACAAGGAAAATAAAATTATGGGTTTTTTCAACTTTGAGAGTTCGGCTATGGAGAACACATGAATTTATTCAAGAGAACTATCCCATTGACATTGTAAGCAACCTCATGAAAGATCTGCATGATCAGTGCAGGATTATGGACTAAACCTCACAATTAAGGTTCGTTGGTCACAATTGCTTTCTCCTAAGCCATCCACTGTGCCCCTGTGGACACCACTGCCCAGGGAGATGAAGGCCCAGGGAGAAACAAGAATAACAAAAAACTTTCTAAAACCCACATCTCTGCAAGGAGGCTGAGTATAGATTCACTCTTGACTGTTTTTACTAATTTAGGAAGCAGGACTCATGATACACAGACATGCATACCTGCACTGCAGCCCCAAAACAAACTGCAAAACAATAGCATGTCAGTGCTGACACTGACCATAATACCATTAAATGCAAGAATATTGTCATTTACATTTAGTTACTCTGAGTAGAATTCACAAATATACAAGTTAATCTTTATAAGCAAAACCAGACCATGCACAGCAGGATTATATTACCTTTGCATTATTGCAAGATTAACTGAGTTCTAAAAATACTGTAAGAGAACCACATTGTTTTGTCTTAAACTGACATATATAAATTTCTTTCAGATGAATTACACACCACATAATTAACAAGTTCATGAACGTATTTGATCTTAAAGCATTTCAATGCAAACACAAGAGAAAGGTAATAGGGTAACAACTACATTGGGTTGCTATTGTTACATTGATGTTTCCTCCGTATGTAACCTTTATTATCTAATAACAATATATTTCTAGAAATGCATTTCTCTTCAAGTAATCTTTCCTCACAATAAAACAGTGTAATACACATCTGTAACTAAGATTTTATAGTCAGTGTAAGAGTCAGGTTCAGCACTGGTGGAAGTGCACAAAGCTCAGACCAACCATGGTTCTGATACACTGCATTTGCTTTTAAGAACAAGGGTTCAAGACAGTACTTCAACTACTGGATTTTCAATAAAATAAACAAAACACAGCACAGTGACATAAAACACTGACGAGTTAATACTGAAATTCAGCGTACTTATACATTTTGGCTGGAGAAGAAAGCTTCATCCAAAATTGAAGCCAAGCAGGTTAACTATAAAAATAAGCTACAGTTGTGGATCTGCTGTCTTTTTCTAGATCTGGTATGAAATCAGCTTCATTTTATCAATAAAAAGTTCATCTATTTATCTTAAAGAGCTATAAACCAAATTACGAATCAAAGTTGAACTCTCCATTTTTTACCAGAAGTTGAGATATTAATGTAAACAGATTATTTTATAGCTCAATATAATTAAGTCATTGAACCCAAGAGCTTCTCCAGTATTAAAACTTGTGCTATGTTCCATTTACACACTACATGTATTTTGTCACTATGTGCAAAATAGATACTGTAACACCATTCTTTATTAAATTACTACATAAATGAAGAGGGCCTGGAGATCAACTGTATTTCATGTCTGAGATGACAAGTTTTGATACAAGAAGTAATGTATTTGGTTGAATATATGATATGGTATTTGATCAGAAACATTAACTATCTTGCTGTATTCAGCATTGTGCAGAAAAACTGCATATGGTAAGTGCAATGAGATTTTCTATTTGTACTGTACACTTTAACTGCAGTTCAATGATGCTCCTTTAAAAATCTCAATCTTTCCTTGGTTTTACACTACCTGACAAAGTTTCCTACAAAACAGCACATGCAACTTAATTGATGATTAGCTATCCTATAAAACCTCTACAAAAAGAGCTCTGCTATCTCCACTGGAGGATTTGGGATGGAAATTATATACTGTAACTGTACCTAGCTGTAAAAAAATCGAATCATGAAAAATTGAGTCCCTCAACAACAGGCTATGATGCTACAAAACTACTTCACTGTGACTAGAAAATCCAGGCTTGCCCTCCCATAGATTTCCATCAGTTTTATTAAGCCAAGCATAGCAGCCCAATACAAGCTGATTCAATGAAACTAAAAATTGCAAAAGTTCAAACTAAGCTATTTCCCTGCTAACAGTGAAATGCTGAGAACTGAATTGAAGCATGCAGAAGAAAAGAGAAGGGGAAAAATATAGGGTTGGAAATAGGGAGTGTCAGGAATCCAGAGGACAGGAAACAGCTCATTCCACCTAGCAGTGTCTTGAAAGGGCAATCACAACAAGGGAGAAAGGAAAAAAAATATTGACCCTTAAAGCTCCAACGCCTACATGTACTCACCAAGTGGAGGGAAGCCCCGAGCAGGGCTTGTATCTCGACTGCTCTCACGGCTGGTATCACGACTGCACCCCTGACTCATGCTGGGTCGGGGGATACGACTGCTCCGTGCTAGCATGCAGCATGGAGAGTTTCAGAGAAGGTGAACAAGTTTAATGAGGACAGAAAGCTCAAAGTCAAGTCACAGTTCTGTTAGTTATGGTAATTATTACATTAGTAATTACAATTTGCAGCAGCCTGCTCAGGCTCTTAACAAACCAACTACCTTATATGCTGAGCTATGTTTGTGATGTGGAATTTCAGCAGCATTAATGTCTGGCTGACAGTCTGCTTTTTTCTTAAGCAATCCAAGTTTTGCTATTCAAGTAGAGCAGGAATCTTTAATCATTTAGAGAAGCTCTACTGCTGCAAAACAGATGAGGCTGAAAGAAACCCTTCCGGAATACTTCTTCCTTTATTTTAAAATAAACACCCTTCTGGAGCAAAATAGCAGACAAAAATTTCTTTAAGTAATCATAATACCAATATGATATTTTTACATATATTTGCCTTTCACAAAGAGAGTTTTTTGAACAAATATCCTAAGGGGGAAAAAAGGTCTACTGCACAGACTTGCAGAGATATCTTGCTCCAATGAAAGAAAAGATACTGAGGAAAAAAACATTTAGAACCTGAATACCTGAAAGACAGGTTAACAAGTGATTTGAATTTGAGGGGAGCAGTAGCTTCAGATATTTGATAGAAGCTAATTTCTGCTCCTTAGGCATTTCTAGAAGCTTATCTTAATGGTTTTATATGCACACAGTTTGAGACATACGCACACTTCAGGGGAGCTTTAAACTATATTCTTTACTTGGACAAAACCCTACATGCCTGCAGATGTTTGAGACCCTGCATGTTTTTAAAATGCTTGCAGAAAGTTATTTAGTAAGCTTTATGTCTGATGAAGAATACAACATTTTCTTAGGGCAAAAACCAGCAGTTATTTGTCAGGAGAATTTAATGACAAGAGGGATTTCCCTTGCTGTTTTGAAAAAGCAGTAGCATATTTCAAATGTTCAGGAATGGCTATTGAGGAATTTTCTCAGGCAGAGAGAAAACCTAATCTACCAGCTTTGATGACAACACAGCAGAGGTATATATGCATTAACATGAAGATGCTAATACTTTGCCTGTATCCTCGTTTTTATAAAAATAATGTCATTTGCATGCTTCAGAATATATATATATTCTTATAAATCTGTATTGGGTTTGTATACAGAACTTAAATGCCTAGACTCAAGCTGAAATTCCTCTACAGTGCTTCAGTGCTTGCACATACACTGGATATATTAGCATCCTTCGAGCAAAACAGTACAGAACAAAATAGAAACCTTCATATTTAGGCTTTAAATTTCAAACAGAGACTTCTGCCAGTTTCTTGCTTTGTCAAATCCCTTCCAGTTTTGCAAAATCCAGTTCATATCTCTCTGATGAATTAATGGTTCTGATGGTTGACCTCTGATGTCAGACAATGCAAGATGAGCTATCAACCAAGCTGATTAGATCACCATAATGTCTAATGATACCGAGTTAGATGGTCTCACAATAAATAAGACAGACTAAATTATAAGAATTGGATGAAATTAGGGTTCATGAGTACAATAATCCCATCTCAGATGTACAAGGGAAAAAGCTGACAGGTGAACTACAGGTAAAAGTAACACTAAAGTTCGCCAGACAAATACTTGGTTTGAAATTGCAGACTCTCTAGAAGCAAACTTCTCATTCTTGGGTCTCATGCTTAGATGTAAATAATGGCAGCCTTCACATCAGGTTCGCACAAGCAGTCATTTCTCTTAAACAGAGAAGATCTGCCCATCTTTTATATAATACAACCCTACTAAAACCAGTAAAGGCTCTTTAGAGAGGGAGAGATGTTAATGATAAAAAAAATTAGTGGATGCACACAATAGATTCTCCTTCCATACCAGCTAACAGCAGCAGAATGAAGAAAATGCACTTTAACTGCACTGTCCTACACTAGTAGGACAATGCTACAGATGAAGCATAATAGTGACTTCACAAACAGAACACCCAAACACTGGGTACTCCAGGATTAATGGTCAAATAAAAGGGTTGCATGCTACTGGATACGTAAGAAAACCAAGAAAAAAAAATGGATTGAAAAGAACTGAAGGATGAGTCTGCTGTGGACTCCCAGGCACCTGCCTCTCATTTTCACCACCATGTTATGTAAAGAAAATTTTGTATCAGCTACTCAGACTATTTCCTTTCAACACTGCCAGCAGTAAAGGCCAGCAGTGTTGTCATTTAGCTAAGTCTCATACTGTGACAGCCTGTCTCTGCAGTGCAAGGAGCAAAAGCAAAGAAGACAAAGTCTCAATTTGAGAATTCTCAACCCCAAGAGCTGGACAGAAATCAAGTGAATGAGTAGCAAAATGGATTAAGAGGAGTAGGCAGCATGAAAGCAGACAGTGTGTCCACAGCCAGTTCTGCTGTGAAAAGTCTAGGACAGGACAGGGATGGGTTGCTTCCAATAATATTCCAAGTTTCTAATGTGTACTGTACATCTAAGTCTTACCAATTTCATCTGGAAAGTCAGAGCACTTAGACATATTAAAACACACTATTAAGCAGTCTTATGCTAGTGGAACCCAATAGATTCAAATATCACCAGGAGAACATGAAAGTACCCCTGTTTACCAATCTACCACTTGGAAGAAACAGGTATCTCTTTAGGGTGTGAATTTTAATCATTCTTAACCGGAGACTAAAAATCATAAGATGCTTTCTTACATCAATACTAGCATTTTAAAGAGTCTGAAATTCTGCCAAACAGCCAAAGGAAAGCTCTGCAGTGGGGAACACCCAGTCAAGGCAAGTCAAGAACTACCTGCAGATTTCCAATAAATGCACACAGCATAACCCCAACAGGAATTCTTCTGCTGCATGAAGCTGATAGGCAGCTGTGCTTGCTCTGCTTTTTGGAGAATGGCTGCCTTGAATCTCTCACTTCTTTCAGATCCAGCTGTGCCACACGATCTGCAGAGCATCCAACAGAATTAACTTCAGGCTGATAATTTTTAATCCATGGGAAATGGATATCAACCTGTTTGAGTAGATGATCTCCTTCAAGGGGCTCAAGACTAAGTGGACTGTACACCTCCTTCCCCAAGAGGATATCAGCACTAGTAAAACTCACTGAGCAGACAGCAAAGGCAAGCTTGAAATGGAAAGGCCACAAGCAGAGCCCTGTATAAGTGACTAGACAGGACCTCAAAACACTGAATGTGCCTCATTGTGCTGCCTCTGAGAAAACAAAACCTTCTTTAAGGTTCCCCGGACACAGAAGGAATCTACTTCATGGATACCTGTAGTCATCACGGAAATCAAAGCTAGCATCAAGATACTGATGCTAACAGGCATCCACATGCAGAAGGCTCTATTACTGCTACTGCCCCAGAAGGCCTTGAAAAACTCCGGGGGATGGTTTCTGTATTTGAAATCAAGGTGAGTGGGAGTCTATTTAATGAAATGAGCAAACAAAATAAAATATCAAGGAAATATAGCGACTGAAGCAACACAATAAGGAAGCATAAAATACTGTTAGCTACTATGTTATAAAGTAGTAAGTACAATGGAATAATGGTATATACCTGACAGCCCAAAGGCATCTCCATCTGGGTCAGTATCACAACTTTCAAAATCCAATACATAAGATAGAATTTCTGCAACTGAACAGTAAAGTGTCAGACACTCCTGTTCCCATAACAGCTCAACCCAGGCTGTGTCCATCAACCTGGGGGGAAGAGGTGAAAGCCACACATCTGATACATGTCAGAGCTCTCTCTCACTCTCAAAGAACAAGCACTGATTGTGTTCTCAGGGAGCATATCAGAGAAATGAGATACAAATTACTCTTCCAAAAGAATTCAAGGCTCCTGTAATATACCTGAAAGCAGGCAACCCAAGAGTGAGGATTTTACACAAGGCAATTTCCCTCCAGGTGCTCAAGAATGTTTAAAATCAAACCACATAATATGATGATCAGCTTAAGCATGTGTGATGGTACCATCCACCATTCTTTGCTTCCTCCTAAAAAACAACGCTCTTCTACACAGTGATAGCAGAACAATTACCTCTAGTATTTGGGAGGCACTTTACATTTTAAAAGCAATGAACAGAAAAGCACAATGTATTCATACAGAGCCCATAAAATAGATCAGACATGAGAAGAATGCTAAATTTGGAAAAACAGTCACAATGAATATGCAGCATTTTTTATGAATCATAATGGCATATACACTCAGGTGCTTTAAACTCATTTCAGTATACTGGAAAGAATGAATAAAATACTTCTTTACTAACATCCTCCTCTAAATAAAAATGCAGCTGAAATGTAAAATATAAAGCTATTGCTAAGGCAATAGTTATAAATTTAATTGCCAAAAGTAAGGCTCCAATTTGAATCAATTTCAATCTACTAGTAAAGGCTTTGGGTATAAAAAATAACTTAGTATCAGTATCATTTGAAATGTTCTTTTACATTAACTTCAAACTTATAAAATAATTTCTATTACAAAATGAAAATGTTTAGACAGCACACTGAATACCTTTTCACTTCAACTCAAAGTTTAAAATATATTTACTTACCTGACTTTAAAAAGTCTGCTGATAAATTTGAAAATAGAAACTATTACAGAATATTTACATAAACAGTCACTGAGACAAGAGTATCAAAACCAGAACAATTAATACATAAGTCTAAAATGTGTTCTAAGAACATGGCTCCAGGACATTAAGGATGAGAGAAGAAAACCATTTAAGATACAAAATTTCTAAAATAATCCAAGAAGGTGCTTTTTTGCCCTTGATTTCATATGACTCTAAAGATTGCTCAACTCATTTTAGGACTAAACTTAAATGAAGTCTTTTTGCTGGGATGGTTATTCACAATTTTCTTGCTTCCTGATCTAATAATATTGCTCATGTTGAATTTCAAACAGAAAACTCATCACGACATCTTTAGGCTTACTTTGAAACCGTAAGCTCAACCAGGAAAATTGAAATTACTCTCGTATAAGCCACAATCACAATAACTTGTCAGCTGAAAAACTCAGAATAACAGTATCATGTTTCCTAGTCAGCAGGAAAGCCCCTCCTGCAAGCATGCCGGGCAGCACATCACTGCAGTGACTGCTCTTACCTAGGCCTATTCTGTTGGGACTCGTCTCCCGACTGCATCCCTGGCTCCGAGGAATCTTGCTGCGCTTCTCTGAGGATGATGGCACTGGCTGGACTCTGGATGTTCCACTGCTTAGGCCACCATAGGAGCTTCCTAAGAGCTTACCCGGAGAGCTAGACCGGCTACCAGCTAGAACAGAACCAGAAATAAGGAAAAAAAAATTAAAACTCCCCAAGATTTTAAACACGCTGACAGCAAAACTGGAACACAATCAGCTCTATGTAAGAATTTAACCCAAATCCCTCAGAAAACTAATGGGAGTGTTCCCTATAAGCTTTCAAGAGAACTGAGGAAAGCCTGTAGACAATGAACACTGACAATCAGCAACCTTCTGCTGCCCATGGAGATGAAGCCCAAAGCAGGCACTGCAGTGTATGAACACCCAAGTTGGCTTTAGGAGAGTTTGTAGAGGTGCTGGAGCAGCCTTGCTGCAGCAGCAAGGGATTTCCAGGCTGCCTCACCTCCTCATAAAGCAACACCAACCAGGCTGTGTGCAGAGCTGCGCTGTAGTGCCCTGGCTTCTGCAAAGCAGCTCAGGCAGCTTCGTGCTACACTGCAGTGGTGGCATTGCTTTTCTGCAATAATTCAGTGAAGGAAAATAAAAACCCATCACATTTGAACAGATCAGCACAATAATGGGCAAATCCCATGGGCCTCACATTTGCAGAGATGCTGGCTTACTTAGGTCTGGCTGGTTAAACCTAAGTTATTTATTTTTCAGATGATGAAAATTTTAGCAAGTTGAATAGCTGGCCTGCTTTATTTTTCCTTGTCTTTTTGAATAGTCCATGGCAACTTTATATTTCTTCTTAGAAATGAGTATGTGGGTCCCTGAAAAATCTGCTGTTGCCATTAAATCTGACATTAAATTTATTTGCTGAAACAGCCAGGAAAACTATATTTGAAAGGGTTGCAAGACCATACTCAGGCAAGCTCACATTTTGAACCAATATTCAAACTGACTCCTTTCTGAAATGCATCTAAACATCTCACAAAAATTTCATTTCCAAATACTGTTACAACCAGTAAGAGCTGAAGACTGTTCTTCTGTCCTAATTTAAGAAGATATGCAACTCTGTTAGTGTCACAAACAATACCATAGCACATGTATAAACTTACATGCCCCCTCCAATTTCTTGGCCAGAGGCATTCCGAACCAAATATACTCCAATATTTTTTGTGGTGCTGGCTCCATTCTCCTCACCCCAAAGTGACAGGTGCCAGTCTTCCACATAGCACCACAAACTAAAAGTCATCTCACTGGTGTCAGGGATGTACTGAAGTAACTGAGAGAAGAATTCAGCCCCTGGGGTTTGAGCCAACTTCGACATCAGAACGTACACTTACCGTGTTTGATTAGTGAGAGAAAGCAAAATCACCTGCCACACATATTTTGATTTATGACTTCAACAAAATGCTTTTTAAGTCTTACAGTTAGGAGAGAATGAGGAAAGCTAAAAGCTTAGCAGTTAAAAAATGCGAAGGAAATAATGTGAAAAAGCAAGAAAGGGAAAATGTTTCTTACCACCAGCAGGATTAGCTGATCTGGATCCTTGATTATGAGGGCAGACCAAGGGACAGGCAAAAAGTGGATTAAAAGACAGCAAGACAATACAGCGTTCAGCATGCGGTTTGTGCAATACACAATACAGACAGATTTATTTACAAACATGTCACCCCTAAAGCCTCTGCAGAATGCAGTGAGATAATGTGCAGATGCAGCTAAACTTCCCAAGGCTGACCAAGGTCTCAGGTCTTGTCAACCAAGACACCAAGACCCAAGTTCTGCTCTAAACTGTACCCCAACCCAGTCTGCAAAATAACATGATTATCTACTGTGTGGGTATGGAGAATTTGGTCCTGGGACCAACTCCTTATATTGGAATTTGTGAACTATTTAATGCCACATTTGGCTTAAGGATAAAGATCACATCTGGTTGGGCAAGGCTGGAAAAATCAGCAAACTAGACCAATGCAGCAGGTCCAGATATGACCATCCTTGACCATCCTAAATCTTCATAAGGCATTCTATAGAAAAATTAGGCCTATAATCTTTGAAACCTTTAAAGAATAACTATTTTTTCAACACTTCTGAGACTTGTCTCATCTGGTCATTTTCCAGCACTAAGTTTAGGGAAGAAGGGTCACTTCTGGCTTTGGATCAGTTCTAGGTTCAACACTGAAGAAATCAATTTACATTAGCATCCCAAAGCCCAAATATATCTTTTATGACCTCAATGTAAAGATTTCAATTTGGCCCCATGCTCAATATACTATGTCTTTCTGCAGTTCTCCCAGCCTAACATAAGACTATAAACTGCTTTTTCACCCCTCCAGCATGACAGAGCAAAGCAATGAAAGAATGAACAGAGAAGGGCTTTCAAATAGGGGTACAAAGCAAGACAAGTTCTCAGAACAGACAGTGTTCCTTCCACAAACCCAATCTCCTATTCACAAGGTTGAAGGTTCTCATAATAAGGAGTTTCTCCCTCCTCCCAGTTCCTTTTACAAGCCTGAGTGACAAAATTCTCCTCAGATACACATGACAAATATGCAGCAGCACCATAGGCGTGGCTTCTAGGAGAAAACCATTCCTTGCCAGGCAGCCAGAGAGCGCAGATGTGTCATGTGAATCAAAGCAGAACCCTTTTTCCCATGTCCACACAAAATAGGTAATGTCCTATTTTCAACTGTTGCCAAACCCCATTAATTTTAGACAGCTCACGTGTTCACACATACAGAAATAGAGTCACATAAGCAGGAGAGGCTTGGCAGGGCAAGCAGTCAGCTACAGGCACAGGGGGTGTCTCAGCAAGACACAGTGCCAGTTATTTAGAGCTACACATCACAGCAACATGAAATTCTGCTGCACAACTGGTAAAAAAAGGGCTGCAACTAAGCACTCGGATTTGGGGCCCTGTTGGTCAGCAGGAGCACACACACTGGCTAGGTGGGGATCTGTTTCATTTTATGTCCAAAGTGAGCCCAATTCTCTGGTGCTACTCCAACTCAAGAGAAACACATTAGTAACTCTTTGGTCTGTCCCCCAGAAATTAAACAATTCTTACGCTGGGACTGCGAAACTACTTTAGCCCGGCTTCGGCCTCGAGTATCAGCAGGCGTTGAGGTGACACTTGTGGCACTGCCAGAGCTCTGTCTCCTGGTGCGAATCCGACCTGCAGGAATGCAAAGACAATCAGACTGTTAATGAGCTACTCACAAAGGCAGCAGCAGCGTCTAACAAACTATACACACAACTACCCAGGGTACAAAAGAAATTTACTGGGAGAGGCAACGCCTTTTATTAGGCTGGCTGAGACGCAGGGGAGGAAGTGGAAACAGCCACAGTCGATAATCCAAAAACTTCTTTGCTTCCTGTAATGCTATCAGCCAGTTTAGTTAAAAAATATTACCTCCCTATAGTCTTTGCTCCTGTTCTATAGTAGCTTCGTTACAAAGCACCAACAACAAAAAATTTCAAGTCTCCTAAACGCAGCTTCCTGTATCAAATTATTACTTTCTGACAAGGTGATCATCCTTTCAGAGACAGGTGTGACAGATGCCCTCCAAAATTCCATCGCTGGGATTTCCAACTAGCTGTCTGGTGCTTTATATCCTGCTCCACCTGCGCAGGCTGGCATGCACTCCTGTGACAGTCTGTCAATGCAGTCTGATCACACTTTTATTTCAGGCTGATTGAATTTTCCCTGCTGTTTACAGGTCCCTTATGTTTATCCAGAGATCATTGCAACTTTACTTGTAATGGAAAGCCCTATTTACCATAATCAGTGTTGAAAAAAAAACCAGATTGAGTGCCTTCTCTTTATTTAAGCAGAGAAGGGATATAAAGTCTCAAAGTGTTCCCAGTCCTTGTTCTGTCCTTTCCTCATGGAAAAGCCACAGAAATTTGAGCTAGGAAAGCTTACAGGGTCATCAGTTCATCCCCTTCCTGGGGCAGGGTAGTTTCCTACAGAAAGTTCTTTCCAGTGCTAAGCTTCAATTATCTGTCTCTAGTTAATGGGAAAGAAATGATAATTAAGAGTAACACAAAGAAAGCCTCCATCAATACTTTTCAACACACTAGTTCTTAGCCAAATCTGAAGCTTTTTTCTCAGGACTCATGCCAGCGCTGTCCTGACTTCAATTTTCAGGCACAATAATGAAAAGAAAAAGCCCACAGCAGGTGAGAGAAGTCTAGACAACTGCACCCACTGGTTATAGATACTCATCTCCTGCCCTCTGTCTCCACCATAAGCAGACAGAGAAATACAAACAGGGAGACACACACTTCCCACCCAAAAAACCCACTTCACATAAGGCACACATGCAGGACAAGACAATGGCAAGCAGCCCAGATAGAGAGATTGGGAGCTATGTTCTTTCTCTGAACTCTCAAAATTATTCATAACACTGTCTGAAAGCTTCTGCTAGACACAAAGTGACAAGGAGATGCCTAACTTTGAGAAGAAAGGGCAAATTTGTTTGCAAGGGGAAAAGCCTACAAGACAGCTCTACTTCAAACCTCCCTACCAGCACCTAGTTTTAAAACAGCTCAGTAGGCAAAGTACAGGTATGTATATTCAAGCAACTGTTTACAGACGAGACAGAAAGAATCATCAGCATAAAACTGGGAAAACACAAACAAAACTTTTTAACCACTGGCTCAACTGAGCAAGCTCTGAGCACACTCATGTGGGTCCAACAGCCATAAAACTGGCTGCTGGGGTCTTTACCACCAGCAAGGCTGCAGACTGCTCTGCTCTAGGGCATTCTTGCCCCTTGCAAAGGGCCAGCCAGATGTACTGATAGAGACAGCTCTAGAGGTCTCTGCCAGCCAGATCCCACCCCATGCAAGTCTGGCACAGCTACACACAGGTGAGCAGAGCCACTCTGTCACCTGGTAATGAGGCATGGACCCGAAGCCTGACACAGGCTCCAAGGCAGACGGGCACAGGGAAGGAGGCAGGCAGACATGGTGCTCCTCTCAGAAGCCTCAAGGCTTCCCTTCGTTTCTTTCAGGAAAGTGTCACAGTAAGACAAGAATTTAAACCTGATCAGTCTTAGGAACCAGTAATGGAATTCATTTACATCCTTCCAGAAGGCCAATGGGAGGCCTTGGCATTGCAGGAAGTCCTAGGGTTAAATCAAGCTGAAATTCAACACTACACACAGTAACAGGCAGTACTGAAGACACATTTAGTGATGTGCATGGGCCAAGAATGGGTGAGAAGGGACTGCTGTCTCTTCCTCTTACACAAAGGCTACTTAAGATCCTCAACATTTCCCAGATTTTTCTGCATCAGCAAAAGCTTTTTTTTTTTTCCTTCTTGCATCTTCATCAGTAAGTGACTAAAAACTGGGATAAGATATGTGACTTTTCCAACTTAAGAAATACAAAGCCTAAAATAATACATAAAGTGAGACTGAGATTACCTTCTGAAACCAATCCTAGAAGCTTTAAAAAATAAAACAGAACTAATGCAAACTTAATTAACATGTGATTATCAGCAGGATTGGAAAAAGAGAACTCAACCCTATTTTGAAACCCCTGAGGGCTGGTGGACAGATTCCTACCAACTTCAGAAGTTTATGAATGAATGAATGAATGCACGCCCAGGAACAAAATTCTGCTTCCTTTTGGACTGTTACATTTGCACACTGATTTAGGCTATTGGGTGTCAGAGGGAACAGCGTCGAAGAAGTTGTTCTTCCACAGGAAGAACAGAGTTCCAACAATAATACAGATTTTTTCATCCTTTAAAAAATGCTGACAAGCATTTGAACACTGCACTGGACTTCCATTGTGCAAATGGATTTTTAATATATATATTATACCGAGTACACCATGCATATAGAGTAGTTAATCCATACAACATATGTATATCTTCTACATTCCCCCAGGAATTTCATTTGCAAGCAAGAATCTGCACTCACATCCAAGAGTTATTTGCACATAGGACTACGTGTGTGGCTTTATATCTATCATTCTAACCCAGACAGAAAAACTAATTTCAAGCAGGACTGGGGAAAAAATATCAAATAAGTTATTTAGACATTTTCGTTGTCCTTAAATTCAAGCATACGCCTCCCTCCCAAAACTTCTTTGCTTTCAAGTGGGTTGGTCTCCATATCTAGCTCAAACTACAGATGTAGCAATCCATATTTCATAACCATTATTTTTCTGCTGCTTTTAAAAGCATTGCTGCATCCTAACAACAACAGCACAGCAAAGGAACAGATAAAGACTGCCCCAACTAGTTTCCAAAAACCATAAAAGTATTTCCATAAAAAAGCCTTTGATCTAAATTTGACATGTGACACAGTGTTGTTGGTACAGAAAAGATTTTGAAAGACTCCATATAAATGAGTTGTGTTAAGAAACCACTTCTGGATTTTTAGGAGGTTTTGGTTTTATTTTTTTCAGTTACTGTCATTTTTACAACAATGGTTCAGAATCAACCCTGAAATGCCTAACAAATGCCTAAACCTAGAAAGGTTGTTTTGGCTTTTTGGTTTTTTGGGGTATTTTGTCAGAAAATGAACAAATTAAGGAAGATTATATGATAAAATAACATTTGTGCTTCACAAGAGGCTTCACCTGGCAGGTTGAGCCCTCTGGCTGGATACTGCAGCATCCCCATCCCCAGTGCTCAGAACAGTCATAGGCTTTATGACACACAGTCTGAAGAAAATGGTTTTCAAATAGTCTAGAAATAGTATGTAACAGCTCCACAACTCATTTTAATCAATTACATGCTGTGAACAGGGACACCTACAACCACACAAGTTATAAATGGATGCACTGGGATGATGATGGTCTCTCCAGGGCTCAGGTTAATGCATTCAGGTTAACCAGCACTGGGGTTTTACCCCAGCTGGAGAAAAACGTTTAAGAAAGAGCCACTAACCTAGCTGAATCACTGCTAAATTACACATGGACATGAAAGACACACAGAGATCATTAAAAAACATGCTTTATAGATAATATTTTAAAAACTTTTTACAACCACCATCAGAATGGTTTCCATGCATATTTAGCACTTCTCCAATGTTAGAAAGACCTGACTCTGGACCATGATTTTCCCTGAGAAGCACGTGATCCTTACTGGAAACCATTAGGCTGTGCTGCCTCTGGGTTCTACATGAGATCTCCCTCCAAAGCAGAGGGCTCAGTGAAGAGCCCATTTTGCCCTACACAAACACAGCCAAAGCAACTCAGCACTTGCAAAGGGATGGAGCAAGAATAGTAAGGTACCTGAGCAGTTCCATGTAAGAACACATCAGACACGACTTTGAATTAAGGACAAGGGAGAGCTTTAAGGCAGAGAAGAAAACAAGAATGGTGATTTCCTTAAACTTGTGTTACTCCCAAAGCTTTTGATAATGCACTCAAGGTGTCCGCCTGAGCCTAAGTTATCTCAAAACTGCAACAAACCCCATTTTATTGCCTTTCTGGTGAATAATAAAAACTATTAAAAATTGTGCCACTGACTGCAAACTGCTATTTTGTTTTGACCTTACCAGTCGCAGGTCATACAAGCATTTATGCTTTCCCTTTTGGAGAAAGGCTTTGTCTGAAGGGCTTCACTTTATGCCTGCCTTGAAAAAAGATAACATAAATGCTCTGAACCATTCTAATTAGTAAAAGTCAGCATTATGCACTGTCTTAAAATATTCCTTGAAAAGCTGTTTCATGATAAAATAAGCAGAAACTTTTCTAAGGTTTCCTTTTAATCAGGTAAAACAAACATGGCACAAGTGCCACCTCCCTAGCAGTAGCTATAAAAGTTTATCTCTTTTGAGCTTTCTGTGCATAAAGCCCTTAAAGCAGTTCAAAAGATCCCCATACATAAAGGATCTGGGCAACCAAGGCACATCTGTGCATTGCATGAAGACCTGCACAAACCCCACTAGTATACACTCACCTACCTTTCCATAAGGAAGTGCTCTTCTACAGCATTTGCCAATTGTTGGGATGTCACAAATTAAAATCAAAGGACTGATACTCAGCTCCTAGTTGGCACTTGCCACTGGCATCACCTACTTTATCTTGCTCCTTTGTTTGAGCTGCCTCACTCCAAACCAAACCATGAGGAGAACCAAGGGCAAAGCAGATGGTACCTGCCAAGTCCACACAATACTGGCTCCCAGCTGAGGGGAATGAGCAGAATTTTACAGTGTAGCTACAGAAAGCCATGATGGGAACCAGACTGCAGATTTAATGTCAAGCTGAACCACACAAAAAGACACAGGAATTTTCTCTTAAATTACTTACTGGTGACCTGCAAAAAAACCAAAACAAACCACAGGAGCACGACTGTAGATTACATTTCTGCTTTATGTTCTGTTTCCTTCTGTTTCCAGAGTAAGAGGATGTTTTTCTCTACCCCTACTCTCTTAATTTTTACATTTATGTCAAGAATTTAAAGTTTATCTTCACTGCAATTCCTGACAAAATCTGCAAGATCACAGGGTTGGCGGAAGACTTTACTCAGCTTCACTATTCAGTGAAGAGTACGCTCAATCCTGAAAAAAAAGCTTTTTCCCCTGAACTATCTCAAAGCAAAAAGATGAAGAGTTTCAAACAGTGATTAATCTCATTCTTGAAGTACTCTGGCTATAGTGTACTGTGTAGTTTTAATTCTCCCTGATCCTCCTCCTCAAAAAGGAGGGAATCCTACAACAAAAAGGTGTAAGACTTGGTTTGCTTAGGGGATAGCAAAGAAAGTTCATCTCAATCTTCCCTGCCCCAAGCAGGTTTCTATTACAGATTTTTACCAAATCCAATCTGTTCCTAATGTAACTGAATTGAAAATAGTAACCAAATAAAACTCCCACCCTTTTGCATCATGACAATAAAGTATTTAATAAACTAAAAATAGAGGTATTCCACAGGACAGCTGTTTTAACAGCCCTCTGCAAACATTATTGTAGTCAAGGAGAGGATTAGAAAGCTGCATATGGTATTTTACATAAAACATTAAACCTTCAACATTTCAAACGTAGGTCAAAAATAGATCGGTTTGAGAACTAAGATGAAAGAAAGAGAAAGAAAAGGTTCAACAATTGAAAAAAAAAGTTATTACAACAACTTGGAATTTTCATCTATCTCTGATTTTCATCTATGACTGATTTAGAAATACAGGTCTCAGGACAACTTCATATTCCTTATCACTGACAGATCACAAAATACAAATACTTCCTGCTCAAGATTCAGAGGTCAGCTCATCTCTCAACACTAAGTACCATTCCCAAAAATGGTACAGACCTTTTCTTCCAAATAATAAATTAATGCATCACTAATAGTAAGGAAAATAACACAGATGTCACAACAGCACAGTGGCACTTCTCAGACCACCACATCCAAATACAAGCAGCCAAAGATATGAGCACAGTCCCACAAGACAGTAATAGATCCCTTGAAAAGAGACTCGCACTGGGGAAAAAAAAAGGCTTTGCTGGAGAGTGTGGTATCTTCATTCTGTGTAGAAAACATTCTTGCTTTCAGCTCCTGTCTACCTCAGAAAAAGTGATTTCCCAGTGATTTATTTTGCTGAAGAAATAAAGAACAAGTTTTGACAATGAGCCAGAAAAACAGACTGGGATCCTTCCCAACCTAACAGGCTCAGTGTTCTAGTAAAAAAAGCCTTTCCTCCAACTGTCTTTGGTGTAAGCCATCTCACTCAGACAGTTAACAACAAAAAGAGAGAGGTCAGATTTAAAGAGGTTGACTAAATATTCCTTCCCTAGAGATCATTGTTTACTGTCCTCATTTTTCTGCCATGTGATCATCTCATTCAATTCTCTCACTGCCCAGTCTCTTCCCGAAACCATTTGGCAGTTGTGACCTGAGCTTTGGATGGAAAAACACAGCAAACCTTTACACATCAAGGAGAAAAGAAATCACAAGCCTTGGGTTGCTTGGGAGGTTTTTTTTGGGTTTTGTTGGGGCTTTTTAAGTCTATACACAGGTCACCTTCAACCAAAAGCAATGCTTTAAATAGAGAAACCCATATAACAACTTAGTGACCAGAGTCATAAAAGGAGACTTATGGTTATTAGCAGGAAGGAGCTCAAAGAGAAAGTGAGGAATACCCCATGGCATCAAAATGAGCAGGACAACCATGCAACACTTCATGCAGGTCACCAGTGAACATGGATGAGAACCAGGTAACACTTTGAGAACAGAGACCAGGTAGGGTAGTACGACTGTGACGACTGTGGACACACCTCAGTTACACAGAGAGACTGCTTACCCTCGGTTTTACTGGTAGTACCATCTTTAGGCAAATTAAAGAAAAGTAAGGACAGGGTTAATAGGGAAAAAAATCAGTAACATCAACAGAAGTGGGCACTATATAACAGCTACATAAATATGGAAAAAAATTAATACATTAAAATTAAAGAAATGAAAAAGTTGGACCAAGCAAATCAAACCTTGATTATCAGAAGAAAACACTTGCAGGTTTTCTCTCCTGCAACAACCAACCTTTGCTCAATTCCATTTTCATTGTTTGCCTCACCATTTCTCTCATGGGAACATGCAGGTGATAAATGTCCCTATTAGCTAAAAAGGAAGCAGGATCCTTCAGGAGCAGCCATGTTTGCATCACTTAAGAGTGAATTTGCTACTTTTCGCCTAGAGCCTGGTTAAAGAACAAGACTGATACTGGATTCAGTCTCTAAGCTTCAAGGACCAAGTCAGCTTTAAGTAGATACCTCCTCCCTCTTCATGCCTCCTTATGACATAAGGCAGTTAGAAGCCAGTTTAGCCACTGGAGTCAGAGTGCAGCACAACTCAAACGTGGCTGCATCTGTAAGCCCACCATCATGTGATCAGCTTCACATTCTGTAATAACACTTCCACTGCAATGTATCTGCATCTTGAACCAAGTATGAACAATTTAAATCAGAATAGAATTCAACTTCTGAACAGAATACAACCAATACATCCAAACCAACATTTCAGATATCAAAGAAACCTGTCTGAAAAAGGAATCCATAAAAATCATCCCTATATAATTCACCACTTACTTTTTAACAAGCTAAAGAGCAAATGCCCTACATCAAAAGAAGAAACTCCTCAACTGACTCAGTGAAGACAATGTACCAAGCTTAAATCAAGAGTACAGACCCCTGAGTTTCTTCCCTGTTGTAAAGGTAAATGGATGACAAGTCTGGGATTAGATTAGTGTGAAACCAGCAGAATAAGAAATGAGCTCAGATGATCAGCTCTGCTCACAACCAAGATGAAGCTCAGCAAATACTATGTCAATCATTCCCTTGCATTTCCTCCTCCATGACTCCTTCAATGGCAACTCCAGGAGAGAAAGATCCAAAGCAAAGTTTGTTTTAAGAAAGCCTGAGACACCTGAAGGAGATATACAGTGCTCTGAGGGAATAATGTGACACGTGGCTATAATCCAAAGAGTCAGCATAAGGAACAGATACTTATATCCTGTCTGATGACATGGCAAGGCCGACCTCCTCTTTGCTTCTCTCTCTTTCTCCTTTATGAAACAAAGGGAATAAACTCAACTAAGATGTACTATTCAAAGCATAAAACAATTAAAGGAAAACCAATTTCAGGAAAGGAGGGAAGGAAAAGAAGGAAAAGAGACAGGGGAACATATCAAAAGCAATTGAGTAGCATTGCCCTCAGCAACATCCCAGAACCATAGTATGTTCTGCTTTTTCCCAGAAAGAAGAGTGAGACGCAGATTATTACATAGTTCAAAACTGTTGCTTCAAGTCAGTTCTGTTGTATTCTTTTTTTCCTTAATCCCAAAGGACAAGAGATCACACACTGATCCTGAAGAGCTGGTAACTATCTCAGAGGTACGTTCTTCTAGTCAGAGTTTATTATTCCAATAAAACTGCGAGGCACTTTCTGCTACTAGAGAACGCTAACTGCAGGAGTAGAACATGTAGATTTACCTAGTGATGCGTATGACCCTGGGGGTAAGGCTGCAGCAGAACTGAAGGGGGTGGCTGCTCCAGAAGACGTCACTTTTGACTTGGCACTAGCTGCTGCATTCACATCGACGTCACTGCGGGATCGCTGCAGAGATCCTGGTGTTGACACAGATTTTGTACTTACTGTAGATGCTGCAGATGGGAGTGGGAGATCCAGAATAAAGAAGATTAATTTTTTGAGCTGCGTGCTTCAAAGAGCCTGACAAGCAGTTTAAAGTACTATTTTTAACACTCCCTGCTGGCACTGAAATACCTCAACTAAGAATGCTTTATCAGGTCAATGTGGGCTTCCCCACACTGCCTGCAAAGATATTTCATCAGTGCTGCCCTGATGCTACCTCTAAGAACTTTATCAAGTTCTAAAAGCCTAAGTGATAAGATCAAAAAGGCTGTCAGGCCAGTAAAAAGAAATTTCTAACAGAATCTAGATGGGAAAGTTCAACCACAGTACCCATCACTGGCTTGTGAGAGTTGCTGGCCAAAACAGACCTGCAGGTCCTTCAGTCCAGGTTCTAATAACTTCCTTCCCAACACCTCATCTTCTCATGAGGATCGTTGTTCCCATCACTTGTTGATGCTCACACTCTTAAGCATGAAGCCTGACTACTCAGCTGCAAGCAAACATGCATTTGTGTGTACAGTCAAGTAGGTTACACATCAACATCTCCTTGAACCAAAGGTCTCACTAGGGTGCAGTTACAGACAAATCAGCCAGAACCCAACCTTGGTCAGGCGTAAAAGGCAGCCTATTTTTTACCAACAAATTCTTTTCTATTATATTCTATATTAAAATGTATTATTTAGATCATTGTATGCATTTACTTAGGACAGAAAAGCTGTACCTAAATATTCCAGCTGACAAGAAAAACATATTAGCAATGAGATGGAACTTAACACTGTAGGACTTGTGTGCAGACACCTCCAGTAAATGCTGAAACCACAGAGAATAAATAGCATTGTAAAACTGAAGGCACTATTAGACCATGTAGCATGTCTTAGCATCAGCAGCAGTTTATTCAAGCTATTACAAAGCTAAACATACTTTGGTTACAATTTTAAGGCTTTTTAGGCTTTCCTTCAGGTGTAAGAAATTATTGATTTGCTAACTTCTTTTAAAAGCATTATTGTATCACCAGCTGATGCACAGAATATGGTATAAAATCCAAATTAAAATTTCTATAGCCTGAGCTGTCATTTTAGGAAGTGGTAAACAGTGATCAAAGTTGGATTTTGCATATCACAATATCCCACTTCCTCAGCAACACCTGAGCACATTTTTCAGCTCCTGTTCTCACCTCTTGATGTTGTACTTCCAGTAGGACTTCTTTTGGCAGAGAGTGGACGGCTGGAAGTTAATACAAACACTTATTAAAACAAAACTTATACTTCAGTCATGAAGAGCAGTACAATTCTGTTCTCTCAGTACACAGTTATGTTAATACGGAATTATTTATATGCAAGAATAAACTACCAAAGCTTGTCGGTTAAGAATAAATACAGCATCACCATGAAATTATTTATAGAAGCATTAAGAAATAAATTAGTACTCACATTATTTGCACAAAAATATTTTTAAGAACACTTTTTGTAGATTTAAAAAGTTACATTAGTACGTTATGGAGATTTTTCATATAGGTCCAACACTTAAATCACAGATATTTGGAGCCTAAGTTGAGTGTATATCTGAGAGTAGCTGAAATACATACATTCAACATAAGAGTTACATATTGACTTTGCAGTTACAACTCAAGTTTAATTTAGTAATTTTTTTTTCTCTTGTCTGGAAAGAGGTAGACTTACACCTCTAGGATTAATGCTAAAGGCAGAACTTCGATCTAAGCACTGTTTTAAGCACCTGAAAGGAATAATTAACACTATCTGCTGAGCACTAATAGCTTCCTAGAAAATTATTTGTGGTGTCAAGATAATGATTATATTTTAAAGCCGGTACAGGGTTTTGTTGTTCATACAGTGTTAGGTAAAAATCAATCTATCTATTTTGGAGTAACCAAGTGTAAAGTCGAAATAATGACCAGATGAGACAAAGCAATGTGATAGCTCCCTTCAATTTAATGGAGCTGTCTGTCAGCAAGTGTTTAAATGGAGAGGCAGTGACACAAAGCCTTACTTGAGACTCTCCTGGGAGCTGGAGGAGGAGCGATCTGACTGTGGCAAGGACACGATGCTGTCAGAGTTCTTCAAATGTGACTGCAGGGCCTTCTGATAGGAAGACTCCAAGGTGTGGTACAAATGCTCTGCCTCTCGGCTGAAGTGACTGTGGAAACCCCAGTAGCACCTGGAAATGACACACAGCACCGTGTACACACCCTTGTCATGTTTTAGCAGGCTGTGGTGCAAAGGCACAGCCAGAGCCCTTCTAACTATTCCCATTAGGAGGCTTGTTAGCCCAGTCATTTAAAGCACCTACCGCCCTGACACATTTAAGACAAACAGCTTTTTCAACCAATGTATTGCTCAAAAAGCTGCACAAAAGACAAACCAAATGAAAGAACCATTTGGTGCATTTGTTGTAAAAACAAGAGTAGCCAACAAAGCTGTATTAGGGAAGAAACTCTCATCCCTCCAGCTGTCTACTGTACATGGGAGACTGCAGGCCCACCAGACTGGCACAAGTATGGGACTGGGTGTGCAGTAGCTACTTCAAAAGCATACCAAAGGCAGAACACACATAAATGGGCCTAAGTGAGGAAAGCACCAGCTGCTGTTTTTTCTTCCTTAAGTTTAACCAACAGCTCTCCAAGAATGCTGCAGAGACACATCTCTGTACCAAGCTGAGGCTGCTGCCTGTCTTTTTGGAATAAAGGAAAGGAAAAGGGAAGAGTTGCTCACATGGACTTCAGATCAGTGTCATGATGAAAATAAAAGAGCATTTTAAGATGAGGGAAGAATTTCTCTATGGTCCAAACCTCCTGGCTGATGGCTATACACCATTCACTCTTGGGGCACAAAGGAGACGAAGACTCTCAGTACTTTTCAGGGGGCAACTAATGGGCAGTTTAAGAATAAGATCATTAGCTCAAGTGAAGCAAGAATTGTTTGTGTGTGACAGCCAGTCCTCAGAGAAGCCACATGCATTCTCACATCAGAAGAAGAAAACAAATTTCTGTCTCACAATCAGCCACACTGCTATTTAATAAACATGGGAAGAGAGAATTAAGCATGCTCTCTCAAGTCCCACGCCGTTCTCCTTGCTGTCTATTCAGCTTAACTAGTCACCTGCTGTGAAGTCCCAGTGACTACTGTAATTTTCAGTGATGGACATGCTGCCTTTCAAAAGGATTTAAGCAGTCCTACTGTGAAACACCACTGCTTAAAACACAGCATTTAGATTAGTAAAATTTATCGTTCACTGTTTTTATGTTTTACACCATTCTCTTTCTGCAGAAAAATGTTCCTGTAGTGTTCTGTTCAGAAGAGCATGATCCTGGTACACCAGCATACTACCATAAGTATGATCATATTAATAGAAATGCAAAAGATCTTCAAAAGAATAAAATTATTGCAAATATTAAAATTTCCTATAGATACACATAAGATTTTTTTTTTTTATGTCATAAAATATGTGTCTATCACCAGACTGCAGGAAGAAGAGATCAGCACCTCCATCTCTGTTTCCCCTCCTCAGGAAACTGTACAGAATGGTTACTCCTCAGCCTCTCTTTTTTCCACCAATTAGGAAGTCAGGAGAATGTCTGGATTTCTGTCTCAACCAATACCACTGACTCACAAAACAGAGGCAAAGAAGGGGAGGAAAAAGAGACACAACAACAGCTTCCACTTACTTTCTTGCCTCTATCCTGGCTTCAGAGTCTGCATCATGAATTCCCTTCTTTATTGTTTCAGCTAACACTGATATGTGTCTGAAATAAGAAAGAAAATATTATGCAGCAGTTCAGAAAGATGTGCCACACTTACAAACAAATTACTAATTAGATTTTGCCTTAGTTTCTCAGAACAAACAGTTCACCACATCCTTTCATTTCCATCAAGGATTTTTTGTGATCTTTATTTATTCTTACAAGTCAGTTTTATTTCATCCACAGTGCTGTCTAGGAAAACAGCAAGCAGCATTCTTCATAGACCTTTACTTAGCTATCCGAACTGCCTGGATTCAAGAACAGTCTCCTAAGCCCTAAATAGTCTTGTGCAGTCTAGGGCTAAGGAGATTGCATTCCAGTCTCTCCTCATACAAAATTCAACTGGTCACTGGTTTGAAGTAATGTAGAAGTCTCATAAGCTCCTGATAACATATGCAGCAGACTTCACCTCATCATCTCATGGTGCAAAAGGAAAAAGAATTGTTACACAAAGTTACTGAGTTCAGGTATTTGCTCAGCCAGGTTTACCAAGGCTGGCATAGGAGACATAATCACCAAAATCTGACAGAACTACAGAACAAATGGTATATATGCATACATGCTTCTTTTGGGTGGCAAAAAACATCTCTACTACAGCTATCTAATATAATCTTCTCTCCTAAATTATACTCTGTCCAGAATGATCCAGAAAATTATTTCCTTCTCCTCACATAAGTAAGAGAGAACAAACCCACTTGTATTCAGAACCTACCTTTCTAAGGAGTGTGTTTGCCACTCCTGCAACAGCAAGTCTAAAAATTCAAAGCAGCGCCTGAGAGGAGAGAGAAGAAATGCTGAGTTTAAGTTAATTGAGGCACACTGGCTTTGCCATACCTGACTCTGAACAATAGCCATCTTTGCCCAGGAAGCTTTTTGGGACATCAAAATTCAGTGTTGACCCCAGTAAAAATATCAACAGCTCTAAAAACACCATTAATAAACAGTCTGAAGTATTAATTGGAGGCAGCTTGCTATAGAGAAGCCTAAAGAGAGGGATTTAAAACAATCCATAAAACAAAGCCATAAAACAATCCTGGAACCTTCCTTTTTCATTAAATAGGATACAGGCCCAGAAGATTTGACACTGATACTCTGTACCTGTTAGTCCATGCTTCACACAGAAACTTCACAGTTAGCCTCGTGGGGACAGACTTTACCAACTTTAGTCTCCCTTCCTCACTTCAAGAATCTTAAGGCACAAGTGTGCTGAAATGTGTTCAAAGTTTGTCATCAAATACAGAAACCACGAAGCCCTTCCTTTTGTCTAACTTGAAGAGAACCAGTTAATGTATATGGAGGAGGCAAGAGTCTCCCAGTGAGGCAGTGGACTGAAGCACTTAGATTTTAAGTGCAGACAGGACCATTAATCCATTCAGTCCAACTTCCCTTCCAGATGATACTTTCATGTACGACTGATTTACTGGCTCAAAGAAAACAAGTCACTGTAAGCACCAGCAGCAGGGAATAGGAAGGTGTCTGTAAAAATGCCAAAATAATATATTGTTGTAACAACATGCAAGGACAACAATTAGTTTTTAAAAGCCATTTCTCCTTATGGAAAAATGCCTTTTCCTCTCTGCAGTGACGCTGTTTATACAGGACAGCTGACCTTGAATTTGAATTCAAATAATGGAGAAGAATGAGATTCATGTTATGATAAGTGTGTTTTCAACCCTTTTCACAAATAACAACAAATACATTCACATCTTCAGAAAGCACCTATTTATTAGTAAAAAACAGTAAATGCAAACTGAATTCTCACCTTCTAACTGCAACAGACTTGGAGGTACAATTACTGGTTATGATGGGTATTAACCGAGGGATGTGCGTGTGCTGGAAGAGAATAAACAAAAACAGGAAGAAATCTTTACACAAAAATTCCATAAGGACCACCTCCTTCAGCCACCTGAGCTCAGTATTCAGATCCTTACTGTTGCTCAATTCTTAAAAACAGAACCACTATATAAAGGAACACTAACAGATATGGACAGATTTTTAATATTAAAAATATTTTATAATTTATCAGCTAAAATACCTTCAACAGATACTTGATTTTCTTCTATAATGACTCTCTGAGCTGAAGTCACTGTGGGAGGATCTAAACTGCAAGTGGTGACAACCTGAGAGACACCAGGCTACCTACAGCTTAGCCAATGAATCACTAGGCAGAAGTCACCACTATGAACTAATAGTTTTGAGAAATATGGACAGTCTGTGAGATATTTTAGAGCATAATTAAGAGGATGAGTCTGTGCTGCAAGGCTGGTCTAAAATCCTCTCAAAGAAAAATGTTTTCTCAGCTCTTAGAGGGATGGAAATATCTTGCCCTGCAAAAAGAAACATTTCCCCTACTATTTTGGCAGAGCTTAACAAGCATCATCTGCACAAGGCTGCACAGCATGAGACAGCCAAGCCCAGCACTATCAGAAAAGTAGATTAGGCACTTAATCTTATTTTCATTGCAGCAGCATTCATATTTCATCAGAAACACTGCAGTGTTCAGAAATTATAACACTATTCTCTTTTGATATATACTTACTCGAATGATTAACCTAACTGCTACAACACCAGAAGTGGCCATGACTTTGGCACTATTTGGAATTAAATTAAAAATTGTTGGCATGATGGCTTCTGCCCCATGGTCAAACTTGTTTCCCAGAACTGATGACAAATGTCTGAAAAACAGAATGAAGTAATGCTGGTAAGTGAGCTGAAGATAAAGCGAGTCAGACTTGTACAGAACATCTGACATAAGCACATCTGACATCTCAATCTTTGCAACTGTCACCTCCTTTCCAACTCCAAAGGACAGATAACACCGTGTTTCAAAAAATAGTTCCTTTCCTTTCATTTCAAACTTGTGTCCTATATTCATCTGAACCCTGAGAAACAGTAAGATCAGCATAAAATAAAGTAACCAGCACAGCTAAAAATTTATTATCAAACAAATGGAATCAAGGCAATAAAATATTTTTTGCTAGTTTATATTACAATTTCTCTGAAGCTCTCTATTTTGACTTAAATATATATATATTTAAACAAAAACATATCAGAAACACTGCAGCACCCTTTTTCTTGAAATATTTCACAAAGGATAGACTATCAGAAATAAAAACTAGCTCAATCCAAACCAGAACAAAACATAAACATTTCCAGCTTTATTGTTCAGTGCTTCCCTACTTGTGCATGAAGGCATGGCTTGCTCATTCCATGTACCCACATCAGCATTGTTTAGTACTCAGGAACACAGCTTGGTAGAATTACAATTAGTGGCCTACATGATGGGGTTTGAAACAGATGCAGAAAAATCATGTTCTATCTTTAACTATATAGCACTAGCTGCACATCCTAACTGTTTTAAGCAGTGCCTGTTCCTTTTCTTCTTCACATTTCAAACACAGAGAAAACACTTACCCCAACGTGATACAAGCCTCCCGTACAACTTGAGACCGCAGGTCTTTAGCAGATAATTTAAATGCTCCATCCAAAAGTCTTAGGTGTTGGAAGAAATTATCATATTCTGCAGCTCCAGCCAAAAGTAAGGAGCGGATCTTTTTCAACTGTTAGGAGCATAAAAGATATCAGTGACTGTTAATGAGCAGCAAATGTAAGGAAAGTTAAGTTCAGGACCAATACCTGGTTCTAGGTTTCTTGTGCAATTATTCATCAACATGCATTGAGGAAGTTAATTCTTGATGTCCAAGTAATTTTATTATTTCCTATTTTATATTTAACCCATGATTAGTCAACATACTAAGTACAATAAGCTAAACACCCTTGCTAACTTATAGAAATCCAGAAGAGTTGCATACAGTTACTCAAACTGTATAGTTAATAACCCAAACAATATTTTTTAAACTGAAAGATACCTTAAACATTCCCCTTTGTTCCCCTATTTACAGCAGCTTCTAATGTTTAGGTAATCTCACAGCTGACTCTTGTGTTGAAAAGATATCTAGACTTAAAGGGCATGGTTCACACTCAGGCCTGGGTCATACTGGCTTATAACCAAAATGTGTCCGTTGACTTCATTAAAGCAGTTATCTGGCTCTAGCAGAAGTGACCTCATCAAAACGGGAAGTTTCCCATTAATATTAGAGGGACCACCATCTCATCCTACAGACAATCCTCTGACACCTTCACAGACCCTCCTGTGCACCAATGCATCTGCACATGGCCTCGATTTCAGCTCCCTGTTACTCAGTACAGAAACAAAATGAAACAGAAGTAAGCTGTGTCAGCCTAGTCTGCCACTCATCTGTAATACAGAGTTTGACAGACATGGCAAAGCTGCTACACCAGTGATGAAAACCTACTGTGTAGACAAGACCATACATCTTTTGTATCATGAAAACACAGCTCACCTCAGTAATAAATACTCGGTCTTGACATGTATGTAACATCCAACTTTCCACTTCCACACTTCCCACAGTCACATTTATTTATTCAAAACTTAAGCATGTAAATTCCTGCTGAATTATTTTACACGTCCCTTTTGCAGAAGTATAAGTAAGTTCTCTGTAAGCAAAGTAATTTTCTGCCTTATCAGGTAAGTTTTAAGATATTCTGAATAAGACTTGATATTTTGATTTTAGCACCTGCTAGCAAATTTCTAGCTTTGAACCTGGATTTGCTGCATAACTTCCAGTTCAACCTGATGCTGCCTCAACAGACTCTCATATATCAAATAGCAATTTCCTTCACAAATGTGGCTTAAATTCAGTCTCACAAGGAAATATTTCCCTCAAGTTTGGGGGAACATAACAGGTGCTTACCACTAAAACTACACTCCAGCCTTAGTCTGAGGTTCTCCCAGTACCCTCAGTGGCATTAAGGTCAGTGTAGAAAAAGCTTATATTAATAGAGAGCCTATCTAAATTCACTACTTACCGCAGAAACTCTCTGTTCCCAGTCATGTTTATCATCTGATAGTATCTCTCTGATCTTGTTTATGGATTCCTCAAGATCCCGGCTGGAATAAATCTACAAATTGAAATACGGAGTAGTAAAGAAGGATTTACTCCATAAAATCAGATCACTACCTAACTACATTATTACATCCTTTGCTCCTCAATGTTTAAACATCATGTGCTAGCCTTGGACACAACTGGCTTTGCATAATGCACAGAATTAACACCCACTGCCTGCAACCAAAAATTTTAAAACTATCACAAGATGATTAATGCGTCGTATTTCATTATTTTACTATAGTTTCACAATTTTAAGCAGCATTCCTGCAGCTACTAGTAGCTATATTTGTCAAAACCTACAGAAGATCATGAGTGGACACATGTGCTGTTCACCAAATATAAAGCTCCAGTGAAGGAGAGGGGATACATGAGGCATCTCAGCTATCCAGCTAAATCAGCAAACGTGCATGGTCCAGTTGTCACACAACAACAGTGAAACACAAGTCACCTTTATTGCTTTACGTTCCCAGAGGGTTTCACATAAACTACTGGCACACTCCACCATTTAAAAACTTGCCTCCCTTCAACTTCCAACCTGCTTCCCCCTAAAGATTTGCCAACATCACAGTGCAGCACAATTTGCCAATGAGTAGCATTAGATCCTATATCCACCTTCTGCTTTTTAGTACAGTGCTTTAACGGCTAACACTACTCACCTGAACTGTTGGGACATCTTCAAATGCCTTAATGAAGTCTTCTTCATCCACAGCACCTGCTCCCTCTTTGGCTGCTGACACACAAATGAAAAAGCCTTTTCAATCTTGTTATCAACAAGAGAATCAATTAAAAAACCACCAGCTATCAAGGCACTTAATCAGGAGAAAGTTCACTACCCATGCAGTCTGGGAGTGCTGCAGATGTAATGAAAGCAGAGGCAAGGAAATTCAATGCCAGGCACTGGCGAGATATTCATGGCATCCTTAACTCATGGGCACAGAGGGCACATTAGGGAAGTCATTATAGTAGTCACTCAACAGTTAGGGGACACAGTCTGAAAGATGAAAGGGAATGCTTACTTTAATTATACAGGAGACTTTATTTTAAAGGATTTAATCCCATCTATAATAGATGAAGGTGGAGATCTGACAGGTGTACAAACAGATCAACGATAAGGAAGATAAATAGTCTCTGGAATACTAATCAGATTAGAGACTGCCTGATATAGGGAACTTTCTCCCTTTCCCTAGGACACATATGGAATTAAGCTACATGTAGAATTATTGCTAACATTCAGAATGACTGCTCAGTTTTCCTTCTGCACCTTCATTATCAGCAATGCCCAAAGGTCTTAGAAGAAAGCCAGTGTGTCAGGTTTAGACTGCAAGAGCTGAAGTTTGGCATCTAGCTATAAGCAGCCTCAACTGAGATAGAGTTGGGACAACAAAGGCAAAAATCTACACACTGGAGCACCAACATGATTTACTCATAGCCCTCAGTGCACAACCACACAGGTGCAACCTCTCACAAAATGCAAAACAAATTATGGGGATGTGGGGATTGCTTGGAGATTCATCCTACCAGACTGGCTGTGGCATGCAGAGAACACAGACATAAAGATTGCATAGGGAAAAATTTGTTACTGGACTCTGGGGGCTGGTCTGGAAGTGCTTGCAAGAATCTCAGTATGAACACGGTAAATACTTCACAGACACATCAATTCATACAGGCCATTGGCTTACTTGAAGACTTAGAGCCCAGAGCTGCTGAGCCAAGTCTGCGAGTAGTGCCCATCCCAACTCTGCGTGAGTTCGCAGGGGCTTTTGAAGATGTAGAGGAGCTGGCTGAGGAAGGTCTGTTCCCATCCACGGAGTCTTCATCATCAAAAATTTTATCTGCCAAAAAACCACACTCAGCTGTAAGTCCAATGAAGCAAAGGGATGTCCCAAGGAACATGCCCATGTTATGGCAAACATGCTACATTTTCCAGCCTGCTCTGCCAGCCCTCATCTCAGCAGTGTCCTCATGCTAGAAATTCAGTTAGTTGTGAATACGACCAGCTCACTGAACCCAATCCTTTGCTACTGCACCCACTATTTTATAAACCCTTTCAATGAATGCATTCAGATGAAAAGAATCAACTTCAAATTTACAGCAGAAAGATGCAAGCCTCAGATAATACTTGGGGTGTTGACAGTGTGCATCTCACACATTTATGCCTCCAAGAGCTCTTTTGACACAGACTATAGTGAAACTAAGAAGATCCAAGTGTGGAGGGGACCAGGAGCAGAGGCTGCCCTGTCCTGCCTGCCAACTGCCTGCACCAGACCAAGGATAAACAGCATCACCCAGGAAGGTTCACATGGCAACACCCATGTTGTTGATGAACCACAGACCATTAATCAAAGACCCATCTGGAGCTACAAATCCCCTTTAATTCTTTGAAATTAACACAGAAATTCCTTACAAGAAAGTTTCCTCATATTCACAAAAACATAAATATAAGAGGCATTAAACCTTATAGAGCCTTCTGCATACATCCAACTTTAGCCTCTACCACCAAATGTGAACATAAATTAACTAAAAATGAATTACAGCCGCTTTGATTCTCAGCCAAGGTTACTTCAATTCCAAAGGACTGCTTATATTGCACTTTTACACAGATTAGCTAATTCACTTGAAAAAACAGCCTTAGGTTGAAAGGTGATAAAGCAGTTGGGTAGCTGATATAGATGGAACACGTAATTATTGAGGCCAGAAAGCCAGCTCAGCCCCCATCACTCAGCTTCTCCACATGAACACTTCATTAAAGATTTGAGACCTGCTTCATGTCTGTCCCTCTCCAACAGCCCAAGGTACACACCCACTCTCCACCAGATTAGGAACGTTTCCTTCACCTGGCAAAAAGTCAAGAAGGTGCTTTAATCCATCCCTGCTCAGGAAAGCATCTGGGAACATCTAGTAACAAATACAGGCTCCTAGCTAGGCACTAATGAGTGAAATTCCATACAGGGTGAGCTTTCTGAAAGTAAAAAAATAACTTGATAACAGTATAGGCATAATCTAGGGGAGGCAAAAGAACAGGAAGAAAAGCCTGTTTTGTTCTCAGCTCAACCACATTCAGTTTTCTCTGCCCTAAGTGGCACTGGCTTATTAGCAATTGGACACAGAAGAACTATCACAGATCATCAAAAAGCCTACACACCCCATTTTTGATATGCAGCAGTGCACATGATGCCATACTGCAATCACAACTCAATATTAACATGGCAGGTACACAAAGCATCCAGAAAGTTAAAAAAGGTGGACAAGGACATATCTTAATTTTGATGTTCAAGATGTCTTAAAATATGGAGAAGAGCTAGGGAAAAAAAGCAACTCTAAAGGAAAGGGGTAAAATAATAGCTGGTACTTGTACTATTGGTCAGGAAAAAGTGAACAAGGCAAAAGTGAACACAAGAACTTTAACTTGCATAGAGAATATAAGGCACAATTAGGATGTGGGCTGCCTCTTTAACACAGTGCCTGAGGGCAGCCATGGAGACCGTGCTATCTCCCTATTGACACTAGTCTGCTCTGACATATGTAATTCAAAAATAATTTGAAAAGAGCTCAGGGAACAATCATGAGAATGATTAAAGGATTAGAAAATATGTTTTTAATTCAATTAAATGAAGATTTTCTGCAAGAGATTGTTTAGTCTAGCCAGATCCCTTATAAGTTTCTTGATTATGTTCTGTGTTAACACAGCTACTGAAGATTTATTAATACAGTTTTCCAATGTGATTTATTAATATTGTTTCTCACCTAATAGAAAAATATACAACAAGGCAAGTGGCTGGAGGTTAAGAACAAATTAAATTCTGAGTTGCCATTTTTTTCCTCTCTTCCTTCCTGCTCCCCCCTCCATTTTTTGCAACAACCACAGGGCTGACCTTCTGTGAGGTTAGGAGGTGCATCACCCAGTGAATTCTACACAGGCAGTTCTTAAAAAAGCAAATTTTTTTTTCCAAAAGACACAGTCTAGTTCCAACAAGAATTACTTCAAAAACACTATTTGGTGTGAGTTGCACCAAGGTCAGGGCAGATCAAAATAGGCTTCAAAATGTGTAATCTCTAAAGCCTCTAGGACAAGGTTTAAATGATTCAGAAAGAATTGCACAGCCATTCAATCCAAAAACTTCTAAGCAAAACTTGTCCCAGTTGCACTTATTTCAAAAGCTCCTATATAAATATCTAGCAAACTATTAATTGACATATGTGTATTAACAGCCAGGAGAAAGTAAGTCATTCGAAAAAAAATATACTTTCACTAGTTCATAACCTCTTTCATCAGGTAATAAAATTCTCCACCAGCTGCATTTCAGGCTATCTAGATGCAGCCTTAGTTAACTCACTCCCTCTTCTATATGCATTTTTAAAGCCTCAGCCCTCTGAAGGGAGAAGAGGGTGTGGTTTGCTATTTCATATAATAAATCAAAACTAAAAAATCCAGATATTAAAAGCATTGCACTCCTGTAGCATTTTAGCAACTAAATTGTCTATCATTGCTTTTTAAAACAGGCTTTTCTGAGCATCAGCAAAAATACAACACTCCAAAAATTAAACCAGCCTACCCAGAGTTCTGGGGCTGACTGGATTACAATCACATCTTCCTGTTCATTAAGTCTGCAAACTAAGCACCACATATTTATCAAACTAGAATATCCCTTCAATAACTCAACAGCATTTTCTCATCTGAGCAGTGCAGAATGACAGCACCACATCCAGAACTGCACATCAAGTCTGCCAGCAGCACGTGTGCTGAACAGAAAGAGAAACAAAGAACAGAAAGGAACCTGCACACGGGAGTACAGAAAATAATAGAAAACCAAGCTACTATACATTATTGTTAAAAAAAAAACAAACAAACTTTTTTTTTTTGCCACCCATCGATTCCTGCTCATAATAATCATTTGAACTGGGATCATATTTTTCAGCGTATCTGCAAATGGCAAATTCAGCATGGGTGTAACTCTCAGGACACCAGCTGAGGTGCACTGAAGCAGAATCAGTGCCCCATTCTAACACTAAATAACCACTGACGTTTTCCCATCACAGGACATCCCCAGTGCTTATAAATAAGGACCTTACAGTGCACTCTATCAAAGACATGCCCTTATAAAAGAGGCCTTTGTCTGCTCGCTACTCTGCTGTCTCAGAGACAGAGAGAAGACAATCTGCTTTACGTTTTTCAATTCCTTTACATTATTTAAGAAGAGAAAATTGCTTACAAGTACATATCCTTCTGCAAATAAGCTTCCTCAACATTCCTTCATCTTTTCCATAGCGTGCCCAGATGTAAGAGTGCTTCACGGAGCGCCACGGCTTTCAGTCCAGAACATAATCCATCCTTGCCCCTCCGACTCATTAAGCATGCTGTCTTCACACGTGGATTTAAACAGCCACGGCCTCCGTCCTCTCTCTACGGCTGCAGATCTGCACGATTCTCATCAACACCCATTTCAGCCCAGGAAACTTCGGTTCACTTCTAGGGAGGAAATTCCCTACTAGCGAGGGGAACCCAGGACAAATACTCCGGGATGAAGATGAGCTGAGTCTGCCCGGCTCGGCTGGCTTGCACTAGGAACCAGCCTGACTTTATCCCCTGGGAAGCGCTAACAGGAGCATCTCAACAGCTGTCATCATTTGTCCATGACGAATAAATTTAGTCATTATTCATTTTAAAATGTAACCCCTTCAGGTCTGGGCAAGGTGAAAAGTGGTGAGAAGAGGCTGCACCAGCTATTCAGGAACCATGGTAAACAAGAGCCAGCGCTTCCCTTGCCTGCACCACCAGCCTTGGACCCTTTAAAGCAGAGTCTCAAATTTAAAAATATGCTTTCTGGCTTTTAAAAACTTTAGGATGTCCGATTCAAATATTTTAGTTATTTGTTTGTAAGCTTTAGAGAAGACAGCTACTCTCTAGTGATGACAGACTGGGAAGAGAGCTTTCCATCATATCTGTTCCTAACAAAGATGCCTCACTATGGTCTTCAGATTTGACTCTGTAAAGGACTCAAATTGCCCTGGGTGCACTGCACCCACTCGTCATCTGTTCCATTTCCAAGCATCAGGGCAGCTGAAACAGGCAAGATGGGTACCTCTTGCATGAATCACCTGCATCACTCTCAGAAGAATCCCCCTTTTGAATGCAGATGAAAGTGAATGACACCAGAGGAACCTGCCTCCTCACCACTCCTATGGCACGCTCCACCAGGAACAGATAGGTTCTGCTAAAGCTGACAAACATTACAGCACTTCCAAGTTCCACGCTCAACCCCTACTAGGTGGGCAAAGCCCAGCTCCCTGGAGATCTGAGAGCCCTTTACAAGCCAAGAACACAAACCAGCAAAACGACTGAAGCCAAAGGAAACAGGGTGTGTTCCTCTCTACTCCTTTCTGCCAGGCACAAGTCCATGAGCACTGGACCATATTTTTGAGACAGACACCTCTTTGACATCTCAACACATGCCCTCCCCCCAGGGCAGCATCTGGCACCCCCATCTCCAGCTGTGACTTCTGTTGTCACTCTCTGTTGGGTGTCCAAGGGAGACAGCTTCTGCTGAGGTTAGATGCCTCTTCCCATTAATACACACAAAACTCATGCATGGCTTAGCTGCAAGCCTATCCAGCTCCAACATAGGTATTGTAGAGGTTTCTCCAGGAAAATAAGGTTATAAACCCATTAAAGATAAAGGAGCACATATATGCTCCTCAGCAGGATGAAGTGTTTAAAAACAAAGGAGTCACAGCTACAAGCAGAAGTTCATGGGCACAGCACATCATTAAGGTTTCCTGCTTGGCCATCTCCCAGTGTCCCAGCTGCTCTCCCTGGCCTCAGACACAGCTACTCCTTCCCACCCTCCACACCAGGCAGTGTTTAGAGCCTTTAAAATGCCACCTACTTGGGCTCAGTGACCCTGGTCAGCCCCACCAATGCCACCTGCCCCTCTCTCTCCCATCATATCCAGTTATCCCAGGTCAATCCCATCATCAGTTCCAGTCCCAGTCCACCCCTGCTGCTGCCTTCTGGCACTATGTGCTGAACCACATCATCCTTCACAACCGGCTTTGAAGTGGAGTTTCAGAAACCTGACCTCAGCATGAACTGCTCCAGGGGCTGAACAATGACAAAGACATACCTATCCTCCAGTACCCTGGCTTTTTTTCTCTTATCTCACATATATCACCCTGTTTAAACTAGAATCTGCATCATTACAGGTGGGAGTATTTCTGAAGAAGATTTCAACAATGCAAATCTAGTCGATGTATTTGTGGCCATAATAAATACAATAAACAACACATCTGCCATCACAGGTAACATGGTGCTTAGGGACCCAGGCCAAGAATGTCAGGCCAGGTAGGCGCAAAACACTTTTTGCTTGAATAATTCTTATTAACACCATGTGCTTTTCTTTAATCCCAAATGCTTCCGTTTTCACTCCTTAGCAAGGAAAGGAGGCGCTCATCATCTTGGCTGCCCTCTCATTCTGTCTAATCACAAGCTAATGAACCTAATAGGTCTTCAACTTTCCTATCACAAAGGAAAAGAAGAATCCTCAAAGGAGTAGCCCTTGGAATTGTCTTCTGCTCCAAGTACATTGTATCTACAGAGGCTGTTGTTCTAATACATATAATACTGCTTATAGCCAAGGACCTAACTACAGTAATTTCAGAGTATTCATGCCTGCCATCCCCCTGTGAGCAGAGAAATATTTAGGCAGTAGAAATCATTTTAAAAGCACATTTCTGTTAGTGAGAAACCCTATATTTATTAAACACAAACCAGTCTGATAAAATTTATTTTACCAAACTGGTATGAGAAAATTGTTGTACACTTTGAGCTGATCATATCCAACACCAGACTAGGCAGACACAATAAGCATATGGAAAGTAAATTTCAACTTCAATCTGCAAGAATAAGCAATAGCCCAGGCAACATTCAAAATTTGCTCTCAGGGACTGGCCTGGTAAGTCAAACAAAATTGTCCTGCAGAAGACTGATCTGAAAACACGCAGCTTATGATGATTTAAGTTACTTTTCTGAGGGATGTTAAAATTTTCAATCCTGGAATGATTACTCCAATTTAAGATGTAGCCATGATGGATGGCTGTGGGGATGACTGAGAAGAAGAGCTTTAAAGACTTGAAATCAAGAGAAAAATAAAAAGGATTTAATGAGCCTGTTTACTTCAAAACACAACTTTTAAAACCATAATGTTGACAGTATTAATGCCATCAAGTCAACAAGTCACAGCATGCCCCCTCTAATAGCATCTATGAGCATTAGCACAACTAAGAACACAGCAAACAAAAGTTTTAATAAAATTCTATTCATTAAACTAACACATGTGGAAATGGGAGTTTCTAAGAGTTAGTGAAACTGTCACTTAGACAATTTTCAGCCATATGAAAGTTTCCATTAGCTTTAAGTAGATTTAGAAAAGAGGTGGTACAAATGTTACATTCCTATAAGCTTTATTGAATTAAATATCAATAGGAGACAACATAATAACTATGATACTGAGTGAAAGAGCACCAACTCAAACAGCCAAAAGAATTCACAAAAGCAGCAAAAACTGAAATTAATTCATTACGAGCTAGGATTTATAAGTTTCACCAATTACTTTACAATGGTTCGTACAGACACCTGAACAAGAATCAAACATCCATGTGTGAGGAGCTGCACAGATACAGCCTTTACCTCATACTGATTTAAAAAAAAAATAAATAATTGAGAGACAGACACAGACATGTACATAAGGCAAAACCAAAGTGGAGAAGAGATAGTGATAAGGATTTACTTTCCTGAAAGTAATCCTTGGAAATACAATATTCCCACAGTGCTTTTTCTAGCTAGCCACATAGCCTTCCCCCAGACCTCAAGAGCACCACGAAATCCACAGTGCACACCTTGGAAAAACACACCCACTCCAAAAGCCCACGCATTTACATAAAGTTTCAACTTAAAGAGCAAAAGCAGCCTTTCCCTGCCCTGCACTTACCCCTGTGGCTGCCCAGAGGTTCCTCATTATGCCTTGTGGACACCCACCCTTCATTCATGGCCAGGCTGTCCATACATCTCCCCAGCCTTCACAAACACCCCAGCTATTTCAGAGCCTGAAAGAGACTCCACACCAGGGTGTTGCTTCTGTGTTTCACTGCTGTGGCTTTCCCTGCTGACTGTGCTTGGGGGAGCTGCCCCAGTTTTGCTGTGGACCCTTGAAAATATCCTTTACATTGCATTGCCTTACTACTCCCTCCTCACTGCACTCTCATTAGCATAATCTTCAGAGATAAAAGACACAAAGAGGGTCCCTGAGCCCTAGAGATACCAATCAATGAGAAAGGCTGTTGATGCAGGATGGCTCAGGCAGATCTTTGGGAGTCAGAAAACATCTTTTGACAGAATTACGGGAATTACCCCTGTCACACCATTCTGTCATACCTGAACTGCAGACAAAGCACACTATTTCCCACTTTAATATTAATCCTCTGTGCTGCACTGCAGTAGCAATATTAAGATTTTGCCTCAGCCTTACTGAAGTTTAATTATTTATGCAAATAATTATATTAAAAAAAGTGAATTCTTCTGCCTTCATTCACAGGACAGAAAAATTCCATTCTGCAGAGGCACAGAAACTCCCTGAGGTGCCACTTCCAAATGCACACATGGCAGGGATATGTCAGGTTAAGGAGCAATCAACGAACCTTTCCTCCCCTTGCTCTCACCTCCATCTCTGCATTTGCTGGAAAACTTCTGGCAACAGCCTGGACTCCTGGTGTTCGCAGCAAGCAAACATCAGGATTCAGGCAGCAGACAAAGTGGGCATCAGCATCACCAGCTGCTGGTCATCCACACTACACCCAGCAGCCCAGGCAACAGCCTCTTCTGCCAGCTCTGTGGTCAGCTTTGCACAGTATTTGCTTTAAAAGCTATCTAAATGTCACTAAAAGGCAGAGCCATTCGACAAGATCAAGAAACATTTCTTGTTATTTTAACATGCGAGTAAACTGAAACAGAGCTGAGGGACATTCTCAAGGCTGTGAAGACTTCAGGGCATTTACAGAGTCTAGATTAAGCTCTATTCCTGAACAGTTTTTTTGTACTGATCCATTCCTCCTCCTCCTACTACTAAAGATGTTTTCTTATTTTCCCTATGTTATTTTCAAAACTGCTCTATGCATATTCAAAAAAGGACATTGGTAAAGGGCTTGGGAAAAGTAGAAATCAAATCACAAGATATCAGGAAAAAGAATTAATTTGGCTGTTCTTGACAATTGCTTGAAGCTTAGTCACACCTGAAATTGAGTTTTCTGTATTTCCCAGGGTTGGTGCTACAGAAAAACAGCAACCAAGATTAAACCAAGCTTCCAGGGAGACACCTGCTGGCAGCAGCCTGGGGCTTATTTGCGCCAAAAGCTGAAGGAATAAGGAGATACCTGTGGAATTGATAGATAATATTTTGTCTTACCTGGACTGCCCTATGTAACTTAATTAGCAGGCATACCAACAATTTGAAGCCTTGAAATGGACAGTGTTTTCTACCAGTAAAGGGCAAGAGGCCTATGTGCAGACAGGGCAGGTGACTCCAGCCCCACAACCAGGTCCAGATTTCCAGCTATTTGCACCATCTGCTGCAATGACATCATAGAATGAGGCACTTCTCCAGCCTGCACTTCCCAATTGGCATTCCCTGCACAGATCCTTCTGCCTCCTCGGGCAATTACGACCAGTGTAGCCCACCTTGATGCTGACTGCCCCGACACCCATCACTGTCAACACAAGGAAATTGCAGTTTATACTGTTATTACTTATCACTTCTTGAAGGGATGCTCATTCTCTACACACACAGCACATCGAGGTGTAAAGCACTGACAACAAGCACGCAGAATTGTGTTTGGAAGGAGAAAGCATCCTGACATTTTTAGGACAAAGCGCTGTTACAAAAATAGACAAATACATATTATTGTCTCCAGTTTCACAGAGTATATTGGGGGAGCAGAAATGCTGCAGACCCCACTTCCAGCCACCACAGAATATCCTGCAAAGCCTAATAATGCATGCAAGTCCTGCAGCAGAAAGCTTTCTAGAGGTATCTACAAGGAGATAAAAATGCCAAGCTGCAGCCTTGTTTCCTTTTGGGTTAAGTCTCAGAGGATGGCTGGGTCAGTGAAGTTAAGCCAGTAAACCGTGCTGGAGGGACCTGGGGAAGCTGCAGAAACAGCCCTTTCCAGTACCTTAATTTAGGTTTATTTACAGTCATTAACAGGGACATGTTGCCCAGCACCTTATATATGCCCCTCCTGTGAGATGTTGGGGCATCCTAAACCTTCCAAGCAGCCACCTCTGAGCCAAGAAACAAAATAGGTGCAGTTATCCCAGACAAATGAAGGAAAAAACAAGGCTGTCAGCCTACAGCCTGTACAGCCACAATGAACAGGAGCTTTCTGTCCCAAGGCACTACCTGTCTGGTTAAAGGCTAATGCAAGAACATGGGTACTATGCTGGCTAAAACTGTACACTGTTAACACACATCATACATCAGTGACTCCCATCCAGAATGCCTGGTCTGATGCATAATTAATATACTTTAATTAGATGACCATGTAAAATACTGTAAAATGCTCAGTGGGCCATAATCATGAGATAAGAATGTCTTAGACTGAAGGCAGTTGAGACAAAAGAAAAACCACAGAGGGAAAACTACAGAACAACTCCCCAGCCTACATGCCTTTTGAGAAAGATTATCAGCTAGTAAAACAGGCATGACCAGCATTATGACCAGGAATTTCTACCAGAAATGAATGCTTCATCTTTACAACGATGTGTATTACTACAGATTATGAAGACACAAATACAAGCAAAACGTACAGACAAGTTTTGTTTATTTAAGAATAATTCAAAGTTGAATTGTATAACCAAGGTTATGTAGCCAGAAATGGTTACCAAACAGTGGTCTGAGATGCCTCTGAACTCCTGTCACAATGGCTGCTAGGTTAAAGAGTTGGGTCTGTGGTCTCCAGAGCACCCACTGCAGCTGTTAGCAAAGGAAAGGGATGGGGAACCAGAAGTGATGCTGACACTTCTCTGGAGTATTGAGCAGCACTGCCTGCCTGCCACAGCACTCTCCTGATGCACTACAAAGCACGAGTTTCTGCCCACTCCTAACTAATCAAAGTAAGACTTAAGAACAATCTTGTCTTCCCACCACTTCAATTCACTCCCTGAGAGCAAGCAGAGACTTTGAGAAATTGCATCATAGGATTTTACAAACCATGCTTCGGCACCAGTACACCAGTGCCGATGTCCGCAGCCCATGCCAGCTTTTGCAATGTCTACATGAGCACATTTGCCTAGAACCAGAGCTTAGAGTAGCAGCTCCTTACAGCTGGTGAGAAATGCCCATTCCCCACTCACATCACACTGATTTTGGCAATCACTGGCAGAGGGAAGCAATGGTTTCCTGACAATCAAGTCCATTTGGTTTTTATCCCCAGTGTCTCAGAGAGAATAAACACAGTAAATGAAAAGCTAGTATTTCATTTTTCTCAGGACCATTGTAGAAAAATCTTATTGTATTTATTATGATTACTCAAGACCTGTGACTTCAAAGGTAGTACTGAAAATGTTAGGGGTTTTTTTAAGATGCAAAAGCAGAAACTAATAAATAACATGAGACAGGTTTTGCTTTTAGTGGAAAAAAAACCGCTTGTTCAGTAATTTTTAGAATGGGTGTTCACTGGCAATAACTTATAATACTACTCTGCACAGATCTGTGTATGATCTAGATAGGATTAGTTCCACTTTTTTGACATAGTGGAAACAAAGGCTGAGTACACATGAGGAAGCTGACTGCAGGTGATGCAGAAAAGTCAGAATTAGAGCACATGCCAGAAGACATATCCGAGAATAGGATTTCTTTTATTTAATCACCATCACATTAGGCTAAATTCTGCTTGCAGAGCTATATATTTAGGATGGAGGTGAATCCAAGAACATGCAGAACGTTGCATGATTTTGATTTTTTAAGCTGCTATTATCTCAGACTTTCTTCTATACGGTTTCTAGTGAGCATAGAGAGGTTTTAATACATCAGTCTATTTGACAGATACTTCAGTACAGCATATGGTTTCCACGTGGCTGGCTAACATAAAAAAATCAGACTGATATTTAATACAACTTCAAATAAATATAAGCACAGTCTGATTTACAAATGGAAAGCTCTAATTTCTGAGATACATCCATTTCTTGGGCCTTTTTCATCCATTCTTCAAAGCATCAATTTAAGAAAACAATGGGCTCAAGGAAAAAAGTCACAGGAGAAAAGCACCAAAACCAAAAATGTGTCACAACTTATAAAATATCAACAGTCAGCAGGACTTCTGTTTTCCTGAAGCTTGTTTTGTCCTCTCCCCAACACCTTTAAAACAAAAGATAGATCTACACTCCTTCATCCACATTCTTCCCCATAAAGAATCATCATTAGCTACAGCAATACCCAGAGAAGAACAGACAAAAAGGTAGAGTCAAGACATTGCTGAGATTTTCCTTCCTTTTGTCATTAATTACTTCAGCCTACTAAATTTGGTTTTCATATTTCAGAGGCAACATGAAACCCCGAGCAAGCAGGGGAACTTTAATGTGCTAAAATGAAGAAAGCATCTTTCCCAAAGTGCTTGCAATATAAATAATGTAGTCATAGCATAGATAAAAATAATTACTATTATTCTGACTTCATAAAAAAATAAGCACAAGAATCCACCTCCTTTTCTTTTAAAAGAAAAAAGGTAGTTAAAGAAATGCAAGCAGTTGTGTCCTAATCACTCTAACATAATCCTGCTCAACCCATTTTTATTTTGCCTCAGTCAGTGCTGCTATTCACTTTCTCCCCATGGCTCAGCACCCTTTTTCAACCACCCTCAGGTCCCTGCACCTAGGTAAAACTTAAGCCTATTGTCCAGCCATCCAAAACCATCTGCCATGACTGAAAGTTGGACTTAATAATTGATTCTGATCACACCTGATCATTTGACTCCTTTAGTAACCATCCTGTTTTATCCCACATGTGTGCACAATATGAAAACTTCCACAGCTGTTCTGTCCAAGAAAGAATGATGAAAGGAATCAGTTTTCCCACATAAAGCCACTTACTGCATCCAATAACAGTATGTCAAGATCAAATAGGAAATTCAAATTGAAAAAATGTCTTGTGGCAGACCAGTAAAATCTCGATTCATCTGAACTCTACCAGTTTCCCTGCTGAATCTCCTGTACCACTTGACTCTAACACTGGGACCATCTTATCCACAAAAAGAACTAAACAAAGGGACTAAGGGCAGATTAGTTTTGACTTTAACCTTTTAGTTTTAATTAAGTTCAAAATCTGGTGAATAGTTTTGAATAAACATTTACAAGCAAGCAGAAGATTTCCTCTTGTTCAAGGGCAAAGTCTGTCAAGTGAAAACCAAGGATGAATTTGCCTCAGGACTCAGACATACAATCAAATTATTGCTGCTTAACAAGTTATAAGACACCAGCTGAGCCAAAGTAACAGCCCTTGAGATGCTATTAAACTATGGCAAGTGTAAGGTAATATAATTTAACTTAGTCCTAAAGAAAAAAAATTAAGCCAAGCAGAATAATTCACATTTACCACAAAGAATGCAAACACTAACCACAACCCAGCTAAACATCTTACTCTGGATGTACTCACTAAAGACTTCACAAAACAAATGCTGACCTAAATTGAATGGGTAACATTAAAAATCAGAGGTTCACATGCAAAAGCTGGGAACTCTGACTGCAGAAAAAGCCTGGCACAGCCATTTTCACCACTACTGGGGAAAAAAGAAGTCAAAATCACTCATCTTTCCTTAGCAGAGATATCTCTTTCTCAGAGATAATTCTGCCATCTTAGAGAAGCTGATGTGGAACAAGATTGAAATAAGGTGGCGAGCACTGCTGGTATAAGCACTTCCTCATTCAGAAAAATTACTATCATCACAGGATACTGAATCAGTTGGAAACTGATTTCCAACTATATAGATCTCTGTTTTCAGACAGGCACACTTGCTGTCTCCATGTAAGACTTAAAGAAGTCAACAAGTCAAAACTAAAAGGAAAACAACACTTTACTAATACAAGGAACCATTTTCTAAGCAGCTTGAGATCTCTTTTCCCTAAGGCAAGTCTGGCTGGGAGAGTGACTTTGTACATCTGTGACCCTGAAAGATCACTGCAATGATAATTCGAATGGACAAAATAGATAGCAGTTTCCTCCCCCCTGCACTGATTTGTCTATGCTGTAGAGAGCTATGTCCCTTCATATGTGACACTTACACTTTACTCCTGAACAGCTAGCTGTAAAGTGTAGTCCTTGTAAAGGCTCAGCTCCTAGAGCAAGCTGACCCCTTTTCAGCAGGCTGCTCATGATATAAACATAGAACTCACCAGGAGAACCACAGACTCCACGGTGTTTCTGCTTTGTTAAATTGTAAAGATGAGCATAAACATACATGTTGAGATGAACAGTTCCTATTCTTATTCCAGGTTCTAGGATATATAATTCACTCTAAAGCTTAAACTCAATAACCTTAAAATTTACGAGGATTTTCACTATTTGCCTGAAATACAGATTACCCAACAGAAACAAAATCTAGGTAACCAGAGCTTAGTATGATACTTGATGTACACTGCCTGAGTTAAAGTTTGGGGAAATGGAAATAGGCTCTGGAAAGTACAGAGGAGAGGTACAGATTAAATTTCTACAATACACAGGGAAGGACAGATAGCAAGTAGAGAAGGGAATAGAGAAATTCTTATAAAATACATAACAGGAATTCACACATTCTGTGATTTGTGAGCCATCCCAGGGACTGGTGCATATGCATCTTCTTACTTGTCGTTCTTCCACATCATTAATTTCACAACAGCTTCCCAATCACAAGTGCAGAGCAAAATACACTTGCATTATATACAAGTAAAATGTATTTGGTGATTTGTATTTATTATCATTATTAATTTATTAATTATTCTTTTTTATTATTACTTATTATTGTGTAGCAACATCAGGATTCCAGGTAACACCAAGACCTTCCTTCTACCAGCTGGAAGAGACACGGAAACCAATCTTCAAATGATAACAACTAGTCACAGACTTTATCTGAGAGTTTAATTTCCGAACCTTCAACTTTGAGGTTTTCACAGGCATGCAAATACATTTGTCCCAAGGCACACTTGAACCAGTTGTAAAAACTGTTTCAGAACTAAGACTCACTATTTCTATTTATTCATTCACCAAGTAAAAGGATCATGATGCACAAGTAAATTCTTTTAAAGTTACAATATTGCTTAAGATCAACAGTCCAAATCCAGACTCTTATGCATTTGCTTTACATTTTCACAAATCAGAAGCAGGAGTAACCAGGTGTTATACTCTGTGTAACAAAGTGTTAGTACTCACTTTGACAGGCAGGATTACTATCTGTTGACACACAAAAATGCTCACAAACTCCATGACTTCAACACTATCAGGTATGGAAGTGGTTATAGCACAGAGGACGTGTGAAAGCAGAGGCAGATATGAGCACCAAATTAGCAAGTTTTTATTATTAGCAGGTGTTTCCAGGCATTGCTTAGACTGTCTGAAGAACCAGTATGAACATTAAAAAAATGTGCACGAACAGTTGACTATAACACAAAGAAAACAAAGAAGTGTTATCAGCAGTTGCATGTCAGAAAATGTGAAGCAGGCCAAGAAGAAAAAGCCGTATCTTTCTCCACTCAATACAGTAATTTTTAGCAGACAATATAGGCTGCTGCTCCTTTGTTGTTTAACACCAATAACAGGGAATGCTCACAGGGCACTGCCATCTGTCAGCAGCTGTTACTGAAAACCAAGCACAGGGGGCAAGTGAGCAGTTTGCAGCACCCTGCCTCCAGATGCAAACAAAATTCAGAAGAAATAGGAATAAAGTGTCGGGGAAATTTATGTCTTATCAAATCCCTAAACCTAAATTCTATGCTTAAATGCACATAAACCTTCAGCATTTCTGGAGAAGGCAAGTACCAGTTACAGCTTGACCACTTCATTCCTTTCACAAGCAGAAGTGCTGAAGGGGCTGAACACTTGCAGGTACTACAGAAGTAAGACATTTCTGTCTAGGCATGATTATTCTTCTTATGTGGCCAACTGCTTTACCAGGTATCAGTTTACTCAGACAGAAAGAATATTTGAGGCCTCCCAAAACACGAGAGCAGGAGCAGCCTGGTTCATCTGAAGCTACTACCACTGTTACCCAGCTTGAACCACCTGAATTGCTCACCTCCATTACAGATCACTTACCTTAATTTCAAGTAGCAAGAATTACTATTTTGTCCAGACTGGAACTGAATGGCCCAGTTATGCAACATCTCTTTACCACTACTGTGGTAGCCTTCAGCAATCAGTAATCAGCAGCATCCTGGTTCACTGGATATAGGGCACATCCCATCAGCTCCCTAGATGCTGTCAAACACTGAATCCATGCTTAGAAGCCACAAGCCAGCCAGGAAAGCAAGCTCTGAACTATTAACTTGCATATTAACCAGCACCTAGGGGCCCTTTCAGTCCAGCTAAACTATGTAAGTTGAGCAAAAAAAAATGAAATTACACTCACCCTCTGGTGAGAGTATCTTGGCATGGTTTAGTCTGAGGAGTCTGTGAAGGGATGAGAACTTTGCCTCCTGGCACAATGGAGAAAAGAACCGCTACATCTCTTACGGAATTAATGCGTGTCCTACGTGAACTTCTCCATTCATGCCTGATTCATGTCCCATTCTTGTTAAGGCTCAACAGGTAAATCATGGCTTCTTAACAACAAATGACTGAAAGGTCAAGAAGCATCTTGCTAGAATTTAAATATCCATAAATGAATCACACGATAAACTAAAGATGGTGGCAAAACTTTGGAATTTCAACTTTCCAAATTAAAATTTCAAACTCCAAGCAATGACAACAAATCAGCCTTAGGCCTGCCCAAGTCACACTCCTGCAAACACACCACCATGCTGGAGAATCATCTGGTTCTCTTTAGCAACCATCTGTGCTTGCCCTCAATTTAAGAAGAATTAGCAAACAGAGGAACTGGCACATGTGAAGCACAGCACATAACAGACGACTACAGATTCACTTTTAGTTTTGCTCAGAGACTGAAAGCAAGTAAGATCAGTTTTTTTTAACTGGGAGGCATGAATTTCCATAAAACCTTTACATAAGGATGTCCATAAGAAGTCAGTGCTTCAATTAGCACAAACTTGAACTGTTTGCCTTGCCTCTTTACTTGTGCCAAGCTTCAAGGGTCCCCCCTACACACTCCCTTCTCTTTGCAACCTGGAGACTGAATTGATCAAAGTATTCGCTGAAAAGCAGAACCGAGAAGATGGGCTAGAGAACTTCCAGTCCCTCTTTTTTTTATTGTCATTTTGTGTTTAGTTTTTAAATATTTGAAACAAGGTCATTCTAATTCATCTGGAAAGCCTCTCCCACTGACACAACCACCGATAATTCCTGCCTAGAATAGGGGTGGGTTTGTTGAGGTGATCTAGGTTAGTCATCTAGATTGCATTTAAACCAGGCTTACTTAGATTCCTTTTCCAAATATTACAAGGAAAGAAGGTAAAAAACCTTACTGAGATGAAGAAAATTAATTCAAACATCTTGAGTTACAAGAAGTATTTAGGTTGTCTACATAGGGAAGAGGAACACAAAGTGATGTCTGCAAAATAAAGCTTACCATTACAAGTTTCAGAAGAATCCTAATAATAGTATTTTGAAGAATGGCATGAAGATTAAATTGCACAAAATACAGCTCACCTACTAATTTGTCGCAAACTTCTCTTACATAACAGTTAGAAAACATAAACAATTAGAATATATCCACATTTAAATACCAAGCTTTAAATTCTTAATACTAAAATCAAAGAGTAATTTGCGTCTTAATGCTTCACTGAAAATGCTCATATGCAACTTGACAGTCACACTGATGACAGACCAATAAAACTAAAGTGAAGTATTATCACCCATTCTAGCATAACACCAAATCAGCAGAGGATGTGCATTAAATGATACAGGCTGCCATTTATAGAAGTGCCTCTGTTATGGCTTGCAGCCTTTTCATGCTGACATCAGGTTGTGTTGCTAGCTGAGGTCACATTCTCTTCTGCCTTTAGCCCTGTTACCATTCTTGATAAACTGAAGAGCTGAATAACAGAACACAATCTCAAATGACACTGGCAAATCTTGCCTTCAGCTTACTGACATACACAGCTAGAAATTACTGAGTAAAAAAGACACAATCTATTTGAAGATCTTCCATAACTACTGCATCCTATAAGAGAAAAAAATAAAATTATGGCCTAATTTAGGTTAAAAGGGACCGCTGAAGATCAAATGACCCAATCTCCTTCCAAAAGCAGGGCTTACAAAGTTGTATTGCTCAAGGCCACATCCAGACTAATTTTTAAAACCTCCATGGATTAAGATCCTCTGGGCAACCTCTTCCAGTGTTTCACTCACTATCTTCCAAGGGAAGAAAAATATCAACTCCTGGGAAAAGCCCCCAGGCATAGGGCTGTCCTCTAAGTACTTCAAGTAAAACCAACTAAAAACCTTTTGATGAAAAAAATCTTGCTTCTAATTCAGAGGTTTTCTGGAATTAGTGGTCTATGCATTATAGGTACAGGAAAGTCAAGATTCCAGCCCAAAATTTATAAAATGAGCTACTCATCACAGCTTTTTACTAGCATTTGTCCTCTGTGTAGTTTCACAGAAACCCCAGCCATGCCATGAGGGAGCAGAGATCATCTGCTTTCAAGTACTGGTCAGACCATCACTGGTCAAGGGTGCAGAGTGCCATCAAACACAGTTCAGGTACATTCTCACCTCTAACTGGAGCTGTTCACCATTTTTAGGGCAGGTAAAATATGGTGTTTCAGATGGCTGTGATCCAGCTTTCCTGGGAAGAAGCTGTGGAAAGGACCAAATGTAACATGCACGTACTGGAGGTCCTGAAGGCAACATTCTGCTGCAGCTGATGGAGCACCTGGCTTGGTTCATACAAAAGACACAAGACCTGGCACAGCCACCTCTGTCACAAAGCTCCCAGGGCCCCAGTATTCTGCCACATCTCCCACACTTTCAGGCAGCATCAACAGAGCTCCTTATAATGTGCTGCTACAAACAAGAAATAGGACAAAAATAGGGACAAGACTGCTTTAGAACCCATGATGATAAATAGGCTTCAGAGACTGCCATCAAGGGAAGCAGCAAGCACAGAGCACAGAGTGCATACAAAGACCCTATACAGAATCTCTGGAGAAATCCCACTGCAGTGAGACAAAATCCAGTGCACACATCAAAAACAAAAGAAAGAAAGAAAAAAAAAGACATCTAAGGAAAGCACTAAGGAAAGCACTAGACTCAAGCATGGAGCTTCTAAAAGGGGAGTGAGCAGAGAATAAGTTTCAGTGTGCTGGCGCATAAATATTTTGCCTGTGGAAGCTTGGGATCGGATCTTATTTTAAGTCTCCAGTGAAAAGAAGCGTGACTGTCCCTCCACATCACAGAAGCTCCATGTGATTAGAGCCCTCTGCAGATTCAGCTCCTGCCCTGCACAGGGCTCAAACAGCAGGAGCATAAATCGGAATTGAAGTGCAGTGGCAGAGCTGCAGCAGGAAGAAGTGTGCCCAGCCCTGCCTCTCCAGGGCTGCCTCTGGGATTGCCCTGATCCCAGCAAGAGCTGGGGGGCGTTCTAAGTAAGAATCATAAATGATGGAGAGCAGAGTTAGACTCATTCTTCATAAAGCAGCCCTAATTAGAATGTCAGGTCTCATTATGAACCAGTGCTCCACTGGACAGGAGTCCCATTACTCAGGAGAGACGTATGTGAAAAATATGCAATTCTTAAAGATGTAACACACCTTTCCTCTACCCCCACCACAGCCAAAGGGAACAGTCTCACTACATGAGGGTGAAGGCAACACCAATGCTGCCAACTGCATAAACACTGGCAGAAGCAGTGCCAATGCTGTTTCATACATATAACTCTATCTCCCCCTTCCCTCCAGAAGGCTAGGAGCAGTCATGCCTAAAATATTAATGAGAAGGCTTTTTGCAACATAGTCTACCAGCAATATACAAAGGGGCGTGTTCATTTCCCATTGAAATCATTAGAAAGAGTCCATTACTATCAAAGGGAGCAGATCTGGAGTAAAAATAGTGTAAATTTCTCTCTTCTACCTCTGCATTCAAGCATTCATCTCCAATGAATCCCAGATATATCCCATATTCCTTAGACATCAGCATCTGCATCTCATACCAGAAACACCCATGTCAAGCATCTAAAGGATTTTGTGGTGTGCTGACAAGCTCTGAGGGAAGGCAGGTTAGGTGTGTCACAGGAAAGGGACAGCTCTGGAAATGTGGTTGCTATAGGTTTTGCCATTCTTGACAAAAGCAGTTCAGGTGACACTTAGTAGTGAATGAAGGTATTTCTCTCTTCCTCTTTAGTGCATTGTTTGTGATAAAATTCACCTGGCCTGACTCTGAAGGCCAGCTGCAAAGCAGCAGCCACCAGCAGCTTTGCTCATGAAGATTTGTCTGCAGTGAGATCCCCGCAGGCTACACGTGGGGTGTAAACCTAGCCAGGATTATTCAGGGCTGTCTGCAGCTTTGGGGCTTCAGGGGAATAAACAAAAAAAGAGACTCAAACTGCTTTGCACAATGCAACAAAAGGATTATTTTGACAGAGCAGCAGGGCAGAATTAAATCCTTCAGCAGGCAGAAGAAACCCAGTCATTATGCAGTATTTGCTGTCTTATTACTACAAAAATAGCATGCATTTACTTATTATAGCTCAGTTTTGTTCTATTTCACATCACTATATCTGAGCTACAAACAAAATACTTCAGCCAAACATAACGGAGGAGGAAGGCAGTGTAATGCCAGACCAGGGCCAAGAACAGACAATACCTACCCTGTACTTCCCTCTGGAGTAACAAACCAGCACTTGTCCACTCCTGCATTTTGAAAAAAAGCTCCTCTTCATGTCCCCAACTCACATGGCTGTAACGGCAGGTTTTGTTCTACCACTGCATGTTAAAACTGCATATACCATCTGTATTAATAAGTCTTCCTCAGAAATGGGCTCAGCACTCTAATCTCATCCAGCCTAAGGCAAATGATCCAAAAATGAAAACTAACTAGGTACAAGACCTTCAAGCCTCCAAGCATTTGGTCTCAGGTTCTTTAGAAATCAGCAGGTGCTCTTCAGTCTAGACACTTTAATAAAACCTCACAGTTATGGAAGCTGCAGCTACTGTGGTTAGCTACAATACACAAGGATAGGGATAGGATATTTTTTGCTCATGGGAGAAACACGTGTTTCATGTACTTCTGTTGCCCATAAAAGCTTATCCTTATTTTACCAATTACCACAGAGTGACTACTGTCCTCAGAGGCTGCTAATTACAGCAGCTAAACTCAGTCCACTTGTTACACACTCAACCTGAAAACAAATCTCATCAAATAAATGAGAGCAGCAGCACAGAATTTATCAAAGTGCTGCTCCACAAGAGGTACAAGAAATTTCATCTCTTCCCCAAGCAGCCTTTGGCCACCAGTGAGGTAGCTGATTAATGACAGCAACTGAATTCTAACTGGGACAGTGATTCTATATAAAAACAGCCCAGAGCATTCACTTGAAAGCAGTTATTAGGAGACTACTCTCCAGCACCCAGCCAGCATACAGAAAGGGGAAAGAAAGACACCTACTCCTCCATCACTTTTGTGGAAACAGAATTATTTGTGAGCCCCAGGCAAGGACTTCTAAATCAAGACCAATTTTGTAATTATTGTCATAGGAGCAGAAAGTTTGTGATATCTTCACTTGTGCTCACTGAAGTACTCTACTCTGTACACCCCCTACAAGTTTTGAAGTCAGTGTGTGTGAAATACAAACACAACCCAAATAAACTTCACAAATCTGCACAGTATACAACTATGGGATACTTCTTACTCCTGCCAGACTGCCCTTTAGTGTGGCAGTCTTCCTCTACAATATCTGGATAGCTAATACTCCTATTTCTCAGAGAATTGCTGAGAATTAAAAGGGTGACTTAAAATCACTGCTGTGTTCACAGTGATCAATATGTGTGTGCACGGGCATATGTATGAACCATCCTGCTGATAAACCTGCCCCAGAAGATTCTACATAATAAACAACAAAGCTATGCGATCAAAACCGTAAGATTTGGTTAGTCCTTTCATGCAAAAATGTCACTGAAGTTAATATTGCTTGAGCTTTGACCGCAAGCTCTGACAGAACATCTACAAAGGAGTGCCAGCTGGAAAAACAGCACAGAAGATACCAGGAAACTGGTGCAGAGATTTTAAAGACAATGACCACTGCAAATTTAAGGCTTTGTTTTAGAGGTGAAACCAACCTGACACCAAAACACGTGAAAGATTTTGAAAGAAAATACCATAGCAGAGAAAACAGCAAACTACTAAGCATTCCTGGATTGTGATCACCTCCAAAGCTGTACAAAATGTTACTGCAGTTTCCATGGGAGGGAAGGCTGTAGGATTTTTTCATTCTAATTCTCTATGAACACTGGACTATAAATTCATCCTTGCCATGTATTCTCAGTTGCATGTATTCTCTGAGGCAACCACTCAGGTTGGACAGATACATATGGTACTTTACCAGTGGGGAAGAAGAGAACAGGCCCTGCATGAAGAAATTCACCTCCAGATGTGCAGGACATTCATGTATTTAACTTCCACCAGTAATAATGGAATGGTGCATGTTAATCTTTTATTCGTGAAGCCCACACTAAACAGCAGCATCTCATCCTTTAACAGCCCACTCCTTCAGTCTGTATTTTATGCATGTCTGTTAGTGATGTTGGTAGTAAAGTGGCCATCAGGCTTAGGGGCAGTGACGAAACAACCAGAGTAACTCTGGTCTTCTTTGCAAGGAAATCCTGGATCAAGGTGCTTTGGATTCAATCTAGAATTCACAATATACTAACAATTTACACACTTACTCTTCTTCTGACATTTGCTACCACTACAGTTCAGATAACCATCAGTGACCTGGAGGTCAGACATTTCCCAGCTGATAAGATCAGCTGGACCACTGCCCCAGGCTCTTCATTCCACCAGCTGATCTTTTAAAGTTGAGAAGCTCCCAGTGTGATGAAATCATCACGCTTCATTGACAACAAATACATGCTTGTTTTCTGTAGAAGCAATGAAGTACATTAATTATTCAACACAATTCCAACTTTGGAAAAATCATGGATTATGGTCAACTCCTCTTTTCACCTGGACCAGAGGAGTCAGAGTGCAAAGGTCTCTCAGATGTAGATGGTGACACTATCCACTGAGAGGTGATGCAGTTCATGAGGAGGAGAATCAGCCCAGACAAGTTTCTGTATTAATTTCCTTGCACTGGGAGGCATTCACTGATGGTGAACAAGGAACACCACACACAAGCATCCACTGCTTCCTCTGAAAATACATGCAGTAATTGCCTTGGAAAACAATGTCCCAAAAGGACAGAATAAAGATCTGTCCATAGAAATGGCACATACTGTACCATGCAGTATTCATTCCACAGCATTCAATTTACCCAGGAGATTTCCACATTCTGTTACAAAAAAAAGCTGCCAATTAACTCACACCTTGAGACAATAAATATCAATAAAAACCCAAGGTCCATAAAATTCAGACACTGAATGACTCAAAACTTCCCAAAATTAGTCTACTACATCCACAGTACAGTAAGGATTTCAAAAAGACAAGAGGAGAGAAAAAGGGGAAAGAAAGAAAATGCAGCTTTTGCAAAGATGGCTAACAGAAATCATCTCTGAAAGCTCAGATGAAAAGCAGAGGCCTCTCACATACCAAAATAAATAAAATATATGCTTCCCTCCTGTAAATTAATTATTCACAGGTGAATACATAAAGAGCTCCTCTGCCTTTCCATTTCACCTAGTCCCAATCCAGCCTCACCGACTACCACAGATATCCTGTTACAGAAATGCAGTGAAAACACAAAAATACAGGTTAAAAAAAGAGTAATGTCTCTATCTGGCACATTCCTGAAACTGTGATTCAGTGCTAATTCAAAAGTACTCACATTCAGCTTAAATAATCTTCCCAACTGATGCTGCAAAAGGAAACAATTAGGAAATGAAGTCTCAATGATCACTCAAAAACAACACAGACCAGCACGGTTTCTGAAAATGCATGACCTTCACCTCTCTCAACCTGTTCTAGTCCCTAATATATGCACACATCCTCTTTCTTCACTCCATTGAACAGACCATTTATGATATTTTATAGAATCTTAAACTGAGCTTGATAACACCAGGCTACAGATGCTTGCAGACTATTTTAAGTTCCACTTCAACTGCACGATTGCTTCAGTCTCCTCACACTGTTAAAAAGAACCAGCAATCAAATACTCAGACATTAACAAATAAACACATCCATCCATCCGTGTGGCACATTGATTAGCACCTACCTTTCCCTGTAGTCATTTCTCTGCAGTGCTGGGTTGCTGCTGGGGAAGGGCACTGTGCTCGGGAGCAGCCCCACGTCTCTCAGTACATGTTTCTCAGCAACTTAATCACCAGCAAACTCGCCACCCTCCTACAGCACTTTGCTGTGTGACCTAGCAGGCGAGTGCCACCTCTCCTCCAAAATAAAAGCCTGTTCAGCATGCAGCTGAGCTCCATGTGCCCCCTGTGCCTGCTTGCTCACACCCCTCCTCTTCTGCATTTGAGAATTCCAGAGCAGATATTTATTTTGTAAATAAAATGCTTATTTACAAAGCTGTTAGAAAGGGAGTAGAGTGCCTCTTGTCCATCTATATCTTCCACAAGGATGTAATACCCGTTAATGGTGTTCATTCAACTACCACTCAGACATTACTGCTCTCTCAGCTCCCACACAGGTAGAGGTATTTATTTGCTTTTTTCATGCCCTAAAAATGCTGAGTCAATTAAATCAATCTTTTATTTCACTTTGTATTTCAACTTGAGAATTGTATTAATAGAGAGCAAGACATAATGGAAATTTAATTACACAAGGAGATATAAAGGCAAAAAAGCACAGTGCAGCATTTACTGGTTCAAAACATCTGTTATCCTGGACAGTTGTCCCTCCTTCCCATCTGCAATTCTGCTGCTTGGATGTGTGTTGACAAACAAACAATATTCCACCCTCAGATGCATGGCATCACTTGGCAAATGGGCGATCTTCCTTCATATATATGAAAATTGCTTCCAATGACTCAGCTTTATTACCAGCAAAAGTCAGGAATCTAAAATAGCTCCAGTTTTCATCTATTTAACTCCAAGTTCTCCACTTCACAAACAGAATCCATTTAGTAAATAGTATATTTGTCTTATATATCCTCCCATATATAGAAGTAGTTCTACTGAAAAGTAGCATTGCTCCCTCTTCATAGGTTTTCAGTACCTGAAACTATGCATCTTTTATTTTAGCACTGTTTTAATTAACTTGCTTACTCTTAGAACACTCACTCACGCAGTCCGCTACGAAAATTGCATCCTCTCCTCACCTGACTCCATGCAAGTATCCACGGGAGAGAGGTCTCAGCTCCAGAATTCTGGCTTTAAGATCTCCTGCTTTGATTTCCTCCTAGCCCAAGAGTACTACCACCTCTACTGTCCCTAAATATTGCTCTCCTGAGTCAAAATTCAACATCAACAAGAAAGTTTAATGCCCTCCTTGTCCACAGGAACACCACCACAATATCCCTACATGCATAAATATAAATGCATCTCCCAAAAACTGTGTGATTTCCATTAAAAAAATGAAGTTTTATATCAAAGAATATAATATTAGGATATCACAATGATCAAAAGCATAAAAAACACACCTAAACATTTTGGTTGTAAATAGCTTTGGTTTGGGTCATTGATTCTTATCAGCCTGTATTTTTCAGTAGATAATTTATTTTATTCTTAACCTGTACTGAAACTTGATTATAAACTCTTCTGGAGTCCAGGTGCAATTCAAAGTAACCTCAAATCCATGGAAAATATGTACAGTCTATGTTAAGATCCTTCCAGATAATACCAAGGAAACCCATACAGCATGAATTTCTTGGAATCTCTGTCCAATAGACTCTCTATCACATCCAACTAAAGATCATCACACAACGCCACTCAAAGACAGCAGCTGACTAGCTGGCAATTACTGGCTCTTTCATGCTGAAAATATATTTGTCCCAGAGGAATAAGGCATCCGCATAATTAGCAAAAGCAGTTACACAGAAAATAATTAGCTTGCTGAAAGCCCAAAGGGGTAAAAACTATAATTTTTGCTTCAAGAGGCTGACTAATTATAGGCCAAGAAACAAAACAGAGATGCACTGAGAATCATCGAGAAATCCAGCATAGATTTTAACTTCATATTCTAGCTATAAGGGCTGCTGGTAGCCTAGCAACAAGCAGCATACTTGGGCATGACAAAACCTCCTCCGACTTAATGAAACACCTCAGATTACTATGCAAACCTCCTCCACCCCACTATGCATTTGATTCTTGTGTTACTAAATGATAAAAACAAAGCCTAGCCAAAAAAACAATCAAATGATTCAAGATAAACTCAAACAAGCACTAATGGATTACAGTATAGAAAGATAAGCAAAAACAAAACATGAATTATTTTCAGAGACTTGAAATTCACAGTCTGACTAGTGTTGATTCATTAGATTTCTTCTTTGGATTAAGATAATGTCCTATTATTTTAAGCACTTTTCTAGTAATCTGTGTAAGATTTCTGTTCATTTGTGTCTTGGAAACCACTAAATGTGAAACCTTTAACAAGTCAGAGCAACTCACTAATCTCCAAAGTACTCCTGATATACAAACAGCGCTACTGCAATTCCTGCCTTTTACCTGAATCTTCAGTGAGCTGGTAGAGGAAACTGTTATCCCAAACAGTAGTCTCAGAGCCAAGAGACCAGTTTTTACTTCCACCATTCTAGAAGCCACAGCTGCTGTCCCAACTGCCCAGTACCACTGTGCTCTGTGATAAGAGAGGTTTGACAACCACTTTGAAGTCTCGTTGTGATTAGCACAATTCGTGCTCAGTTTTGAGTGACCTTTTAGCCAAAAGCCTGCTCTTGGTTACCCACAAGAGAAGCACATTCACACAGCCATCCAACCACTCCGCCAGACTCAAAGGGTTAACAAGACTGAGCTATTCCCATTATTTCCTGAGGAAGACAAATCTTTTGCATGTGCAATATCTATCACCATCCTCCCTGGTGACTCTTGACAACTGCTGAAAGTGTCACCTTTGTTCAGAAAGTGTCAGGGACATAAGAAACCTGACAAAGTTAGCTTGTCTTCCACAGGCCACAATAAACTTGTGACTGTGAGTGAAGATAAGCCTCCTTTTGCTGGCTTACACAGCCTCAAAGAGATAAACTCGAAGTTGCACAGAGCTGTTGACACGTAAGATAGGACGAGCATGTAACGCTGTATTTGTGTGTGCTTGGAGGGCAGGGAAGAAGCAACAAACAAACCTATGGCACTAAGTGAAACTGAACCCTCCCCTCAAACACACACAAGGTATGCTAATAAGTAATGTTACATTACTAACTTCACAAATGAGAACTACTTTAATTCTGCAATTATAGATGTTTTCATTTCTAGAGAAGATGAAAAGGTTCTTGTAGCACAGGAGATCCAAGGCTGTGCTCTCTCTGACCCTTAACACTCCTCCACTCTCCCTTTTCCCCCAGGCTACTTTTTTGTCTCAATGTACAGGAGATTCTACTGAGGAGAAATCCTATCACACACACAGACTCCAGGGATTGCATCCTGCCACAGCACAAGCAAGAACAGTGAGACATCAGAAAATCAGGTTAAACAGAGTGAAGAATACAGGAGTACTTGTGTTGGGAACTACTGAAAGCCTACCCATGGAGTCAAGGACAGAAGATGGGGATCATAAGGTCTTAGGACCTCGATGCACAAAAAGGGTAAATCTTTCACTGAAACAGTGACAAAGGAGTTTAAAAGAAAAAATAATTTTCAATGAAGCCTATAAGTAGAAGATCTGATACACAGCAATGCTTTAGATGTAGCAATAAATCTCAGATCACAAGTCTGCCTCCTAGAAACATCAAAGAACACCAATCTACATTGTACAATGACGCATCAAATTGCTTTTGCGTTTTTTGAAAGCCTATTCTATTCCACTGCTAGCAAGACAAAAATTCCACCTTAGCCTAGCCAAGTGGAAAGCAAGGAAGCTGAATCAGCAGTAAATCTGTTTCAGTTGGAGTAAGGGTTTCAGGAAATCATCTGGAGGTTGGGAACCTAAACAAGTTTGCTAAGGGATTAAATACTTACTTCCCCTCCCACTTGTTAAAAAATAACAAGGACATTTGTTTCTCAGCTGCACTTTTTTAGCCCTGTAAGCCTCATCCTCCTGTACAGACAAAATACTCCTACATTATGCAAAAGTGTAATTTTAACCCATTCCACCACAGAGGAACCTGTACTAGACCTTCATAATTCTCAAACATACAAGATAATACATCACATTTCTGAATAATCCAAACTATAACTTCAGGATTTTCAAATCAGTTAATTTTATTGTTTCTGCAGGGATGAAGTTTACTGTGTTGTAAAATGGCTATGTAGAGAAGAATAGTGCCCAGAAGTGAAAAGGTATTTTTTTCCTATTTTAAAGAGAAAACATCTCTCTGCTCTCTTGACTTCCAAGAGCCTGGTGGGAATGACTGGAACATCATCTCCCCTGCTCCTGGCCTTGCAGAGGGTGTGAGCTTGATAGGAACCCAAAGTGCTGAACTCGGGTTCTTCATCTGCTCTGCTCAACTGTCAGCAGAAAGATGCATTTCCTCACCAAGAATTCTCACAAAAATCTATTGTTAAACAAGGTGTAATACCTATTAAAATTACTTCCTAGCTCATAAGCTTATCTGTAAACACAGTAATAAACACTTGTTACTACAGTAAGCAAAATACTAGTCTCAGACAAGGCAGACAGAATTAAGGCTCTGATAAGGGTCTTTGGCTATTAGTGCTGAACAGACAAAATATGGAAACTTAGTGTTCTGGTTTGGGACAGATTTGGGAGGAACCCCAGGACACTAAGGAACTGCAAAATACAAACATAAGCTTTAAATAGAACACTGCAGCATTATTGTGTGCACTCTCTGTGTCTCTTAGGGCATTAAACTGAAAAGGCAATTCTTCTCCGAAATTACTATTTAATTTACTTAATGAACAATTTACATGAACATGGACTTGAGAACAGGAGATGTATTTCCCTAATGTAGCTCAATAGGAAAAGAAGACAGCTATAGCACCACCTTCTCTTCTTGAAACGTAGGCTTCCTTCTCCTTCTGATACTACAAAAAGACAGCACACAAACTGAACATCCATTTTATTTGTTGCAAAAGCACTGTGTACATTTCTGAACAATCACCACACTTGCTTCTCCTAACAGAATGCTTATTGTATATCCATTTGAATGCCTCACCAACTGAAAATTGCTAAAAGCACCAAAAAGAGAATACAAGTACTTCTACTCACCAACTGAAGTCTGGACCATGTTTCCAGATTTTTGGACCTCATCGAATTTTGTAAAAATTACATTCAACCTGTTTGAAAGAAATACACACTGAATGACCTAATTTAAATTTTAGGAATATTAGAATCATAAAATCACAAAGATTGGAGAAGACCTCTAAGACCAATGAGTTCAACCCTTAACCCAGAACCACCGTGTTTACTACTAAACCATGTCCTCAAATGCCACATCCACATGGCTTTCAAACAAACACTTTCATGGATGGTGATTCCACCTCTTCCCTGGGCAGACAAATTCTAACATCTGATGATGTAATAGAACAGATTTGTCTTCACTCAGGTCATTTGTAGCACTGTCAAAAATGTCAGCAGAAAATGTCAACACAAGGAAGTTATTTTAAAATTAAAAAAACCAACATCAACACACAACAGTTGAAAAGAAAACCTGAGATATAATTGAAAATGCTACATTACCAAATATGTGATATGGATAATTGTAAATGCACTTCCAGTTCATCACCACTTTATCTTAACTATTTGCAGAAACAACATAAAAAAAGAAACAAAAAACAACCAACTTGACACAACATTAGTCTTTGGCCCTGACACCTTCCCATTTATGTCACAGGTCTAGCCGAGCAGAAGATCCTTATCACATCTCATCATTCCTTCCCAGTGAGTTTATTACTTTAAGGCACATTGTGGGAGCAGATGTTTCCACTGGAGAACAAGAGGCAACAGTGCTGCCTCCACCTGCATGTACCCCAGCTCTAAAACCACCTCTTCCCTCTGAGCACTGACAAGCTGCCATCTACTCCTCAGGTCTAACCGTGCTCTGCCCTGAGCACTGGAGGCAAGATGCAGAGCAGCTTTCTAACACACCTGAAACAGCAGAAGCAGAGGGGCATGGCTTTGGTTTTGACACAGGTTTGGCTGCTTTCTGTTTGAGGTTTTGGTGGGAGTTCACTGGGGGGAGGGAAGCAGGGAAGGAAGGCTGCTTTTTTCTAAATAAAATCTTAAAATTGATTATTTTGTTTGTGGGTTTTTGTTGTTTATGACAGCCTACGTTGCATAAACACAAGCTACTTTGAAGCATCTCCTCTCTACATATGCAGAACATACAGGAAAAATATTAATTCCCTTAATTTTAAATCTGTTAACTTAACATTTGTAATAATTTTTGTAGTTTTCCAAAGATGCTGTGACATACTTCAGCAAAGGTACAGGATCTGCATTAAGTAAATCTGAGTGTTTATCAGATTAAAAAATAAAAAACTAAATGATCCCAGGAAAAGGCTCAATCATTAGGTTCCTGAAGTCTTCTGAAGGAAGGAAGGAAGGAAATAAAAAACAGCCCAAAAATAGTGAAGACGTAAGGACATTCTCAACTTACCGAGACTGGGGTAATCCTTTTTTACTGAGATCGGCCCTTACACGTTCACCAACATGTCTGTAAATTTCCACAAGACTGTTTATTGCTGCATCTCGAACCTGGACATGAGAGATGAGAGAAATCAATCATCTTTACAATTAAAATTAATAAATTCCTAATTTGTCCTACCTCAGAAAACTAAATTTATATATTTCTCAGCAACAACAGCTGCCACTATACACATTACCACACAGTTCATGAAGGAGCTTCCAACCCTGCCTTTCACATGTTAACAGTATCAGTGGGTAATTGAATTGAAAAGCCAGTGAAGTTGTAAGATGAAAGGTTTCCTGCAGAAGGAGCTTGGCTGCCTTTGCCAAACTCCTCCCATTGCGTACAACTGGTACATTTACTGGATAAAAAAAGGGATAGACACGCAAACCTTATATTACTGAGATATTATAAAATAAACTGATTTTTAATGCTGTCTTAAAAACCTATGTTAGTATGTTGATAGCAAAACAGGGAAGAGTAATCAATTACCTGAGCCACCAGGAATTTTGCCTATTTTCCAAACTGATTTGCAAGAAACTGCTGAGCACATCCTTCCCTCCAGCCAACAGAAGAGACACAAATCACCTTTCTGTACTTAAACCCTTCCTCCACTAGGCACAGCAGGCAGAGAAGGTAAACAAACAATCTGCTCTGCCTACAAAAACACCAACAGAGCTGTGCACTTGAGCTTCTCAGAAAATGGCCCAGCAGGCCAGGTGTACCTCCATACACCCCCAGGACTAGACATGGAATATCCTGAGGACACAAGCTAGAATTGCCTGCAGGTGAGAGTCAAAGGGCAGGCACACATACCCTGCCTCCCAGTCAAAGAAAACCCAAACACTCCCCCCATCCTCCTGCCCCGCAGCCTTCCAGCTCAGCAGGTCTCTGCCAGCCTCCAAACCCCTCCTGCAATCACCAGCCTTTATTCAGTGCTCTTGCCTCTGTCTGCTGCCCATTAGCCCCATCTGCTACCAGCACTGCTGGGCACAGCAGCCTGTGGGGACTCTTTGGTGCCCCCAGTTTCTGGGTACACAGACCCCAATCCAGCCTGTGCAGAGCAAGGATTGCCTCTCTGGGACAGTTAAGCAGAGGCACAGCTGCAGGATTGTGTGAATCCCAAAGAGCAAGGCAAGGAGCCCCCGCCATCATACTTGGTTTAGTCTACCACAACAAGAACAAAGCTTTAGTAATTTTATTTTTGAGAAAATGATCAGCGTTTAAGTACTGTTGTCACACCAGATGCACACTGGGTTACTCAATCGCATCAGCTGAAAACAACAAAAGCACTATTTCTGAAGAGGGCTCTAATGGAACGGCTTCCACATCCACAAGAAAAGAAAAAAGACTGGACTTGGCCTGGAACTGTTTCTCGATGTTCTCTCCAAGAGAGGGCAGCAGTGACCAAGCCCAGCAAGTCTCCAGCGCTCAGGAGGCACCAGCAGCACAGCAGCAGCTCCAAGGGAACCCAGGACCAGCCCCTGCCCCAGGGCAAGCACTGTTTCACCCAGACCCACTGGCACACCGATTTTTGTCTGACCAATTCAGGCACGGGTTTTCTGGGGATGAGGAACCAGACCCAGGAGAAAGGGAAAGAGATCAGCTTTGTTTACCCTTGCAGCTGGATTACAGGACAATGAGCTGTGCTCAACCCAGGAAGAAGCAGCACAGAGGGAAAATGTCTCAAGCCCTAATCTCAAGATTTCCTTGGAGGGTAACAGCTTGTTTAGTCCCAGCTCAGAACTACAGAGGACCCTAAACACTAAATTTCTTGGAGTAATAGGTTTGTCATCCTGCACTGGCATAAGCAGCAAGGGAAGGCTGCTTCACTCTCAGTCCTCCTTTTAGCAAGAGGAGGCCCTGACAGCCATAGTAACATGGTCAACTCCCCAGAGCAAATATAAACCCATTTTCCTGCTGGACACCCTCACCTCCTTCCAGCTGAACACCCTCTCCAGACCTGGATCATAGATGTGTCATCCATGCTAGCAGAACAACCATCAGCATTATTCTAAAACTGCTAGTACACATTACACAACGAGTTTGAACATTACTTCTCCACCTCCCTCTTCTCACTAACCTCACATACTTGCATCTAATTCCAAACAAGACAAAAAGCACTTAGGAGCAACAGATTTTATTCCACTTGTATTTTCATTTTCACTGATTAAAGGTCCTGGTACAGATTGCCTTCATCCCCTATTCAGAAACTGCCTGTACAACTTCTGGCAGTGCACATGGCCAGGCTGTCTGATTGGCCCCATTTGCCCTCCCTGCCCAGACTGGTTTCCCTCTGAAGGTAAGGGGTGTTGCACTGAGCCCAGAGGGATCCCTGCAGCCTCCCCTGTATTCAGGCTCCAAGGCACAGGAGTTCCCTTCCCACAAAGGTTTCCCTCTTCTGCTCACCTCACCTGCAGATTCATGTTGTTCAGCTGAACCCTTGGAGTAACTGATATGCTGGTTTGGACATACTTCAAATTATATCTCTCCAAAACCAGCCAAGGGTTCTGTGCACAGCATTGTTCAGAGCTCACGAGCAGCAGCACAATTAGCTCATTTAACAACAAGGCAACCAGCACAACCTTTAGATGTGACTCACAGCAAAAGCTCACCTGACTGTTTGGATCTCCAAGTAAGTTACATATATGTGGCACTATCTTACTCAGTGTTAAACTCTGAGCTCCAGATCTGGGAATAAAAAACAAAAAGCAGCATTATGAATCACAGAACAGGCTCATGTACACAGCACAGGTTTGCAGAAGTTCTGACTTACGCATTGAGTGTTGCAATAAGGCAGAGACAAATCCCTTCTCTTGTCCGAAAATTCTTGTGTTTGAATCCTCCTAGCATCCTGTCCCACACATACTGCAGAAGACAGGAAAGAGAAAAAAACAGATGGGGTAAAAAACAGATTCTCTTCTAGCAGACATACACCACACCACCTCTGGAGCTCAAATATAAGCTTTACACCCAGTCAAGCAGAACAGGACAAAAAGGAGCAAGATACTTTTAGATCTGACTAATTCTTTGTTTTGTGCTGACTTGACAGTAACAGAAAGCAAGTACCTTCCACAAACCTGGAACAATAACTCTTGATATATACCCATCCCATCCTTGGGAAATGCACAGACATACTCCCATGTATATCCTGTCACAATAACTTTCCCAAGTGAAGCCAATATCTTATAACAAGGTGTAGGGAGATGAAGCCATTTCAGACAGAAAAATGGCAGAGAAAACCTTCTGACAGCAAAAAGGTTTCCTTTTTTTTACACAGCCAGTCACTCATGCTGTGGAGGGCTGTTGAACATACCTGAGGGTTAGCAGCTTGTTCCATGATTTTCAGCAGCAAGGTCTGATCCTGCTCCCTCACTGAGTCCTTAGAATCTCCCAGCCTATCAAGTAAACTTGGCAGCACTAAGGAAAGAAAACATGAACATTCAAATCCCTCAGGAAAAAAACTGTAACAGTGGCAGAGCCCCTCTGCTCTCTCCCAAAGCCCAACGGAGGTACTGGCCCTGCCCCTTCAGCAGAGCCTGAAAACCACCAAGAGCTTCCCAAGAGCTCTCCTAAGAAGAAACGCAGCTCTGAGTCCAGCAGCTAGTGCAGGTGCTGGCAGAGTGATGGTGACACTCACGGAGACCCCTCACCTGTGCCAATCTGGGCCTTGAAGCGATCTTGCAAGCGGGACACAAGTGCAGAGATGATGTCAATCCCCAGGAGAACCACCTGCAAGCACAGAACAGGCAATGAATTAAGAGTGCACTGCATCTGTGATTGCTGCTCTGTGCTAAATCCATATGTGTAGGTATGCAAGGTACACAAATCACATGCATAAACCATTTAAGTATCTGCTGTAACTAGCATTTCTAATTAATTGCAATTATTACAATTGTAATTAGAAAATGGTATGTGCTAAGAGTTAATTATTTACTGGGAGAAATTAAACCAAACACTTTTATGACATAATTGGAATTCAAAGAACCTAGCTTGACAGAAGCTTCATAACAGGCTGCAGATCAGAAAACCTGCTCTATTAACTATGCTTACTTACTAGAAAAAGGTACGTTACATACTGAATGTACTGTGTAGCCTCATGTAAAACACTTTTCAAAACCCTATAGATCATGATCGTACTGGTACAATACATTTCTCCCTAAGGTTTTGGATAAGCACCAAGCTTAATCATGCCTGGAAATGTTAGGGACAGCCAGGTTGCTAAGGTGGTGCCACCAGGGCTGTTCCAATGCAGCCCAGCTCCCTGTACATACACATATATAGGCATATCGATACTCCCTCTACACAAACAATCAGGGCAGCCATCATGGTCCCAAGCCTGCCAGAGCTCAAGGAGTGTTTGGACACGGCTCTCAGGCACATATAGGATTGTTGGGGTTGTCTTGTGCAAGAGCCAGGAATTGCAGCTGATGATCCTTGTGAGTCACTTCCAGATCAGGATATTCCATGCTACTGTCATACATACATACGTATATATATGCACACTCCCTGTACATTCACGCACGTTGTGTATATATCGAGGTATATAGCTGTACTCGTACACGCACACAGCTGTCTCAATAACCGCCTGTCTGTGCCCGCTGTCCCTGCACATTCCGACCCGGGTGTGTACGCCCAGGGAGCACGGATATCCCTGGGGCCCCGCCTTACCGGAGCGCTACTGGGGCCGTGCTCCGCACTGCCGCGGTCGCTCGGCAGAGGGCGCGCTCCGTCCCCGCTGCCGCCGCGCGGCGGCCCCGCCCTCTATGCAAATCAGCGCCCGGCTGGCGCGGAGGACTCTGGGTAGCGCCGCCGCCGCAGGAGTCAAACTCGGGTCGGAGCCGCCCGGGCGCGGCGGGCTCCGCGCGGTGCGCGNCCGCCCCTCGCCGGGACCTGGGCGAGGTTCGCGCTCCCCTACGGCCGGCGCGCCCCAGCCGCCGCCAACCGTCCTTATCTGGGGGTTGCGCGGCTGCTCAATGAGCGTATGGCGAGAGCAGCCCTGCTGACGCCTTGAACAACACAGCAGCGCCCGCTCCGTGCGCGGCGCAATTTTTGGAACCTCGCACCGCGGCGTGTGCGCGGCGCGTCCTCAACAGCGCTCACTCCGAGCCCGACCGGGCACCCTCGGCGCCGTGCGAGACGCGTGCGGTGCTGCGACCTCTTAGCACTGCTCCCGCGTCTCCCGGCACTGCCGCCCGACACCGCTCCCATTCGTCCCTTCCCCTCCTCCTCCATCAGCAGCGCTGCTCCCACCACAGCCCGTGCGGGGCACCCGCGGTGCCGCTCCGCGCCGAATCCCCCACGTTACTCCGCATCAGCTGTCAGTCCACAACCCTCAGCTTGTCACGTGCATTTACTCCTAAGTCGGCTCCATAACACCCAGGGAACTATGCGTGGTGTGGCAGGGCAAACAGCCTATTCACTCAATGCCAAGTCTGTGTGAAAAAAACCCTTCACCTTCTCCAAAGAGCTCCTGCAGTCTTCTCCCCTCACAGTAACAGACCCTTCAACACTGTCAATTTTTAATTCAACATCAGTTATTCATACACCAAAGGAGAATTTTCTTCGTGTTTTTATTACGCTGTTTCGCTTTCACATTCATCTCGCGCACTGGATTTAATCTACCATTGACAAATGCCCAGCCAGCTGCTCCAAGGCATATCGCTGCCTGTGTCTGCCAGCTCACTGGGAGCCTCCCGCCTGAGGTCCAGCAGCACAGCCCCAACAACAGGGTGGGCTCCAGATCCTCATCAGTGGAGAGATGCTTTTAGAGAAAGTCAATGAGACTCTGAGTGCCAGTCACCATTCACAGCTGTCTGATCAGAGTCCCATCACGCCAGCATCCTGCACAGAGATAAGTGTGCTGCCTGCAATTACAGAGATGTGACCCAGGGATACATTCGATCCCGGGAGAGGAAGGAATCCATCTCTTCTTTAAACTGCCCGCAAGCCAGGAAGAGTGAGGGGAACTCATCGCTCAAACATGAAAGGAAACACATGCACAGTGCAAACATACCCTGCAGTTCACCCCCAGGATAAGGCCAGCAGGATGAGCTAAGCCTTGCACGACTTTCTGCTGTTGTCCTTATAAATTAGCACAATGATTACAGTGGTGCTTGGACAGCTATTGAGGAAACAGCAACTGGAGTGAGCAAACGTTATTCCCAACTATGCTGGATTCATTTATCAACCCCAATGTGACACCTGCCTCAGAAGGTCAGAGGCAGAAGGTAGAAATCATGTATGGATTGACAGAGTCAACAGATCCGCTACAGACAGACAACAGACAACCATGGCATGGCTGGCAAATGAACAAAGAATTAATTGAATTCCAGCCCTGGCTGCATTGGACTGACTGCACTGAAGAGCCCACCCGTTCACTGCTGGAACAACTACTGAAGCTCTGCCCGAATTAACACACACCAAGGTCCGGGAGGAACCTCGGGAGCAGCAGTGGGCCCTGTCAGCAGCCACCCCACTGCTGAGATCCCGACACAGACCTCTCCCCAGGGAAGCCATCTGGCGGGCACAGCTCCATACCAAGGCACAGAAAGGGGCAGCTCTCCATCCCAAATTCCAGATAATGCTGCAATGCTGATAACTAGAGAACTGTTACAGGCCTTTACATTAGCACAGATCTTTTAGCCTCCTGTTTACACAGGCCCCCAAAAGAGTGATCTCAGAATCAGAGAGTGACAGCCCTGGCCTGAGGGTCTGCCTCTGCTCATTTGACTCCTGAGGGTCCCCAACACAGTCAATAAAGCAAGTTGTGCCACCCAGTATTCAGCTCATTTCGCATCTGCCGCTACTTTGTCTTGTCTCAGAGCATTTTCTGTAGGCATCAGCGGCTGTCAGCAAACCCTTCTCCTGCCTCTCTCCAACTGCCAGGTCATCTCTCCCCAGTAAAGAAGTCTCTTGTTAGTTCCCAGGATGCAACACAGACCTTCCCAATACAGACTTTTTTTTTCAGAGGTCAACAAAAACAAAGTATCTGTCTTTTAATATCTGAGTGGTGTTGAAAGACTTGCAGGCAGGTCCTGGTATCAGAGAGCAAACAGCCCACCATCATCTGCTCCAGCAGTATATGCTCCAGCATGGTGGACAAGTAAATCCATCCAGTTTAAAACAAGACACACCTAAACACACTCCCATAAAAGGGTAAAGAAGCTGCACAATTCAGCAACAGCTGATTGAGCACGAAGTGACCAGAGTGAATCAGCCTCAGGCTACCCTGATGGCCTGGACAAACTGGGGAAGGGGGGGGGAAGAGAGACAAACCCTTCCCCTCACTCACCACACCATGCCACCCCAGGGATGTGGTGGTGGCTGCATGAACCTTCATCCTCTATCTTTGCAGGGAAACAGTAGTGGGTTGAGCAGTACACCCCCACAAAGTTGTTGCACTCTGGCCTCCTGCTGAGCCTTCCACACCTGGCAACTTGGGACCTAAATGGGAATGCTGGAGAGAGATTCTACAGCAGCTGTGACACCAGCTTGCTTCATGCTGCTTCGATATGCTAATTGCCACCACTGGTGACACAGCTTAGCTATTTCACTTTGAAGTCTGTCTGAGAGGCTTTTTTGGAGAAGAGATGGGAAATGGAAGACAAGACTTCTAAATCTCAATATGAAAAGAACAAAGAATTGTAAGAGTGTTCAACAGGGTCTTTTTTGAACAGTTGCTTAGATAATCTTTTGGATTCATAAGCAAAAGCATGGAGAAGTACTTGTATACTTTCAGTAAATTTAATATACTTTTGAAAGAAGGATAACACTTCAGATTACACACTGAGAAGTCAAAGGCAAATACTGATGGCTTACATCACTGCTGGTCTGATCAGTGATCGGTCAGAGAGGGAGCAGTTCTAACTCCTTGTGACATGAAACATGCACCACAACTGGGCACTCAAGACCAAGCTGAAGTTATATGATATTGGCAAATTCAGTTTTGAAGTCAGGTATTTTGGGTCAGCACAGCAGTAACCAAAGTCCTGTCAGAGAAACGTGGATTCAGCTTCTGAAATGCTGACTGCTGTATCCCACCTGCACACTACTATAACCTCATCCACCCTTGAATTGTCAATCTCCTTCTGCCATTCCAAGACTTAACATTTCATTTTCCAAGGCAGCATCACATTTGCAGTGGAAGCATGAGTCCATCTCCCCAACCCAACAATCCTCACAGATGCTAAGATTTTCATACAACACAATTTGCAAAACCAACACCAGCAAACAAAAAGGCAGCAACAGTAGCATAACTGGTTTTACTGGCATGACTACAAGCTATAGTCAAAGAGCTGAATGGGGAAAAACTTTAAATATATATTCTTGGGTTCTTTGTCTAGATTGATGAGATACCATCCATTTTGTCACAGACACCACCTTTAAAATCCTCAAATTCCCTGATGGAATTAGGTGAACCGAAACACCCAATGAAACCACCAGCACTTGTAAAATAAGCAAAAAAACTGGTTATTCAAAGTTCTTCTTAATTTACAAGCCTGGTAACAGATGAGCAACTCAGTAAAAAAATGCATAGTTCTACAGTGAAATGAATTCCAGGACAACTAAGGTAATTTAAATGTTGGGAGATATTAAGAAAAGGTTGCCAGAAGTGATCACTAGAGAGATGTATTTTTATCACTACTGTTAGGACACAAGGGCACCCTTCCTGTGCAAAAGCAAAATATTCCAATAATGATCTTCTGGATCCAGTAAAAAAAGCCAACAAAAGCCCCTCAGTTGTCTCTTGATCTAAAAGCTAGAGATTTCGTAGAACTCATGAGAAATTAAAAGCAATTTAAAGAAAATGTATCACAGCACAAAAAATTTTCACTACAAAAATTCCACACAGACAGAGTGATGCTTAAAAGAATATGATCACCCTGAAATACAGACATCTGCTTGCAGAAGAGCTGACAGGTATGTCTCAGGTAAAAGAGCTGGACCAAGTCAGCCCTCAGTCACACTGCTCCCTACCCTGCGCCTCCGCTCAGCAGAACTGAAGGGGGAAGTTCCAAAGAATAAGTAATTCACCCTGTTTTGCAAAGATTCTGAACTGGTCCTTGAGTGGTTGTGTATGATGAGAAGAGGAGCAGACACTGGGCTCTCTCCAAAGGACATGGAGGGAAGCACAAGTTGCAGAGTCACTGCTGTAGAGTACGGGAGGCTTTTCTACCCTGAGCAAGGTCAAAGCTCCAGACATCACAGCAGGTAAATCACCACTGACACAAACTACAGTCTGCTAAGCCTCCAGGGAAGCAGCACTCATGGTAATACAACAGGAAACTTTGCAGCTGAAAGCAGAGTTCCAACTTACTTCACACTTTCACATCCCAATTGCCTCAACACTGCTGGCTGGAAAAACAGCAGCAGCACCCTTGTTTCAGAAAGGTAGTCCTGCTTATGCAACACCTTACAGCTATGATACCTGCCTAGCAGCACTCAGTGCTCAGTGTCTTCACATGAAACAACACCAAAACAAAACACCTGCACTACCAACTGCTATTGCCTTTGGTTCCTCACACAAAGCAGTTAAATATCTTAGTCACAAACACTGCTTCTATTCCGTACATTTCCATTGCCCCTAGCTGGGCATTTACACTTAACAGCCAGGTCCTCAGCCAGGAAGGAAAAATTAATATAACTCTGTGAGCACTGATGAGATCTTGCCCTGGGATCAGCTTGGGATCAGGACCACAACTTCCTTATAGCTTTGGTAAGTAGTTGCATCTCAGAGCTCAAGGCATAATGAAGCCTCATACAATGATGGCTATTACAGAAAAGCAAAAAGAGTATGACAAGGAAAATAAAAAGAGCATTGCATTGCCCTGTTTTGTTTTTAGTAGAAAACAGAAAGCCTTTATTATGGCAGCTAATCAATTTCTAGCACAGCAATGTGCCTTATTAACAGAACAGGCTGCTTTACCTATTAACATTGCCTTCCCCTCCATTAGCAGCAAAAGGCTGCTACAGTGCACAGAGCAAGTGAGAGATCACACTGGGAATCTGCCTGCAGGCAGAACCATATTAGCTAGAGCACCTCAAAAGCTCCTAGCACAGAAGCACTGACCCCAACTCCATCTCTAACACTACAGGAATAGAAAGGGTCAGCACATTTTAAAATTGGAACAGAAGTGTTTCTGAGGGTTTAGACAGCATCTGGAAAAAACCAAGGCAAGCAGACAACCTAGCAGATAATCACCAACAATCTTCTGCTCCCTTAGGGCCAACAAAATCTAGTAACACCTGTGAGGACGTTCAACTATCCAGATACTCCCCTTGATCACTAGTTGCCAAGCTTCTGAACATCTTCACTTCAAGATTACACCATTAAACACCAGCTTTTATGTGGAACAGCAATACTGCAATGCAATGATGACAGGATGCATGGACAGCCTCATGAGGAAGGTACCAAAGAGGTGCAGACACAGCCAAGCCCCACCAGCTGTTGGCAATGTGAGAAAAGCTGGGGATCAATCGGGGAGGCAGAGCAGCCACTGTGGTGAGGAGTAGGCAGCAGCATAATTGAGTAGGAAACTTACTAGATGATGACAGCTCTTGCTGGATCCTAGTTAATGAAGCTTTGTTCTTGCCTTGTTTGGGAAGAAAGGAACACATGCAATTAAAAATGCAATAGCATTTTCAGTAGCCAGTCTTTGTAACACTCTAGAAATACCCTAAGACCTAGAGCTTTCACAGCACGTCCCACCCTGCACAGACAGACTGCCAGCTCAGCATGTACCATACAGTCCTACTACACCTTTGAAAAGTGTCTCCAGACACAATCAGCAACAGCTTAATGGTACAACAGTGAAGAACTCCATTCAGAAAAGAAGAAAGATTCAAGATGCCTTTGTCAGCCACAGAAAGACACAGCAGCCCAGGAGAGTGAAGACATGGGTGCTAGGTAGAGAAAGAGGTGAGAGGTGGGAAGAAGGAATTCCACAGAGAAAGGCACCACTTCAGCCAGAATCCTAGTCATACTCTTTCTGACCCATTTGGGAGAAAGCCCAGAGGATTACCCTTAAAGGCAAGGGTTAAAACACTTCTCAGTCTTTCCTATACCAGTGAGGGGTGCAGCTGAGCTACATCTAACCCAGCATCTACAGCAACCACAAGATCTACCACAGCCTATACAGAGTGATGCTTCCCACAGCTTACTGTTCAAGAAGGTCAGTGAAGACTGAGAGCTACTGCCTAAGCTGTTGGCTACACTGGCTACACCAGTTTCTTCTTTTGCCATTCCCTCTTATAGGCTCTCCAAGCTATTCTTAACTGCTGGTTTTCAATTCATGTCAAACAACTTAAAGGAAAAACTTTCAGAGGCTTAGCATCAGTGCTACACTCCAGCTAAAACCAGAATCCCAGAAGAAAGAGTGCCACAAGAACACAGAAAGGTCCCAGTGCTGACCTGCTCACCTGAGTGTGCCTATGCAGGTGGAACCAGACCTCACATCAGCAGATATGTACCAGTGCCCATCTGCAAGCTGGGCACTATCTGCTTGAGCTGCTGTGTAACTCTGCAAGGGACAGGAACATTTGAGTGAAGTGACACCACTGGTCCAGGCCTAACACTCTGCAGACCTTCTCACACAGCTTCAACCACTCTGCAGCCCATGCATGCCTCTTGCACCTTTGTCTTACATCCAGCTCTTAGCACAGTTCTTGATCAAGTAGGTATAATTTTTAATATCTTCTAACTTTTGGCAATTAGATCTCTTCCAAGACTTTGCTCTATCTGGTCTAGGAAACCAATGAAAAAATATTCTGTCCCTGCCCATTTAAAAGCTAATTCTAGCTTAGAGGATAATGCTTTCCACATGCTTCAGAACCAAACCTCAATGTCACGTAACACAAAAGAAATAGAAATTATTTTATGTTGACCTCCTCAACTCCTTTTGACCTGTACTTCCTTTTGTCTTTTTGGTTGTCATCACTGAGATCTGGAGCAACAGCTGATGCATCACTGAGTTCTCACAAGAGAATAAAACATCTGTTTTCCTCCCTCAGACTGAAAACAGACGCCTTTTTAGTTGTGTCCAACAGATACTCAATTATATGACAGCATAAAGCATAATGCATCTAAATCAGGGCACACCCTTGGGCCACATGGGTGCTTGGCATGGTGTCAGGAACCCAAAAAGGCTTTGCAGTCTCAGGCTATCCATACCTACCCACAAGTATCCAGGGTCTGGGACACCTGCACACATTAGGGGTAGTTTTCTTGCCTTGGCAATGTCTGCAGAACTGCTGTGGAGCAAACACCACGTGCACCAAGTGCTGTGCAGTCCCACTGCGGCTCAGCTGTATATTCGTGGCTTTTCTAGTAAGCTCTCTGGAAAACCTAATTCCATATAAAAACCACTCCTCATCCACCAACTCACCTGACATTCCAGATCTGAAAGAGGTGATAGTACTCACCATGGGACAACTCTTCAACAAAACCTGTCTGGAGAGATTTTACTGGTTACTGTAGTTGTGTTGGAAACTCACAGCTATGAAAAACTCCTGCAAATGGAAAAGCTGGGGAAGCCCAGCCACGGCAGAGCAAGGTGAATAGCCTGGTAATCACTGATTCAAGATTCATCTTGGAACACATGGATGGGCTGACACCAGTAAGACAGCTCAAGCAGTGCCTGTTCCATGTCTGTTCTGTGGCTGAAGCAATCCAGTCTCCAGACCTGTTCAACTGCAAGCATTCTACAGACAAAAAAAACCCCAAAAACCAAAGAAACAACCAACCAAAGCCCCACCTCCCCCAACAAATCAAAAACAGAAAAAAAAAAAACCCTCAGCCAAACCAAAACAAACCAACCAAAAAAAAAATTAACCACAAACAAGGGAACAGAAGGGAATTCTGCATCCCACACTGCTTGAGGGAGCCAGCATTTTGCTAAGGGAAAAGAACAAGCCATCTGAACAGCTGACAGCAGAAGTAGAAAACCAATCGGAAAATTATAGGGACAAACCACATACATTTTGGCTTCTATATCCAGCTCTAGAAACACATTTAAACAAGTCAGGCAAATAGCTCCTATCAATGCTCTAGTGCCACAGCTACACAAACAGGCAAATTCTTGTGGATTAATACAAGGAGGTATTAATTACGTGTTCAACTAAATAATTAGTTCTTGGATTAATTATCTTAAATGGAACTCTTTAGAACTGAAACAGATCAGAGGAACAGAAGCTGTAATTGTAACAAAAGCAGCCACTCAGGGTTCAGCACATGTACACAAAAAGCTGACCCCGGGGGAGCTCAGCCAGACCAATAAGGTACCTCCTGGACAGGCTCTGCTCACCTTTCACAATGCTTTTACTACAATTTTCTCCTTCACAACTTTTATCATTATTTTCAATGTAACAATGACTAAGCTGAATCAAGTGTTTAAAGAACCTTTTAAAAATTATTTTAGAATACTGATGCCTTGTTTTGTAATTGTGTTATTTTCTCAGAGGTTTGTTCTCACTGGACACTTGCTAATAAGATCAGCCTTCTTGCTTTCTGCTGAACAGGATATACTATATATTCATGCAAGCAGTTAATAGCACAGCATATCTTTATAAAATGCAGAAACTTAATTTACTGTAACTCAGTAAAAGGTACTGTGCCATGTTTCAGGGGGAAACACCCCAACACCACAAAACCTTGAAGCAATACTGAAAAGGAATTTTGAAGAAGAGTAAACACAACCTGCAGAATCTGAGTTACACTTCACCTCAGAGAAGAAAGGGAACAACAATTTTCTAGATGCTTCCATAAAACATAAGGTTTTATGGAAAAAACATAGAAATAATTGCAATTTGCCAAGGAACAGACTACTTGAGACTCAGCTGTCTCCTGTGGCCATCAAACATACATTCAAGGGTGGATTTACTTATTTTTGTCTCCAAGAGATTTTAAGGGAGGTTTGGTGGAAACTTCTAAAACACAGATGCCAGCTTTAACTGAAATATGCATCATCCAGAGAGAACTATAACTCTAAAACTGTGCCCTCCATGCCTTTGAAAACTTCTCATTCTACACCATCTCAACTCTTTTTATTCATACAGGTTGAAAGTTATATAAACCTTCCTGCTCCTGTAACTTCAAAAGTGGTTTATTTTCTTTGAGAAATACTGAAATGTACCATTACTTTTAATTTTTGTTTTAAATTAAGTAACAACTTTCACACAGAGGGGAAAGCATGGTCACTCTTAGAACTCCAAAACCTGATATCTTGTGAATTCTGAAACAAGACAGACAGGATGCTGGATGTGACAGTGTGCCATTGTTAACCTAACATGAAAAGGATGCCAGACTGCTTCCTCCCATCCCAGTAAGCCTTACTGCACATTCCAAACTGAATTAAATGAAACAGCGACTCTTCACTTTTAGCATAGAATGGGCCTCACCAACAAATTCAGGTGAGAAGTTGTTTCCAAAGGCAAATTAGTTCAACACCATCTCCACCACAGTGCTCAAATTAGATCAGTCAGGCCACATTCCTAGAGTGTTTTGCTTTACTTGATTCTTAACACACAGGTCTTCAGCTGTAAATGACTTCATATGTTCATTAAAACCTGCAATAGTTTTCTATATTCTAGTTAGAAGCAGCCCTGTCAATCCAAAAACAAGTTTAATGAGCTTCTGTGTCACCACCTGTAAGGCCTTGCTGACAGACTGTGAAACAGAAAAACTACTTTATTTTTTTAATCCTTCTCTATGTACAGTAGTATAAGCCAGGAGACAATTTGTGGGCCCCAAAGACTCCAGCTACATGATCTGACCCATGACAATATCGGACTTCAACAGTGTTTCACAAAGTTAATAAAGGATCTGCAACACGGATCAGGGAGCAAGATACACACATCAAGATAAACTACTGCCAGTCATAGCAGGAATTATTACATTCTTTTCAGCAAAGAAATGGCACTGGGCTTTTGGTTCATTTATCTAGGAGTTTTTAACTCGACATCATCTGATAAAAGTAAAAACTTCAAAGTCACACAGGGATAGGCTTCAATTACTGTATCTCTACCAGTGTGTCAGTGACAATGTGATTCAGGAAGGAGGAGGGATTGCTGCTGGCAAGTCTCTTGCAGTCTGTGACACAGAGGCTGAATAGAAGACTGAGTTTTACAGATAGTAACTATGTCAGGCTAGAAAACATAATTTAGAGGATTTAAAATATGACAGTGCCCAAGGATAACACAAAGAAACATAATATGCTTTCCAGATAACACTGCTTGTAGTATGGGTTAGAGATCAAGTGGCTGCTTTTTCTTAAGAACAGACATTGTAAGAGAAGTCAAGCAGATAAGTTGCTAAATCTTCCACAAAATCAACACCACAAACTGATTCAGAAGCAGATGTAGCTACAGTAATGCCTCTTCTTGCCCTTCATCCTTTTCCTCCTTTAGGTTAATAGCACTTTCCTCCACCATAGCAAGACAGGAAATACAAAGCAGTGTTTTTCATGAACTTTCATATCTCCATCTGGAATTACAGAGCATTATTATCATAAAGTTGTCACGCTGAGGTCTGGCAGTACTGTATGTTGGAAAGAAGAAGTATTTGGCTTCTTCATATACATCTGCCTGCAGTGATGGGACTGTGCCAGCATGCAGTCCAGTAACAAATGTAGTTCAGCCTAAGATCTATAGATGCAGGAAAAAAAAATCCATGCAGACCTAGTCATATACTCACGTCACCATTTAAAGAGATTTCTCCTCCATCTTTCAAAGGACTGGGAATTTGAGTGTGCACATATACATTCTGTTCTTTGTCTCTGAATTCATACATCAAAGAAGATGCCACAACCACAAAGCAGCACGGAAAGAAAGCACAGATTCTTTATTAACTCTTTTTAAAAAAGAAAGATATGCAGGCCCTGCAGTAGTTGCTGCTGTATCTTGACATTTTCATCAACCAAAAGAAGGGAATTTGGATTAGCTGCTACAGGCCAGATTCTGACCCATCAGAATAGAACAAAACCAGAACCTTGAGCCAGCTGCATTCACATTCTCTCCAGAAATAGGACAGGGAAATCACCCATCACTGCAAATTCCTCTCCTTTTGATGACTTAATTCAGAGTCACCTAAAGTCTATTAGGTAGGGAAAAAACAATTCCAGAAACTGATTTTTAGCTACTTCAGTCTACTAGGGAGATCACATGCTCTTTAGAGTTGCCCAGTTATGTGCTGACCTTACATGGGCTTTGATGGTTTCTTTAAGTGACTCATTAAATAATCCAAGATAGGGAAAACTTTCTCTTGCAAGACAGGTTAATGCAGTTACATTATTTTCCCATAAAGTTCTTCTTGATCACTAGATAATTAGGACTAGAAGTCAAGATAGGGCAGCATTAACACCTCCCTTTTATCACTTCTCTCCAACAAGAAATACAAGGTCCCAGGAAAAACACCCATAGAAAGCAATCCCAAATCTCTCCTTAGAAGAGTTTGAGAAGGCATATAACACCAATCAACACCAGCACTGGTTTTATTGTTCCTTTCACCTGTACAAAGCAGCATGCAGGCAAACAGCACCCTTCCAGCCTACACTGTCTCTGCAAGAACCTGAAGAAATTCTAACTTTACAGAAAGGAACTGGTGCACTCCCAGTTGACTCTGAGCACCACAAAACAGAGTTGCTGTAGCAGAGGTAGGATGGGTCTCTCAAGTCTGCTCTCCAAAGTCTTTGGTCAGGGCTTCTTGCCCCACTCAGGTGATGTGGGTCTGGCCACAGCTGCCTCACAGCCACACTGAGCAAAGAGCAAGCCCAACACCAGCCATGCTCAGCAGGGAGCTGAGACACAGCTTTCCTTCCTCACCAAGTTAGAGAAAAGCAGCACAAGTCAAACCCGTCTTCTGCTCACATGATAGCAGCTCAAGAACTTGTTCTGAGGCAAGCCTGAGAACCACTGCTTGCTTCTTGCAACCCCTCTCTACAGCAGCACATTGCAGTGCATGTGAAAAGCACACTCCTCCTCAGGCTGCAAAGCTAACCAAGAATACCAAAAAGAGAGGTCCACCAAGGAATGGACAGCAAAGACTATGAGCATTAAATAGACAGTCACAATCCAAAGCACCATTAACACCACCCAACACTTCTGCCACATACATCAGATGACTGTAAGACACCCTGTAAGCACAGTGACCACCAAGGAAAACTACAGCCCTACAGACTTGTACAAGACAATTCTGCTGCAGCCTCCAGTACCATTTCTCTTCTCCGCTGTTGCTTTTCAGGCTGTACATGCAAGTTCATCCAACGGAGACTGACTTGAGCACTCTGTCTCAAAGGGCAAAATTCTCCATGCACAAAGATCAATACTACCTCTTCTACACGTCCCCTTCCCAGAAATGCCCTAAATTCATATCATTTTTGATCACAGCTGAAGTTCCCAGTTACAGTGACATATCAACATTGTGACCCACTTGTCTGCTACAGCATGAAAGCCTCACAACAGTGTCTCCTTGGTATGATTGTAGTTGCACTCACCCCATCTGCCAGTGTGCTCTTTTCCCTGCCACATGCTGTGCCTTTCTAGAGATTACAAAAACTACCTCTGCCCACGACAATTCCTTTAAAGCTTCATCCCACATCTCCCCCCAGCTCTTTGTTAATGACACTGCTACAGAACTGGAGCTGGAAACCAGAGCAGCTACCATAAAGTGGCTAAAGATTCCTTTATATCTTCATTAAATAATGAAGATGTTACACTTCCAAGTGCATATGACCCCCTCAGTGAAAAGGAGGCGTAAGCAAGGCCTTTGCCTTTGAGCACACCTACCTACAGGCAGAGAAGTTCTATTCTTCTCTACCCTTCAATTACTTAGCACCTTTCTGGGATGAAAAGAGTAGTGTACCCTCCTCCCAAAATCCCAACCAGATCCAGCAGCAAAGACAAAGCTCTGCCAACACACTGCAGAACAAGGCACAAACCATCGGCTTCATTTGGCACACATTAACGATTGTAGTGAAAACCACATTGAAGAGATTTTGCTAGCACAGACTTGAACAAAGGTGATCATCTTTTCCCATGAGAAGAAATCCTCTTAGATTAGCTAGAAAGAAAATTAAACATGCAGAGCAGAGGGGCACTGGAGCAGACTAATTCTGGAGACTGTGAAATCTTCAAAGGATGTATTTTAAGCATAGGTTGGATAAACATCTGACAGAAGACATCCGGGTACGTTCATTTGTCTTCTGTGAACAATAAACTGGATTTGACTATTTCCTGAAGTCCCTGATATTACAGTACCTACAAAGCCTTGAAATTCCCTCCTTGCCATTAGAAACACATTATCAGAAATGTGAGTTATTAGTTAGTAAGCACCCTTTATGAACAATAAAAGGCAGAGTGATAGACTCTTATTAGCAATCCTCTGTAGAAATACACTACACTAATAAATAATGGCTAATTATTTAGTAACTGGCTAATAAAAGTCACTCCCCAGGGTAAGGTTGACACCCTGGTTAATAAAACTCTCCAACACTGGCTTAAATCAAGATTAATGTAAAATCATGAAGTAAATAAAGGCTACACTGAACCTTAGGCTCCCTCTCCTACGTCTGAAACTCAAATCATATCCATACTTTCTTTCCCTGCAGTATCCTTAGCAAATTCTGCACCAATGATGCCAACTTTAGAGACACACACAGAAATACAATTTTCTTTTTGACAAAACTTACTTTGAGCCAAGCTTTGAGAAATACAGGGCATGTACATCATTAAACTGCTTGGAATAATGTATTAGAGAAGGGCTCACTCAGAGAACATGAAAGAGCTTTCTCCTCACTGCAAGTAAGATGCAAAGAGACATTTGGATTCTATCATGCTGAGCTGCTCCAACACCCAGTAAAACTCCTCATAGTTGTGACATTCATAATTCAACAGCAATCAATAGGTCTTAACAAACTTTTGGCTCTTCAAAACAACTTTCTAACCACCCATATACCTAACTTCACAAAATGTGCATGCTGGACTCCACATGAAAAGGAAACAACCTTAGCATATTCAGCGTGTTCTGTCTTGGGTTCCATACCAGTATGACTCAGTTGTGCTGCTTTGCAAGACCTACTACCAAAGCCAGAATAACACACAGACCAGCCCTTTCTCAATTAAATCAAACTAATTTATGCCACACTGAGTTAAACCTTGTAAAAAGTCTCCAGATGACTCAAAGCAATAGAAAATTTACTTTAGGCTTGCAGCATTTTACTTATTAGGGAGAAGTTTAAACTAAATTGTATGAAACTGCGTCAAAAAAGAAATCTGTACCATTTCCAAGACCACATGGAAATTGTCTTACTACCATATAGTTAAAAACCACCACATCTTCTTTAGCTGTTGGCTCTGGAAGGGGCAAGCAACAAGCTGATAGACATCCTTGTTAGACATCCTTCCTCAACCTCAGATGTCTTGACACCACCCCCATTTTCAAATCACTACAATGGGCCAGTATCCTCTATTTAATAAGCACATTTTCCCTAAAGAACAGATAAGATACTCAAGAAGAAGAGAAGACTTTACAAGCTTGGACACTGTATACTGAATCCAAGCCTATAACAGCCCAGATCCTGCATGAAGCATAAGCCCTGCCCTTCCACTGACTCCAGTTGTGAGGTTCACAACTCGTGCGCCCAGGCCTTACAAACAGACTCATTGCTCTTCATACAAGAGAGGATATTAAACAGCCCAGGTTACCTGGAAATAGAAACTTTATTTAAAACTTTATCTCAGGAGATGTTTTTTCTTCTGTGGGTAGCCTGAACACCATAAAGGGAGAGACCACCAAAACATAGTAGTTACTACAGTCTTACATATTATTGTATCATATTATTGCAATCCCTATTCATCCTAAAACCACAGGGAAAATATGGTCTAGCTTGCAGTCAGGGTTTCCTAAAAATTCATATTCAACCTCTGAAACCCTTCAACATATTTTCTCAGAGCTTTCACCTGAATACAGATGAAGAAAACAGGCAACCAACTTCCAAGTGGAGCACTCTGCACTGATGCTTGCAACTATGTCCTCTCCTACAGCCTTTAAGCAGAGCATGACCTTCTACAGGCAGGGAATGCATCTCCTTGCTGACTGCAAACACTTGCAAGCAGGACAGAAACAACCCAAAAACTCTGCTGGGGTCTGCAAGCTATCTAAAGCGTCATCTCATGAGCCACCTGCAAATACACTGGATTGCTATTCTGACTCCCTATACAGGAGAGTTTGGTTGTGGTGCAGGACCTGTGGTTTGCAAACTTGGCTTTTATCACCACCTTTTACAGCCTCAGCACCCAGTGGAAGGAGAAGGGCTTGCTACAAGCTGAGTCAATAGCAGCCTCTTCATTATTAACCACTCTTCACTATCACCCTCCTCTTACTGACACCAAACAAAATCCACACAAAATCCTTCATTGGTCAGATTGGGAGCAGTAGAGGTTGGCTGACAAGGATCTGCAAGATAAGTTTTCTTCTTTCAAACCTAGACTATATAATGCGCTTGGGAAGGGGAGAATGGCAACAATTCAGCCCTCCAGTCATTTCCCAAGAGCCCAAAATACTGGAGGCACAATTGCAATTACCGGCTGCTAGAGCTGCCAGCTCAGCAGCAACTAAACCCTTCCCATGGCTTCCAAGTGAATTCATTGTGGTGGTTTGAGGAGCTGGGCAAACAGACCAGGCTCAGCAACTGAATTCTGTCAATACACTTCTCTCTCCTTTAAACAATCTCCTTGAGACCTAGGGGAACAAAACACCATTAATCTGGGACGAGAAGTATCTGCAAGTGGCATTAGCTAGAACACCTGCATAAAACAGCAAGAGAAAACACCTTTTCCCCTGGAGCTAATCCCTGCAAGAGCACTTGCTTTCCCAGCAAACCTTTACACCAGCAGAAACCCAGCAACCCAGGTCAGCAACCCAGACAGATGGTCTTTAACTTGTAATTGTACTCTTCTGACACACACAAAACCCACCTGCAGTAGTTTAATCAGTTTTTTCACAGAAGGAGACAAGGCTGGCAAGCAACTCACCTGGACTCTCTTCCACACAGTGAAGAATCCTTCTCAACAGGAATTTGTGGAGCAATTCTCCATACTTTGGGGAGTGACTTACAGCTTCATAGAAACATAAGGCAGAAAATTAAGAGTGTGAAAAATATCTAGAGATTTCCTCTTCACTATGGAGTCACCTTGCCTGCCAGCCTATTTGAGTCATGTAGTCAGAGGAGGTCTCCCTCCCACCATGCCTGGTACAAGCATATTCCTAACACTGGTTCTGTACCTCTCCCTGTGACAGTAATGCACACCAGGTTCTATGCTCAGTCACACCAGAGAAGGCCAAGGAAGCTCCAGAACAGCCTGGTAAGCAAAAGCCTCAGACTGCCAGAGCTGTAGTGGGCAGAGCACCAATGTGCCCTCAGAGGCAAGCTACCTAATGCACCTGGCTGGTGCAGCAATCAGGAGAGGGGGAACACCTCCACGTGCCTCTACCAATGTTGCAGTAAATACACTTAAATCTTCAGAGCAGTTTCCTTCCCATTCATTCAGTGGGCAGAAGAGAAGCAGGGTACACTGCAAGCCCATTGCCAAACTTTCCCTATAGTACTGTCTCATTATTTATCTGTCAGCTAGGAACCAAATACAATCTCTGCCTTAATGCCTGGTGACTAAGAACATAGCATCAATATTTAAACCAGTCAAATTCTCTTGACATAAAGCAACACATTTATGCCATGTCTGTTGTTCAGGCGGGTAGAAACAGCAGGCTTCAATGATGGATATAGCCATTTTGTTGGTTTGAAAGGTAATTCCAGATACTTTCAGATGAAACGCACTACAGAACTTAAAAATTTATATTAATCTCATTCTTCCAAAATTATTTTATTTTCTTTTGATCCAGCATCAAAGACTTTCAGGATATGTATATCATTAACTATGCCAATCAGCAGAGCAGTGAACCTTCAAACCAACTATTTACAGTATATGTAGCAAAAAACACGCACTACATATTTCTAAATCAGACCTTGCAAGATCACGGAAGAAGGAGGAAGGTTCCTCATAACAAGCAGGACTTTCAGGAAGTTTTATATAGATTAGTTCTAGTGACAGCTTTAGATATCAGGCATCAAATAGCATTATCTCTATGGAAGAAATTCATGCTCCAACCCAAATACCCACTGAAAGATGGCAGTACACAAAGCACGGGCCACCACCACAGCCTGAGAACCACCAAGCCAAAGAAATGACAGACTGACACAAGGCTCAACTGTCCATAGTGCAGACACATCACCTACTGCTCACCACTAACAAAAGAGAATAAAGAAATAGGGAATCTACAGCTCCCCAGGAACTGAACATTCATCTCCCTGTGACTCTCCCCTTGCAGACTCCTGGTGCATGTGCACAAACTTGCTCCCAGCAGCAAGTTTGAAGCTCATAGCATTAAGGAGAAAATTAGCTGTGCAAGTCAAATAAAGGCACGTATGCTTCTTTTCAAGTTTCCTTTTAATCTTTTGATGCTAGATAAAAGGAAAAAACAAGTTTCATCTCATAGGTATGCAACTGTTCCAAAAATGAGTACTGAACAGCAGAGATTCAAAACAGGCAAAGATGAAAACAATATCCATATGCAGGTTAAGCATGTCATCCACAAACACTGAATCTGTCAGTGAGAAAGAGAATGCTTGTGGCAAAGAATCTCTTTCAGCTTTATGTGGGTTCAATCCTTATCTCACTCACGGCCAAGCCTCAAGCCTCAGAGGAGCCGGATGCACCCTCAAGTTCTTGCAAGAATGTGGATGCTACCACAGGTCCCAGGACAACCAGGTATCTGCTGATCAGCTTCTCCAAACACCTTGCTCAGCTCTTCTGTTTTCTGCAGAACAGTAAACCTTTCAACACAATGACACAACCCCCAACTGATCCACTCAGCATGAACCCAAGCAACCAATGTTCTGGACAACGACAGCTCTCTTGACTGAAACCTTAATTCCAAATTGCAATCCAGCTTGTAATGTTGGTTAGTCAGCTGCCATCCTCATATGCTTAGAATGATTCTATTCAAGTCAAACGAGATTGCAGATTTCCCCCAAAATAATCAAGAGCAGATTTCAGGATGTCAAAATAAACACTGTCTGGAAGCAGAGGGAATCTCACACCACTGATCTAGGAAATGCAAAGGAAACAGCAGGAACAAGAAAAAAAAATTACTGAAAACAGCAATATCTGTCTAGCATCAAGCTACATTATTTCAAGAAACACAGGCAGCAAAAACTATGATCTCTTTATCCTACGTTATTTGCACCAGTAATAGATTTTTAGAGGCAGAAGGGCCTCATTATCAGTTAATCTGATATCCCATAGAATACAGTCCATTGAAATCCCCAGCAGTTCCTTCTGCACTGAAACCAATTATTTCCTATGAATAAAGTATTTCTTCTGAAACAGTGTTAGGTGACTTAAGATCTCCAAATCAAATAAAGGAAGAAAATCAGAATTCTGACCAATAACTTATTTTTTGTTATAGATACAGACATTGCATACACCACAGTAAAATACAGAAAAACATAAGCATTTTTGTTATCTGCCAAAAAAGGACTCCCCACCCCCAATTCACAAGCAATAATTTTCAGCCTTCTGAAACATACAGTGATCTACATTTTTCTAATAAGGATGTGGATCCCTACAGAGCAAATGGAAGCCCACAGACAACAGCCTCACTTCCTTCAAGTTATCTTTTATAGCTCCCTAAACAATAAACCAAGTTCCACATGGCTGAGAGCTCACAGCTTCAAAACTGGTGCACTCCTCCCAGGGTGCAATGAAGCAGACAGGGCTGGGGTTGTTCCCATATCCATTTTTAGGGCAGTATAAAAAAAACTGTAGAAGCCCAAGATTTTTTCCCCCATCTTCTACTGTGTAAGTTTTACACAAAATACAAGATGCCATATTCACACAATACCAAAGTAACTAGCACAGAAGCCAAAATTTGTGATATAAATTCACATATAATTGACTATAAAAAGAACTAACAATGTGTTGTTACTTTAAAATCACTGAAACTATCACATGGAAATATAGATTCAAAAGCTTCAAATAGTGGGCGTGGAAAATCATAAATTTCAATCACAAACTCTGACTTCTGTAACAAATGACTAAACAAGATTAGTTACCAGCCTCAATTACCCATTGTTAAAGGTAAGCCTCAAAGAAATGTCTCCCAGAAAAAAATCTCCATAAGAGACAAAATTAAAACGTAAATTAATCCTTATTAACATGCACACAGGTAACACAGGCATGTTAACAGCATTTGAAGAGCTAAAACTAAAAATAAACAGACAGATCTTCCCCACATTAGATGTGGCGCTCATCCAAAATTATGTCCCATCTCCGGAGAGCCTGCACATGGCAAATTGCAGCAGTTGGGGTCAATTTGAGTTTCTTCAACTTTAGTGGCAGCAGGATCTGGCTCTTAATTAAGTTCCAGACTTCCCATTGTCCCAACCCTACCACACCTTTCCTGACTGAAAAAGGCAGTTTTTAGAGCGTTTTTGTTTTAATTGTTCCTCAGCCAAGTTTGGCTGTAGAGCCATTTTCTAGCACACATTCACTTACCAGGACTGCTGCTCTCATTTATCACAAGTGCCCCTCTGATCCTTGGCAAACAATTCCCCCAGTAATACATTTCATTTCCATCCTCCCAGTCTGAAGATGCCAGACTTCAATGGCGATAGCCATGAAGTAAACAGAAGGAAGATAAACAGGCTCAGGGCATGTTCTTGAGGACCCAGAAAGTTTTTCCTGACTCAACTCCAGCCCTGATGAACACCTGCCCTTGGCCTCTTCTCTTTGCCTGTGCTTTCCTTACTCCATTTAAAGACACCAGAATCTCTCCTCCTGCTCACTTCCTCTCAGACTGCCACGACAGTCACCACTATGTATCTTCCCAGAAGGAGACCAGAGTCTATCCCATACTCATTTTTCCCCACAGCTCCATCTTTTGTCAGACCAGCAGCTCCTTTCTTCTCCAAGCTCCTGGCTCATGCACACCTTTAGATTCCCCAGAGGGCTTTATCCAAGCCCTTTGAACTTAACCTGTCTGCACAACAATGGTTCTTTGAGACAGGGACACTTGCACAGCTTCCCACTCTTTCTCACTCTGTGTCTCACCCATTCAAAGCGCAGTCTTTGCTCAGCAGTGTTCGAGGGCTGTAGCTGCACCAAATGAGCCCTTTGGCTGGGAACATTAAAACAGAAGGACCACCCAAGCTACCCTTTCTGCCAACAGACTTATACTGATGTTTGACCAGTGATCTTGGAATCATCACAGAACACACTCCTGCAAAACAATTGTGATAAATATGGATTCTAGTTAAAACACAGAAAACACCACATGGAAGTCTGGAGTACCCACACAGAGTAAGAAGTACATATTCCAGCAATTATTCCTGGCTCTCCTCTCTAAATCAACTTCACCTTATTTCCCTCCTTTACATTAGCTGAAAGAACTGGGGAGTCCATGGGACCCATGTGACCTAGACAACTTCACTACTACATCACGAGAAACTTGCTTTCCACAGAGCAAAAAGCCAGCAAGCCACTCTCACACTTGCTTTCACATGACTTAGTTTTGTAACTGAGCTACCACCTAGAAAAATAACCAACTCTCACTCTCAAGTGTTTGTCCATCTTCAGCACACTCTGCTACAATTCTCATGCACAACTTCCTCCTGAAAATGGCCACCAGAAAACTCAGAAATGCCTATCAGAGAGCCATCAACTAGCATCAGCCCCAGATACCTCAGTGATTGCACAATGAAGGGTCAACAGGTGAGAAAAGACCATGTTAGTACCTAGTACTCAATTAAGATCTCTCCCTGACAGAAAGCTGAAAGATAGTTTTCGAGTTTATTAAGTCTCTAAATTTGCAGTATTTCATGCAGACCTAAAATCCAGCCCATCTCATCTGTATTAAACAGCCTGAAGTTCTCAGCAGCTCACCTTTCTACATAGCCTCTACCTTCCACCTGTCCCATTTGTATCACTGCTCCTGTAAGGGAATTACCTTACAGATTCCCTTTTTCATGGATGACCCTTTTCACACCACCATCTCTCTCTAGCTGTTTTACAAACTGAAGTTTCAGATCTCCACCTTCAAAACACTGTCATTTGGTCCAAGATGACAGCTCCTGCCTCCCCATCCATCTGCAGTACCAGTTCCCATCACATGACCTCTAGGTGCAACTTTTCACAACACTTTTCTCCACACATGCCCTCCTGCTTAGGAAACCACCTCATTAACTTTTAGCAGGCTTATAGAACAGGAAATTCCAGAAGGAAACAGATGAAACTGCAAGAAGAGAATGGGACCTGACCAACATGAAGGAAGAAGCAGAGCTCTTTGAAGGCAACAAGAAAGTTCAGATCTTGAAGGAGATTGAAGCTTGTAGTCCTATAAGCAGACCTACTCACATAACTTATTCACATCCCAGCAACATTATGGAGGTTACAACTTCTCAAAGACCTAAAGGGAAAGAAAGTAGAAGAGGCAGACAGGAAAACCAGGAAAGCCACCCATACAGGCCTGGAAGAAAACCTACAGCCAGACAGACAAAATATTCCAATCTGTAAGAGCATGCACCTCCTAAAACCTGTGTGCAGTTTCAGCTTTCCATACCACATGCAATGATTGTGTGAGAAATTCCTTTTGGAGGTCAAGCAGTTCAGCCATGCACACAACAGCAGCACAGCCATGGCACCCTTCCTGCCCCAGGATACAACACTGCAGTGCCCCTCTGAGCATCTCAGAGTTCATCAAGTTACACAACTGCCTTCTCCAAGGGGTTAATTTACAAAAATAGGAGTGTACTGCAGTACTTGCACAAGGATCATTCTGTCCACAGCACTCCAAACAGATGACAGCACACATAAACACACAGTTTATTGAGGAGTATTGGGTTAAACAATTTGGTACATCAGCATGGACTCCATCAGCTATGAGCAAACAGAATTCCCTCCAAAACTCAGGTGCACTTTTTATTTCAATGTGAAAGCTAAAGCTGTCTATATTTACAGACCTACTACAGAAATTGGAGTATTAACAGATCTGGCTCCATTAGACAGCTCTGGTGACGGGTGTACATCAGTAAAAACCTGTAATGTCCAGCTCTGTACCACACTGAACGAGCAGCAACCCTTTATTTAAGCTCCCAACAGTGAGACACAAAGCCCTCCCAAACTGTTAAAAGCAGACATTTGTTCCATGTCACTGCACAAGAGCCGATGCCTCCATTTGCTGCAGGATTTCCAGTAAGACCCAACACAACTATGTCACTTGATATTAGCCAAATGGAGAGTCACAGCAATACAAGTTAAACTTGCTTTCAGTGGAGTATAGTTCTAACAGACACAAAGAGCTGATTCCTAATATACATTTCACAGTAAATGCAGATACCACTCAGACAATGTAATTTCATAACACACTGAATTGAAGCAATTTTAGGTTTCCCATTTGCTATTACCAGGTTCTCAACTGTGGGCTGACTGGCACACTCTTAACACTGGCAAGGTGGTACCACCACAGTTCACCTCACAATGCTTCCACACCCCAAAGAAATCTTGCCAGTCTTTTTTCTTGTGTGCACGTCCTGCTTGTAGGAGCAGAGGTGCCACACAAAGGACTTGGCTAGGCTGGATGAGGCTTTGAGCACCCTGGTCTAGTGGAAGGTGCCCTATCCAGTGGCAGGGGGGCTAGAACCAGATCATGTTTAAGGTCCCTTCTAATCCAAGCCATTCTGTCATTCTATGTCAGAATGGAGCTCTGCTGTGCACTTTTTCATCACTTCCACAAACTTCTCTCCAGGACGTTACTTTAGGAGATGAAAAAGCATTAGTAGCCACAACAATTTTCTCACACTTAATGCAGATTCAATCCTACACATTCTTTCCTCTGGCCAAAATCCCAGCCACACTATAAAAAAAATATCAGGCTCTCCACAGTCTGATAACTGTGAGTCTTTGCTCTGATTCTTGAATGCTCAAATGTTGCTTTGTTTTAAAGTTCCATGTTTAGCACAAATGAAGAACTCAGTAAGTTTTGCCTAGTTAAAAAAATAGTGGTCTCATCTAGAAAGAAAGTAATGAATGATTTGTAGGAGGCAACACTCACTTGGAGAAATTCAGAGACTACGTCTCCACTGTGTTCCCTCCTGCATTTAATGATATGGCCACAGACCAGATGACACACAGGATACAATTACATGAGGGAGCTTCTTACAGACTCACACAAAGCACAGTTCCAGCCATCAGCTCTGAGCAAGGCAAGCTGACTGTGCTCAGCCTCAGATAAGCTGTTACTGGTACCCTGGGTGACTCAGAGTCACCACACAAAACTGCTGGCATCACTGGCATCCCAAAAACATTCACACAGGAGACAATTCATGTAAGCACCTCTGACACTGAGACTTAGCACTTCCAGCTAATAAATTCTGCTAAAAAACAAGTAAGAAACAAGTTTTAGGGCCTTGACAGTATACAGTAATACGGTGAATGAAACTAGATGGTGAGTCCAAAGGCCCTTTACAACCTGAATTACCCTGTGATGCAAAGGACTGATCCTACTGCCATATAGCTAATGCTACCTTCCTATTCCAAAATGCACCTGTTGAAAAAGGAGGGCTGTCAGAGCCAGAAATGCATATCTGAAACACAAAGGTAACCCTGCAGCAGACTACCTAGTCCCATGGGCTGGTCTTCCAAAAAAACCCCATACATGCACTTAATGCTAAGAGCACACTGAAATGTTTAAAAAGAGCATTATCAGGTATTTTTCAGTCCTATTTTTAAAGAAGAGATCATTAAATTGTTGATATAACATTCATCTATTCTTTTTTCTCCCCAACTTCTGAATTCTTTAGCAAATTTTAGCAAACTTCAATCTAATATGGTGGGGAAAATAGAGATACCAAAGATTATATGCACTTACAGTAACCAAAAGAGATTCCACTGAAACACAGACCTCACCATGAAGAAAACCAAAGCATGAGATCTACAACAAGAAAGGCCAAGGAAATGAGGCTTCATACAACTTCACTGCTTACAAAATTACTTAATCAAAACTAGACCAAGTCAGAGGCAACTAGAGCCCACTAACAGTGGAACTTTCAGTAGACAATTTTTTCATGTGGAAGTTCAAAGGGTGAGTGTGCTTTTAACACAACTTCAAGGAATATCCACAAAGAAGACATGGAAGAATGTGCATACCTTCAATGGAGAAGCAACATAGGTTGGTGCTGGTGGGAGGAACCTGGGGGTTTATGAGTACTTATTTCAGCATCAAAAGGACAACAAAACTCCACTGAACAATTTAGAGACTAGCAAAAAAAAAAATCAAGGTGCTGGTAAATCCAGCACTGACACTAACGTCAGGGAAAGTGAGGATTCACTCCTACTTACCCTGCTACCTACTAAACATGAAGGGAGATGGGTCCCACATGCATATAAATGACTGCTAATTTTACTCCAGAGCACTATATGAACAGTCTCTGTAAGTCACTTTGGGACTTCTGAGGACCAAAACCAGTACACTGTTTAGAATATTTTATTTAAAGTGCTCAAGCAGTTTAAAACACAGTATCATATGTGTTCTACCACACAGAGGACTGAAACAAAATTCCCATATCACTGTGCATAATCCTGTTATTCTACACTGCACATAAACGATTCAAAATCATCACAAGATCTATCCTAAAACCAAATATCTTGTCCTTATCTATTAATCTCCAGAAGTTTTCCAATTTTTTTCTCCAGTTCTTTCTGCAGGCAACTTTCATCTGACATGCAGCCTAAATTTACTCACAGACAGTTTATACCCATTCGTTCTTGTGCTAACCTTGCCCTTTAAATCTAAGAGTTCTTTCCCCTCCCTGACGGTCACCCCTCTGATGTATTTATAGACAGCAATCATATTCCCTGCCAGCCTTCATACTGTAAACTAAACAAGCCAAACCTCTCAGTTTCCTCTGGTTAGGCAGGCTCTCCAATACCCTAAACACCCCACTAGCCCTTCCCTGCACCTGTTCCAGCTTGAATTCCTTCCTTGCAAACAGGCAACTAGAACTGTACAATACATGCCACAGAACAGCCCAATAAGGCACTCTACAATAGCATTAGTGCACCCTTATCCCATGAAAATAAATCCCCAATAATCTGCCTTTTCCCCCAAGTCATCAGCTGTGACCCTTAGCCTGCAGTGAAGCAATACACACCAAGGTTTTCTGAGACCTAACACTGTTAGACCTCTAATAAACCCTGGTGACAAGCACTGAAGTGCTGCAAATGAAACACTACACCAGCATTAAAGGAATAGCTTTATCCTTATTAAAGGAATAGCTTTATTTAGTAACCACAATGGTTCAGTCTGTTGTGTGTTGACCCAGACTCACAGTACCAAATGAGAGCCTCTTGGCCTCGCCAATGCTGAGGCAGTCACTCTACCAAACACCCAAGAGAAAACCTATTTAACAAAATAAAAATGCAATAAAAACACCCAAACACACACCAAAAAACACCTCCCCCAAAAAACACACACCAAAAAATCCCCAACAAAACCAACAGCACATGCACATAAAAATTCAAAAAACAAAATAAAAACAACACAGCAAACAAACAAGAAAAAAAATAGCCCTAGACAACTTTTGTTAGTTCCAGCACTAAAATCCTATGGGAACTTAATTTGGTCAGCAAACAAAACCAGGGAATCAAATCTCAACAAGCCAAAGTGATATGCATGGGAGACTTTTATTTTGTATCCTCTATTTCCATTTATTTCTCAGCATCCACCAGCACGGGCCAGCAAGAGACAAGACATCAAGCTGTAGTTTAATTAAAACACTATGCAAGTGTTGCAATTAGACTCAGGCTGCTTTGGTGAAACAAGAGAGATGAAAATAGTTGGAGAGGTTTTACTTAAGGTCAGACTCTTGGTTGGTTTAAAGCATCTCCTTATGCTTTGTAAAGTTGCTGTGTTGCAGACACTTCTGGGACACCTGAGGACTCTTCTCCAGGCTTCAACTGTTTCTGAAACAGGTGACCCAAAGAAAAGACACTTTGGTTTGCAAAAGCTACGTTTCTTCTCAGGGATGGGGTTATTTTCCCCTCCTTTTCATGAATGAGTTTTGGATATTGAGCTCTAAAGCAAGTGCAAAAGAGGTTAGACCTTGAATGTGCCACCGTGGAAATAAACTTCTGTCCTAATTATTTCAAAACTGTGTCTCCACTCTGCATGCTCCCTTGGGATCCTGTAGGTTCTCATTATATGTATTTGATTTGGTAATACCTCAGTAAACAACAGAGATACTGCTCTTTGGCACACTCAGGCTCACAGACTTTTGTTTTATGCAACCCGTAACACATCCACTCTGTGCAAAAACAAGAAGCAAGTATTACTGCTCTGCTAGAGTTCTTCCTACCACAGCCAAAGAGGACAATTCTTCCTGCTACACCAGTCATTATTACCTTTTAGGTATGAAGAAAAAGTTACATGGAAATTCTAAATGCTCACTTGCTAGAGCAGGTAATTTTTCCCCTGCCCTGAATCCAAAGGTCTGAAACTAGCACCGAATTTGATCTATTCCAGCTGCTACAATCTTCTACTCTGCACTGCGCCCTCTGTGGCACCTCCCCACACTGCTGATACCATAGAGGTGAGAGCTGCACCACAATCCAATCAAATTACCACAGCAGTTAAGTGTTGGGAAGGCAGGACCAGCTACTAGAGCCAGAGAAAAAATAACTGATCAGCTGGACGGGGAAACAACATCAATGCCCACAGGAAAGTGAATATCCTGGAGCCAAAACTCTGCTCTTCCATAAGTTTAAGGCAGGAAAACCTACCTATTAGGAGCATGCCAGCACAGAAGCCTAAAAATAAGGACTGGGCACATGCCACAAATGCAGTTCAAACCGAATTGAGTCTTTAGCCCTTCCTAAGGTAACTCTTTTCCCCACAAAGAAAGTCATCAACAGCAGTTTCTGCCACAGTACCTTTTGCAATATGGGCACATATATGCAAGGAATGGGCTGCACTCTCAGGTCCAGATCTCAAGATCACTTTTCCTCCATAGTCCCTTTCCCATATCTTTTGTGCATCAAAACTATTTAATTCATTTTTATTAGCAATTTCAGCTTCATGGTAAAGAGGGATGAAAGTTGCAGATGAATGTATACATTACTGATCTCCATGCACCCCCAGCAGCTCAAAACTCAGCAGCTAACAGCAGCTGCTTAGAAACCCTTTATAAGTCTCTTTTTCTTCCACAGATGGTGAAGTCCTCTCCCTCCGTGCATTAAATACTCAACAAAACACACTTGCCAAATTATCATATCAACCCATAACCATGCATGATAATTATGTCTTAAATCAGGATTTCTTCTACCGAATTTCAACCAAAATAAACACAGTATAAAGAACAAATATGTGCTTATAGTGAACAACCATTCATCAGCTTAAGTAACTCTAATGGATGTCACTTTAAACTAAGCCTGCACCATCTGTTCTACCCTTCAATTAGCAAGCAAAAAAAATTATTCGATACACAGTTTAAGAAAGCCAGCTAATTTATGTAAGTTTTATTTCTCTTCAGCTCAGTGAAACATGCTCTTGTAATGCTTGATATTCAGAAACAGATCAGAATGGAAGGTTGCTTTCTCTAATGCTATTAGGAATTTTGTCAGGGGAAATAAAACATCCGTGCAGTATTTCACCATATCAAAAAAATTCTCGTTAACATCTTACATTTTACTTTAAAGAGCACGATGTCTCTTTCAGCACCAAAATCAGCTGGGAACTAAACAAATCAAATCCGAAGTGCTGCATACATGAATACAAACGAAGCTCAGGACACAACCCTGCCCTGACAGCCTGAGTCTACCAGCACAGCAGGAGGCTGTGGAGGTGTCCTCAGACCCAGTGGTCTGTTAACCATGTTAGTTCCTAACTCGTCTCTCAGAGGCAAAACCCAGTCCTGCAAGGGGCTGTGACAGAGCCTCACACAGACCCAGCTGCACCGGGACAAAGGGACCATTCCATGCAAGGTCAGATACTCTCCTTGGAAAGCAAATCCTGTCCAGTGAGAGCAGTGCAGTGCCAAAAAAAATCACTACTTGCCAAAAAAATACAAAGCTTCATCCAATTCCTTACTGCAAACCTCCATCTAGTTTCATGTCAAACTGGCCTCTCCTACCACTCTGCAGCATATGAAAACACTGAATAAAATCTCTCTTCAGTATGTTGGACCCTGACCTGCTTGAAGGCTCTGTCACCACCAATATTCGAGTTCCCTCTTGGATGTTTGCCAAAAAAAAAAAAAAAAAAGAAAACCTGCAATAACAAGGGTTATTTCCACTGGAAACCTCAACTCCACCAGCACAGGCAACACAGCCCAGGGAAAATAAAGGTGCAAGAGGTCTCATCTCCCAATACTGTTGAGGAGAAGCATGCAAGAGAAGGTCACTGCCAAACACTCTCAGCCTACCTCTTGGAATAGCAAGCTGGTTAAAAACTACTTTAAGATCCTAGACATATTACTTTACATTATGCCTTAATTTACATCACAGTTTGGGTACTGAGAAAGGCTCATCAGCCACAGATGAGCCAGGAGATCCTGCACACTTAACATCATCATTACTAAATACTGCAGAAGCAGCTCAAAGCGAGATGGCTCACCAAGGGATTACTGACGATTTCAGCTCTCTCCCCTTGCCATAGGATTGTGAACCTGGGAGGACATGCTGAAGCCTCTGACACTGCTGCGCTGCTTTCCTCGTATTTTAAGACAGACAGCTCTGCACAGGCCTTAGTTATTGTTCAGAGATTCAAAGCTCAGCAAAAAACTCTCTTTTATGCTTAGCAGGGGAAGGAGAGGAGTCAAGCAGAACACCATCCTGAAACAGCACAGACCAAGCAAACAAAGCACAAAATGAAGAAGCAGATCAGAGGCAGAATTCCTCTCTGGTCTACAGCATCCCACAATACTTTCCCCAGCCCAGCCTCACTGGTATAATCCACAACTCCTTATGCCCACACAAACACAGGCTGGCTGCTCTAAGTAACTGTGCTCCAAAGAGGAGTAAGAGCTCTCAAAGAGAATTCATCTTTTCACTCTGCACCATTCTTATGTCTTCTACACACCTGTAAGTACTGAGAAAACTCAAGCCTGCAATGGCTGCAACTGGGTGCAATTCAAGCACACTCCTGGTAAGCAAATGGCAAATGCAACTGGCTTTGCACTGGACTTCAGTGCCTTGTATCATACAATCACTTTTATGTTTCCTTGACTTGAAAAGCATCCTGAACTATCCAAGTACCTTCTGCACCTGAAGCAGCTACCTGTTACAAAGGAACCAGTGATCAGGTCACAAGACATTTGTTATAAGAGTTTCAGAGTACTGACTGCTATCAGAAGCATCTTAGGCCTCACTATGTTTTACACATGCTGTTTTTAACAGACTTGAGACAGCACCAACCAAAGAAAAGCATCTCTGCCCTCCGGTTTTTTCCCCCTGAATCTCTTGAAAAAGACGACTCCATTGTCTGCAGTCATGGTGCTGGGGTCAAGGACAAAGAGTCATGAAAAAACAGAAACAATGTACAGAAAAACAGAAAAGCCTAAAAAGGTTAATGATGGCCATGACATACACAGATCAGACTTGTACACCAATGAGGGAGATAGATTGAGCCCTTCCTGTAAAAGTGCAATTTCATCACCAGTTCAAGCTCCTTTTAACCCAGACTAAATGGTTTGCCTTAGAGATGCCTCTGCTCTGGTTCACTGATGTTTCCTCGGTGATAACATATAAGCACAAGTGTTTAGTTAGAAGAGTCCTAGACAGGCAGGAGCCATGAATCAACTGGATGCTGTCCCAGTATAATGGGTCTTGTTATCCACATTCAGTCTTATTCTGAGAACACACACTTTATCACTGAACTGTTAGAAAATTTCAAATCACATAGATGATCTCAATCTTTATTTTAAGCTGATCCTTTTTCAAATTAAGAGACTGAGGTGAGAAGAGAAACAGACCACAAATATTTCAGCTCCTTCTACTGTGACCAGACCATTGCAGTTTAGCTCTCCAGATGGCTATCCTAGGGTAGTGATGCCTGGCCTTTCACTCCTAGAGGTGACACACTAATCCATGAACTGGATCAAATGACATCAGCTCCCCTGTGCTCTCTCACATCAGACAAAACTGAGCTTCCAAACCCCTACCCCACAAGCAGTCAAGAAAAAAGGCAACAATAATGCAAATGCAGGCATTAAAACAAAAGGAGGAGATTGGCATAAGAGGATGCACTAAGTCTTGGCTGGATCCTGAAGCAGACTTCACCACATCACTGACCTTCACATAGCCAGCTTGCCCCACTCAAAGGCTTCACATCTCCTATTATACTCATTCACTGAGAAAACACCCTCCAGACATCTGAGACATGTCTCTGTTATGCTTACTAGAACTTATTAATCACAGCAAATGCTATCTATAGAACACACACACTAATGAACAGCCAGCTCAGCAGCATGAGTTCTGGAACAGAGTCACTGCAGTACAGAAGTTCCACCAGTTTGTTACTGGAAAATGAATACCACAGAGATCATTGTAAGTGTGTAATTCAACAGACAAAAGACTGGGAAGACCAGCAAGTTATCTGAACACAAATTCTGTCAACTAAGTGTGATACTGGGATTGCAAAGCACTGCACAGCTCTGTGATCCCATCACTTCACAAAATCCATGCAAATAGGACATTTTGTAACAATTTCAGTTTTACTGTGCTTGGGTAACTCTTCCCCTAAGAATCAACGAAGTTTGTAAGAGAAAGCCAGTTGGCAAGAAAATGGACAATAAGAATACATACTGCTCTCGGGACTGCTTGTTCACAACAGCAAACTAAAAATTTCTTCATATGCTCCACCAGAACGGATTCTCTATTGAGACCATATTAGCTTTGGTGGTTTGGTAATAGTGTTTTTAGTGTTTGGGTTTGTTTTTTCTCCCTACATGCCAAACAGCTTCTACAACAGCTGCTCATTGACAAAAATGAAAAGAAATGCAGTTGTGCAGAACACTCTGCAGTGTCACAACCACTTCCCAATCAAAATTTCCATTAAAAATAATTTTAATTGAGTATGCTGAGCTCCAGAGGACTTACAACCTATACAACCAGTCCCTCCTTCACTTCTACAGGTGTGAACTCCAGTACAACCCCCAGCTGAACATCTTTAGGCCCACCTCTGTAGGAACTTTCACTCAGAGTCCCCAGCAGTTATCAAAAAGAAACATTATTACATCCCATACAATAGCTTCAGTACTCTATTGGATTTTTCAGAGAGCCTCATGAACAGACTAGGACAGGAGTTTTCCACAGCTGAGAATCCCTCCCCACTCCCACAGTACCTGGCTGTGGTAGGACTTCCTCACTAAACCTGAAGGGAAATAAATCAACATGACAGAGATAACAAGGCAGTGGAGTTCCACGTCCTACCATCTCAACGTTATCAAAATTCAACAGAAGACACATACACTCTCTTTCTTGAGCTAAGTACAACTGATCTACTATGCTGCCCACAGAAAACAGCAAAAGAAGTCTAGCAAGATTTAATGACAGTGAAAACAAATGCAGTTTGTATATGCTTTTTTTAGTTTGGTAAACCTTTTAGTATGGCAGGAAATCATGAGTATTGCTAAACTACTTGGATGATCAAAGCATGCCACCAGCTAACAAAGTACACAAAGCAACCAGGATATCACAAACTATGAACACCAAATGTAAATCCACTTGTGCTTAAAACACCATTCACTGAATTCTTACTGCCTTGAGTCCTCAATATCATAGCAGCTATCAACTACCAAGATATGGAACAACAAGCACTGATTCAGTCTAACTACCAGCTTACAGAACACTATGATATGATAGAATGTCTACTATACAGCTTTCATTTAGATCAAGTAGCACTTGACATTGAAACTTCTGACAGCAATCACATCCACATGACAAATTCTTACCTTATAATTGCTGGAATTTACCCAAGAAGTGGCCAGTCCATCAACCATTTTATCCAGCATAGTCTGATCATGTTCAAGATCAGCTGACTTCTGTTTATCTGAGAAATAATCTATCAATTCCTGGCCAACCTGAAGTCTTTTTCCAACATCCTTCTGCAGCACCTGCGCTAAGCAGTACTCCATACTGGGCTCCATAGTGTCTCAGAAAAAAAGCAACAGCCAGGAAGCCAGAGGGCAGCAGGGCCAAAAACTCCCTCTACAAACGTACGCAGGAGGTCGCCTCTTTCTTCGATGAAGGTTACTGAGGGCCTGGGTTTCAAAGATGCAATTCTGAGAATGGCAACAATGCACCATGTGTGTGTGGACAGCAGCTGGCAGGATATTAAAAGTCCAATTTAAATAACTAGTAATAGATGAAGCAACGAGCAGCACTGTACAGTTGAGTCTGCAATAAATCCCAATTCAGCAGTCCATCCTGAAAGAAATGAAAAAGAACAGTATTATAGGTTAAATTAAGACTGGAGGAAAAAAAGAAGATTGAAAGCATGTCACAAAATAGGTTATTCATATACAGCTGCGAAGCTGTGTAAGTCAGATATGAGCAGCACTGGTCTACTTTAAGGAATCAAACAAGGTAGGTCAGGACAAAAACCTTATTCTTTACAATAGCAGTTATGAATCAGTTCCCTGGAAGTTTTAGTGACAGTAAATTTGTGGCTTAAAGCAACAGCTGATTAATAATCAGTATTATTGCAACTGCCACCACCCACTCGAAAAGGTGGGGACAAAATCTGTAAGCAGCTCACCAGGAAAACCTATCTACTTCAAGTGAAAGCAGGAAGAGGTCTGGATCATGTTTTGACTGCTGGCCTTCAGCAATCAATGTCATCAGCTGGTCAGCAAGATAATGCACTAACACAGGGCTCCAGGAACGCAAAATGATCAATTTTCAAAAACTAGGTGCTCAAGCTGTTTCCAGGCTGAATTCTGTTACATCTCAACTACACATGTCCAGGAAACACCACTCACTGGCAGACTCTAAATGCAGTTCTGACAACAAAGGCCACACATAAGGAAGATCAGGCCAGACTTTGCTGCCACTCAGAGGCACAGAATCATCAGAAGCTTTTGGCTTATGCAAAAAAAAAAAAATTACTGTATATTTGGGTTCAGGTTATGTTCTTGAACCCTAGGAACTCTCTTGTCCCCTTCACTAGGAACTTTTTTTATTCCTGTATCTACAGCCAAATGAATCCCTCAAGGCATGCAGGGAACAGACTAAGGGCATGTCCTCCACCTTCCCACAGTCCAGGGCTCCTGGCATCATCATAGTGCTTCCTGAAGCACTCCCTCATCACATCACAGGTTAGCTCTTTTAGGAAGTGGGTGATAAAAACCCAGGGTGTCTTTTTGTTTCCTGGCTAGTAATACCCAAAGCTAGACATATGCCCTACTTTTTCCATCAACATGAGGAAAGCAGGTCAAGCTCAGAGTAAGAGAAGCGGTTGTGCAGCAGACACCTGGTTCAATAAACAACTGGAAGGAAGCTGGAGGCTCGAGTTCACTAATTGGAAGCACTGGGGGCAGCAAATCTAAATACCTTCTGTTTGAGCAAATAAGACCTTCACAAAGGTCTTAATAGAGCAAAGTGGACCTGACAGCACATGAGATGCACACAATAACCCCAGCCTGGAAACAAAAGCACCCTTTGCACAGCAGACTATTCAATTCATTACCTCACCCCCATCTTCCTTGGCCACATCTTACCACCACCAAGCACAGCATTTAGATTCAGCTCTGAGGGCTTAAGCTTCCCTAACCCCACAAGCATTGCCACACATGTCCCAACTTCCCACACTGGTTGTGCAGGAGTCACCAGAGGTCTCCTGCAGGTCCCTCCATTCCAGGCAGTCAGTTCAAATCCCTGCTGGTTGATGGGCATCAAAACTGGTTCTGTAAACCAATGGACTCACCTCAACCAACTGCCAGGCAAATCGTACTTTCAGCCAGAAGGGATTGCTCATGTTTGTACACTAAGCTCCCTCCTTGTCAGCAAAATCTCATCTTCAGAGCAGCAAGGAAGCCTTGACTGCTACTGCACACACAGCACCTCAAGCTCTGAGTTAGTGCTGTGACAGATTACTGCTTGTGACCCCTATCCCAATCTAAACCATCTCAAGGACACATAAAACTCCCACCACTTCGTTTCAAGTCAGCTCAGGTGGAACTTGATTTTAAATTCTGAAATTGTCAACACGCCCTCCATCAGTACCCTTAACACCTTTTTTCTTTCCAAAAGAAAGTTCCAAACTAAAAGGAAGCATTGCCTTTTTTATTGCAGTTTCTACTGATGCTACAGTTTCTCACTTGGTCAATTTAGCACCAAACCTGAAAGAAGCACTCTTCAGATGAGCTTTCCCAACCAAAATGGCTCATGACATGGTACTCACTCCCATGGCAGCACAGGCACAAAACCAAAGCCACTTCCACAACAGTACAAACACAGCAGATGCTTTCATCCAGGTCTCCCTGTCTGCAGCTTTGAATAATGGCCCCTGCCCTGCCCTCCAGCACAGGCTGGTCTTGCTCTTTTTGCTGCAGACAGTTCACTCAAGGGAGACAGTCTTACACACAGCAGTGTCTAAATATCCAGTAGAAGGACTTTCACATAGCAGGGAAGCATTTCACTGGACACTTTGCTAGCATGGAGCTACTGGAGAAGGGACAGGGAATTGGTATTAAACTGCTACCACATTCTAGCTGAAATCTTTCCAGTTAGCTGAGCAGTTTGTTTCTGGCCTCCAGAAGCTGCACACATGTTCAAAAGGGGACTCATGCTAAACAGGACAGATAGTGAAGAAAGTTTAACTGCTTTTAAAATGGAAATGTAGAACTTGCTTAAACTTGAAAATTCAAATTACAAAAGGGTGTGAATGAGTGCTAGTTACCACAGAATAGTCATTTTTTATTAACATCACACAGAGGCAAGTCTCAACACGTACAGAAACCATTAGCTGGCCAAAATGCCATGAGAAACAAGCATTCAAAGTTTCACCTCTGTCTTCTATGTGGTTTTCAATAAAGAGTTTATAAGTCTCTGCCTATAAGCATAGAAACAATCTTTAAAGGAAACTAACATAAATAAATTTCTCTCCACTTCCCTTGCTTTTTAAACACATGAAGGAAGGCATAGGATAAAAATCATGGTGCACTACAGAAGAACAAATTTGTTCACAATCTGGAGGACTGTAGTCTAAAGAAGATCCACTATACATTATGGTACCACTATCAGATGCATACAAGGAAGAAGAGCCAGAGACATCTTTGAATCCTGGGGAAAGCAGTAATAGGAAGCCAAGACGAAAAACTCAATGTGGCTTGCATCTACCAGCTAACAGGTGGTAGCACTTTTCTAACACAATAAAAGTTATCCTATGCATGTTAGGAAGCCTGTTGACTCTCCTCTTCCCAAAAGGAGGAAGTGGAAAAAGCACCACCTGAGAAAAACAAGACTCAAGTTGACAAAAAAAACCTAACTTTGCCAGATAATGAAGCATATGGCTGCTTCAGTCCATCAAGTCTGCAATCATCTGGGCAGATGCTCCCTACATAAGTTTTGAAAAACACAAAGCCACAGTCTCAGCCCCAGTGTCTATTCCTGTCTTGGACTTTTTGGGTAGCCAATGTTACAAGATATAAACAACTTTGGACAGGGATGTTGAGTACAACTTCTTCCCACAGAAGAAGAGTCATGCAGAACTCAAAATTAATAACTCAGTGGCACAGGTCCTGTGTTTGGAGCTCCTCCAAGTTTTAAGAAAGGTTGCCAGTATAAGCTCCAGAGCAAGAGTTTTCTCCAATCATCCTCCAAGCCTTGTAGCCTGCCCTCAAAGAGACAGACTAGGCTCAACACGTAGACAAAATAATCCAAGAGAAAAAGCTATCCCAATTCTGTCATTGAAAAAAAAGTTCTTTGTTTCACTAATAAGCCATCAAAACTGTGTGCTTCGTAACACCCAAATTTTCCATCAACAGCTATCCAGCAGAAAGCCACTATTACAAAGGTTTATTTTTAATGCCACCTTGGAGCTCAAAATGATGAATGTAAAGGGGAAAGCTGACAAAGACCTAACAGCCCGAAGTTACTCAGCTTAGATCCTACCACCAAAACAGCATAAAAGCTGATACAATTCACAGTAAAGCAACTGGCTCAACACACAACACATAGAATAAATTATTCCAAACAGTAATAAGGAAATATTTGTTACCCAAGATGCTCTAGCAATATTAAACTGGGTACCTAAGTCAATGAATTTTTTCAGCACTTAAGAGAACCACTGACCTCAGACTAAGTGAAAGTGTGTGATTTGCAATTCTCAAGTAAGACTTTATCTTAGGATAACTTCACAGGAAATTTTGAATCTTCTTCCTCTTGCAAGGAAGGGAACCTGAAGCACATGAAAATGCACTATTACTTTCTTAGTGTCCTGCCTATCCTTGGGAGCTCTTCCAATATAACTATTTGACTTTAAAAATGATGTTCCCCTCTCTTCTGCTCTAGACATCAGGTTACCATCTTTGTCATGTTGCACTGTCATCTTCATTTGCCAAAAAGGTCAATGCAGTCCAAATCTCTCCAGACAACTGCTTCAACACAACTGCTCGAGACACAGGCATGCAGAGACAAGCCTCTTGCTGCCACTCACAATCACTGGAGGCAACAGCCAGCACCACTCAATAACCAGCTCTTTCCAGTCATCTTCCTGAAGGTATCTCTGGACTTCCAGCCAGTAAGATTAATTTGTAACCAACTTGTAAACATGACCACGCTCCTTTGGTGCTTTTTTTTCTGTGTGTACATAGTTAGCTGTAGCCCAACAGTCGTAGAAATAACAGCAACACAATTTTACCAACAAGTCTCCTTCTTCACGAGTCTCAGGATCTAATTGCACCATCATTTCTGTTTAAAATTAGTACAAAGTATATTTGATAGACCTCTGTCAACAATAGAACTCTGATCCTTCAGAAGATCTCCACCCTGGCCAAATGGAACAATTTTTTCAAATATAAAAGCAACCACACATCCATCCTGCAGTAGCTCACCACTTCTGCAAGGTGGGCAGTGTAAACACATAATCAACTTGGTTTGCCAGCGAAGCCCCCTTGGGCAAGAAATTCAGAGCTACTAGAACAGCACTTGGAAACCCTGTATTGCAAAGACTAAGTAGAGACCTCATCAGCAAGGCAGTGTCAAAGTACAGCTCTGCAGGGTGGAAGTTCTCAGCCCTCTGTCCACTTCCCTATTTCTGGTTCCACCAGTACAGCTATACCCTTCCCAGAGGGGACTGGTGTCAGGCCTCTACAAAGTATTACAATCACCAAGCACTCAAATAAACCCACTCTTTCCTTGAGCGTGCAAGCAGCCTGAATAAAGCAGCTCAAAGTGTTCCTACTCATTCAAACTCTGAGAGAAGGAGGTGGCATCAAGTGTCCTACTTGAAGAAGAAAGCAACATTTTTCTGGAGCCAAAGGGAGTTTGTAGGAAACAGCCACCAAGCAACTGACAGATGGGCTCTCCCCACTGTTCACCTGCATCCATAAGTAGACAATAATGTTTCTTTAGTGTCAGGGAATATTACACCATCACTGTGATTGTTTCAAATCAGTAATTAGTGTCACCCTGTACTTGAGCCTCCCACTAATCCAAAGATGGTATCTGAGATTTCCAGACTGACAACTCATGCTTTTCTAATTAGCTGGCGGGACAGCCCTGTGCTTATCTTCCTGTACCAAGTGTTTCTGGCGGCACTTGATGCACTCCTTCCACGCCCCATCCAGTAACTTTAACTGTCCTCAGACAGTGCCAGTGCCACCACTTCTCAGTCCAGCCTTGCTGATAAGTAAAGTACTGCCTAGATGGATGCAGTTTCTTCTCCAGAAGGTCTTCTTCAAAGGAGGGTTTCTTTGTCTTCCCACAGCCCCAGCTGCACTAAAGCAGTGTAAAACACTACTGCTGCAGGCAGTTTGTCCTTAGAAGAGCCAGCTCTGGCTGAAGGCTTGCTAGGACTCTGCTAAATACTGGCTGGTCTTCAAACTTGCCAGGAGCATGTTAAGGGGTTCATCATCGTAAGTACAGACAGTAACCAACTTACAGCAGGGCACAACTCCACTGCCATCAGAAAAAGTGAAACAGATTTCTAGAACGAAGACAGCTGAAAGATTTCCAGGGCTTAAACTAACTACGGCCTTCTCCCCCACACACAAACCTTCTAGGCCAGATGCTGGCTGTGAAAGTTGCATTACCTAGCATGGGTAAGATGAGAGATAAGCTTCAGATAACAGAAATTCTTATGCTTTCACTAAAGGTTTACATTGCTGCCTGGGTAACTGAACACTTCACACAGAGCTACCAATTTCAGCAATGCATTCTTCAAAAAAATCTCCCCAGTAATGAAGCTGCAGCAAATCAAGACAACTCACAGGTCACTTCAATGTGACTCAAACAGTCTACACTAATGAAACCACTTTTCAGAATGGGAATAACCCTTCCAGAGTAGGATAGAAAATGAGATGAGCTTTAACATCTTTTTTCCTAATACAACTCCTCTCTGAAATTAGTTTGGTTTTAACTTTGTCTGAGACAAGGACAAGTCTGGAATGAGCTTTCAAGGTCTCCTTCCTTTTTAGCAGTTCAAGAGACAAGATGCCGCTCAAAATCCTACAATGGCAGGAGCTGCTCTCTGTGGACTCCCTCTTGTAGACATCTCAGTTCACAGTTCCAAGGAAACGTACTACAAGCAACTTATTAGGGGCCTACGGGACCAGTGGTGGGGGGAACTATCATCATGACACTTAATTCTGTGAATTGTACACGAGTTTTGGATTTATGTGTACAAAATATCCTCCCTGTCCCTTACTCCAGAGACCTAACCTTAATTCAGAGCCTGCAGATTGCAGCTCTGATACTGTGGGACCCTAGCACACAAAGTACACAGCACTGGCTCTACAACTTCCAGCTTGGCTCTGCAAGGTGACCTAGGCAAGGGTGCACAAGGTTCCCCCAAGGAGTTGTTGTGGCATCCCAGAATAATGGAATTGTCATCAACCCCCTTTCTACAGCAACTAGGAGAGCTGGACAAAATTTTTCAGTCACATCCTAACCCTCTCCTCCCACAATCCAGCAGCAACACTGGATTTTCTGGAAAAAAGTGAAGAATAGACTTTCACCTGTAGCCTTCTGGGTAAAATGCTTAGCAAGGTTTGGAAGCAGAACACTACTGAGAATTAGAGCAGTGACCCATCATCACTTGCAGTTTGCTGGCAGGACAAGTGGCTTCACAGAACACCTGAATCTGGTAATCTCTCTTTGCATTGTGATTGATGAAGTCCCTCGGGCTAAGATTACTAATTTAGGCAGTCCTGAAAATGAAAAGCATCTCCTTCATGTACATCACTTGAAAAAAAAAAAGAAGTATTATACCACCTTTCTATTTTTACAGGCAGGTATGGGGTAGGAATTCAGTGCCTTCCCCAGAGTCACACTAAAGCAAGTCTCCAGTGGCAGTGGTAACCAAGGGTGAGATAACACCTTGGGAAAAGAAAAAGCTGATACCATCACATGCTGGTGTAAGATTCAAAAACCTGAATTTTAAAGAGAGTAGTTGACATAAATTTCTTACTCCAGTCCTCTAGGACCTTGCTATTCCCTATTGATATATAACTGGCTAGTGACACAGAAGTCAGTTTTAGTGTAAAAGTCCAAGCCAGAACTACCCTGGAAGGAAGTACTTGAGAAACAAGTGCTTATAGTAAAATGACAGGTTGGAACAGGAAAATAATACAGAAGATGAAACCTTGGGTGCAAGCCCTCAAGGGACACTGGCTGTAGGATGCAACAGCAGCAGTTTGTAAGTCACCAGTTTTAGAAAAAGGTTATTTTCTTGGTCTCTCTTCACGCTTCCCAGCTAATACCAACTCTCTTCCATGATTCTAAGCACAAGTTTTTTGCATGGCAAAACAGGGGTCTTTGCCTACGCCTGTTCTCCAGGGCTGCCATGGAAACTCTTGGCCAAGGAGAGGAAAACTCAGCAGCAGCAGGATTTCAACTGCTGACAAGCAAAGGGGGGCTAGGGCTAGAAGCCAGCACCTAGAATCCATTCAGCTCCAGGGAGGGGAAGGAGGCTTATCCTCTGCACTCAGGCATAAACAGATTCTACTCAGTCTGGCACTTGCAACTTCACAGAAGTGGATGGCCAAAGAAATCCCTCAGCACTGGCTGCAGGGGAGTGCAGAAAGCCACCATGACACTTTAAGGTATATAAAACAGTGGGTGGAGGAAACACAGGGCAAGGAGGAGCAGAAGGAGGTTTTATTTGACAGAACCATGAATTGGGCTGAACCCTAGTAACTGTGGAGAGAACTTCTGGCCTATGAAACCACCTGCATGTAACAGGCAGAGACACACCTGCAATTCCTCCTTTCTGCTCAGCAGCAGTTTGAAACACCTGTCAAAATTTGACTTTATTTTGATCAGATCTCTGCCTCAGCAAATTACTGTTGGTTCAATTTGCCTTTCTGAAATATCTTGGAATCTAAAGTATCTGCACGCAAAATGTAAAGAAACGGCCAGAGACTAAGCCTGAAATACTGAAATGCTGCATCAGGGACTGGCCTGGTTAGGCTGTTTAGTCTGTTATCCTGCTGACAGTGGAAACAAATTAGAGGTTTTTAAATTTTCCCATTCACTAAAGAATCTAATGATGATGACGCTTCTCTAATAATTAATTTTGTGGCTCCTGCTTGGCATACTTGTTTCTGGATGCAGAATAGACATCTCCCTCCTTGCAGAGCGAAACATGCAGAGATTTGATTAAGGGGAAGAATAGGAAGCCAGATGAACTCAGACACTAAACATGAACTGAGATCAAATCTCTTGGGGAGCACCTGCAACCTCTCAGACAAAACCCATTTGTTGCCCTTCTACAACTTGAATAGTTGCAACTCCATCCAGTTCATTTGGGTTTTGTGGTGCAGCTTTTTTCCAGGTATAAGAGTGCTAATGCTGCCAAAGAGAGAAGAAAGAACTCTCTCATGTATGACAGAGCCAGACACCAGTGCAGTGCAGAATGCCAAGGAACATGTATGTGCTCAGCTCCTCAGTATCCCATTGTGCAAAGCTCATAACCAGCTCACATCATGCTTTCACACAGCTTTTAGAAATGGTAACAGGTTGGTCCAATGGACAGGATCCAAACCACTGAATGGGCTCTAAAGAAATGCAAGCTTCAACACTGTATAGTGTGATGGAAATGGAGTAACTGAGCAAAGCACAACATGGATACCATCAAAGAGCGAGGTAAAGCTAAACCTGCACATCACAGTCACATCAAGGAAAGAAGCCTCCCAGTCAGACTGCTTAAAATTTACTCAATTCATAGTCTGAAGAAACTAATCGATATGGACAGTCTGTTTTATTCACTCAGGCAATAGACCTTTCTGTACTAGACAGCATTTTCTCCACTGCACTGGCAATCACTGCTCCAAGGTGTGCTGGCGCTGTCGGAATCCAGAAGCTTCAACTACAACTACCAGCCAAGGAGGTGTGAACAGTAGCAATCTCCATCCACACATGCCAACAAGATTTCCAGCCCTAGTCTAGGCAAGGTCTGAGACAATGAGACACTGACGGTGACACATGAGCCTGATCCAAAGTCATCTGAGGCCAGAAGGGACCTGTAATGGCAGTCCACAAGGTTCAAAGCCACATTACTCTCAGAAATCCACATGTCTGTTAAATTGTGAGGTACATAGAGGGAAGGTCACTACTTCACCCATCTGAACATTTTGTGCCCAGCCTCTTGAAATGTCTTCTGACCTGCCCCGACACAGAAGTTGTTGAGGGTTCCTCCTCTGTAGAGGACATCTTGCCCTCATCCTCTTCTGTGATGTTGCAAATCACTACAGAAATGGCCAGACTTGCTGTCAACTCTCATCCTCTTAACATCCACCAGCCCTGACCAAATTGCCTGATGGATAGAGAAGGATTGATTAATATGGGAGAAACAGGAAAATTTTATTTCAGTTTCACTTTTGCTGTTGGTTTTCTTAATACCTAAGTTGTAGCATAGGTTCAAGATTCCTACAGAACTTCCAAGATGCCTGGAGGACCAACTCATTCAGCCACAGGCACTCTCTCCAGCTGTACTTCTGGGGAACATCACGTGAACTAGAGAAACATTTCCACCTCCAAAATCTGCTGCTCTATCACTTTTAACACCACTTGTTATCAGCTAAGTAAAGCAAGGCTGAAGTGTATAATGCCATGGCATTTTTCCTTCTTGAAACAGAAAGTTCTGAAGCTGCTTGACAAATTCTAAGGACTTCAAAGGAATGTTGCAGGCATCAGTATGAAAAAAAAATCTATTTATGCTGGCAACAATTAAAAAAAAAATAAGCAAGTGAGACTATGAAATACAGAGAGAATCACCCATGGTGACATGTCATTCCTCTATCCCTCTCGTAACTTCCAGGCTTCAGTCCCACTGACTGGGTTCAACAGAGAAAACAAGCAAAGGCTCAGCTTTGCCAAGCCCAGGAATGCAGCACAAAGGCTTGCTCTACACAGCAAGCTGTGTTGCCACGACAAGGAAGCCCTTGAATATGACAGTACTGCAGTTCCATTCTGCACTTGGGTGTAGTCCTTTACTTGAGAGAAAGCTGACTCCTAGTGCAAGTTCTCAACCATATCCCTTCTCCAGTGGCAAGCTTCTCAAATCCAATTCAGAATCCCACATGGAAGCAAATACTTGCACTTCCAACACCTTCCTGAGAACTATCTAAGCACTACTGATCTAAATGACAGATATATGTCTCCACGTACCAAGCAACAATACTTTGTCTTCAGCAGTGCCGAGGGAGCATCAAGAGGAGCACAGAAGAGAGATGCAACTACTCAAAAGATGCAGAGAAATGGGCTACACTGCTCAGCAGCAAACTGGACTAAGACAAATTTGTCTCTGATGCTGGCACAAGTGCTGGGCTGGAGACCACATCCCTGCTCTATTAACACTGGCTTGGCAGATGCTACTTTACTTAATCCTAGTCTCCTTTACTAAACTCTGATTTATGAAGTCAGTCCATATGGGACAGAGAGATCTACTGGTCAGAACAACCCACACACCTGGGGAGCTTCTGTGCTACTCCACCACAGGATTCCCAGACCAACCTGAGCCTGTTATCCTACCTCAGTTTCCCACATCCTTCTCAAGCGGCTGTGCACAGTACTGGGGAAGGAGGCAGCCTTTCCCTTCCTCATCAGTATCTTTAGACACATAACATCAAAAATACCTTAACCAGAGCCCACAAAGGCCTGTAACACGCACAATTACGTTTTATTTACTCAGAGCCAGAATCTTTCTGAAGCATTTCTGCAGGATTTGTGTAATGACCAACCTACCTCTTCGCACAAACTCACAGCTCTGACCCAACTTCCATTAAAAAGGCTGCCAGAAATAAACGAAGAAGAGCACAGCACGTGCACAAAGGGGCCAAGCACTAGGGCTGAACCCACCCAAAGCACACGACGCTTTCGGGAGCACAGGAGCCTCAAGCGTTAGCAAAGCCCCGCGCCGCTGGCTGAGCGCGGCACGGCCGCGCCTCCCTCCCTTCGCCGAGCTGTTCGTTCCAGCGCGGACCCTCGCCGGGACCCCCTGCTCTGACACGGCCCCGGCACCGCTCCCGCACGGCCAGTGCTCG